>CAJGYO010000019.1:3553397-4059280 GCA_904845875.1 Miscanthus lutarioriparius | reverse complement strand
TTTAGGGAGACGGGGACACCTTGTAACACACACGCACACTCCTGCCGCCGGAGAGCAACGTCTCAAGCGGCCCGCATGGCACCCTACCGAGACCTAGGACCAGCTCCTTCTCTCCTTTAGCTTGTAACCCCCTACTACGAGCACCTCGGTGCAAGGAATACAAGATCGATCTCTCAGACTGGAAGTAGGGCCTCGATTGCCTGAACTAGTATAAACCTTGTGTCTCTTTGCATCACCATCCAGATCGGGAGCACGCAGAACAAATTCACTAGTTGGTTGAGGACCCCCTGGTCCGAAACACCGACAGTACCAATCAACCATCTCTCTATATGTACCCTTGTTGGAAGTAGAGGACTCATCGTGTCCACGAAAAGCATCACCTTGCATTATGAGAAATTTTGCTACATCTAAAGAAGAGTTCAAGTGAATCTCATATCTTTTCTCTTCCTCCTTGCTAATTACATCAATTCTTCTAGCCACATTTGTTCTTTGGTTCATAAAGTCATCACACTTTAGCCTAGCATTATTGTGAGTCTTGCAAGTACCGTGCTGATTAAGATTGTCCTTAGCTTTTTTCCAGTTAGTATAACCATCCTTTGCAAAGACAGAACTACCAAATTTTTCAGGCTTCCCCGGATCAAAGAAAAGATAACAATATAAGCAATAAGCTGCATCCTTCGACTCACTATACTCTAGCCAATCAAACTCGTCAAACCAAGTTTGCTGAAATGATCTCCATTGACCATTTTGCCATTTACGAGCAAAGGTAAGATTACGAGGTTGGGTCGGACATCTCAAAGCATATGCCCTTCTAACTTGGTCTCTAATTTCTTGTGGATATTCTTCAATTGGTATGCGATTTCCTGGATCACCAACTACATCGGATTGACTAAACTCCACTCTACGCCGAATTGGTTGATTTATGCTGTCATTAGTGCCTGGAGTTGATGTACTACTTGTACCAGAAAAATATGTGTGCAATGTTCTTTTGGACATTTTGAATAATCTGTAATTTATTAAATCCTAATCAAATTTTGAACGATTACAAAGTTCAAAAGGCAAATCTAAAGAAAAAGAGTATACCTGTTGGCTGCTGCCCTGTTGGTGCTGCGGTGCTGCCGCCTACTCGGCCACCGTGTCGCCCCTCGTCGGAGTCACCGCCGCGTCGGCGTCGCCCCTAGCCGACGGCCCTACGCCCCTACTGGCTGCTGCGAGCCTACGATGCGCGGCTGCGCGGGCGCGGCCGCTGCTGCCGCTGCCTCCGCCCGTCGGGATCCCGGTGCCTCCGTCGACCATTGGGTTGGAGCCAACCCTAGCTGGAGCCGCCGTCGCTCGCCCAGTCGCCCACTCACCCAGTCGCTCGAGTTTAGTGTGACTCCTCTGCTCCCGTGACCGACAGAACGAGAAACGAAGGAAAAAGGTCGGTCTTCTTGATGGGTTGTGAACAGGCTTCATTAGTGGGCCACTGAAAGTGAAACATACACATTCCAGCCAAGGAAGCAGACCAACTCCACCACTCGTCTTCAACCTCCGTCACCAGCGACGGGAACGTCTCCAGCCCCTCCTTCCTAGTGGTTAATGGTTAAAATTTTTATGGAGGGGCTAAGGGGGGGCTCCAATGGCGCACCTAGGGTAGGGGGGGCTTGAGCCCCGGTAGCCCCTCCGGTGGATCCGCCCCTAACTGTAGCCTAGGCTTTCTGGTTGGGAGAGAAAAACACTGTATCTTGGCTTGATAGGCCGGTTCATAAGCTAGCTTATTAGAGCAGCCGAACAGGGCCATTGTATTGTAATCCAGCATCCATCGTTTTCAGCATCTACCAACGGCAACAGGATCTGAAAGGGCTGGAGGCTTTGCAAGGGTTTGCTTCAGAGTTCAGAGCAAGTTTGTCGGCGCCAATCACGTGAGCGAACAGTGATGCAGAGAGGCCGTTACGTTGGGCATTGGGGGTGGGTCCGGGCCGGGTTCTCTCTGTATGCTGAATTTTTGATTTGATTGAGAACGGAAAACTGTAAGCGTACGTGCGTCCCCTTCAGTTCAACCTCCCTGACCGAATTTTTTACTTTTTGGCCCTTTTTTCGAAAGTTTCTCTCAAATAGACCCCTGGCGGAAAGAATTCCAGAAATGGACCCTTGGCTCGGCGCCAGAGTGAGTGGCGCCGAGCTCCTGGCCACGGGCAAACGGCCTGCAAGGGGCTCGGCGCCAGAGCTACCTGCATTTAACCCCCGCCCAGCCTTCTTCCCTGAGCGTTCTTCCTCTTCTTTCTCCTCGGGTTTTTTTCTCGCCACTTCATCCTACCTCACGAATCGACATATTGGACCTTGAAAACCTTGATTTGATCCGTAGATCTTCGAGAGCAAGGTATCCTCGCTCCCCTCCTTATTTTTTTCGCATCGATTCGGTATATATTAGTTAGATTTTTGAACCTAAGAATCGTCATCACTTAGGGTTTCATTGTATCCCTCAATATATGTATTATACAACTGTAGGTTCATTTCAAGGCGTGAAAAATGCTAGCAAACCAAGCCGCATGTAGTTATGTTATGGGTTTTATTGTTGTGGATGAAATAAGAAACCCTAGGTTTAGGGTATAATGTTAACTGCTTTTGGTTCTTATAACGAAATTGATTGTATTGTAGTTATGGTTCTCACTGATATTTTGTTGTGATGTTTTTATTTATGTTTGCTAAATTACATCCTATTTGTTAGATGCAAGAAATGTTTCGGGAGGAGTTTTGACGAAACGGGGTCGTCTTCATGAATTATACCCCAACGCGTCTAGCAAAGATGCCCTGCTCCCCGACCTTCCCCGTCCCCTAATCGTGATTGTGGTTTCCCGCCCATGTTTTTCAATCGAAACATCCGGACACAAACCGCTGCTGTTTCTACACATGTAGTCGGTTTAATGTAAGAAATTATTTGTACCGTCCTTTTTCTTTATTTGTTTAAGTATGGTACTAATATATTATTGGAATCTCGTTGTGTAGGACCATGAGAGGTGCTTTTTCTTTCAGTGGATCGATGGTGCAGAAAAGTTTGATCCTAGGTACCTCTTTTTCGACGATTGGTTTAGAGGGAGACATCCACGTGATCACTTCAAGCGGTGGGTTCCACCCCCTAACCTCCCGCAATGACGGCTAAGGAGAAGCACCTAGTCAGCCGTTAGACGACTCGAGGAACCTCCTCCATGCGATTATGGAGATCGAGCTGTGATAAACCCTGAGAATACGTTGGAGTTTGTGTGTCCAAACAAGCATGAAGTAAGTGCAAAGTGTATGTGTTAAAATCTTGAGCTATATGTGTTTATGTACTTATGTCTCATTATTTAGGTGTATTCAATGGCGAAGTGTCATTTCAAGGAGTGGTTGTATGGTCCTAAGAACCAATGGTCGGAAGAACATGAGGGTTAAGGAATAGAAGAAAGAACGTGTAATCTACAAAGCACCTCCCGTCATGTGCGAATGTGGTGTAAATCCAACTATGGCCTAATCCTTCGAGCTTGGAAAAGGTCATTATTGCGCCATATGATTGAGTATGATGAGGTTTGTTATAATTCGTAAACATGAAATCGTATTTTGTTTGTTTTCCTAATACATATATGATATAAAATTTGTTTTGAAATGAGCACTAGGAAATGCGATTGGGAATGTTATGATGGTCAAGCTAAGTTCTTGGATGAATCAAGAAGAGGCAAGTAATTGCACCAAGAGGGATATGGACCTGACTACGTCAACCTATTCGTTAAACATCACAAAGAAAAGATGTGTGAGTTTGCTAGACAGCGTGGTATTTGTAACCCGATCGATGTTGGGCTTAACAAATGGGGATTGGAGAGGCGAACGACGTTAGAGGAGGAGAGGGCAAGGAATGAGGCAAGGGAGGAGACAAGAGTACAGATGCAGGTCTTGGACGAGCATGTTGCTACATTATGTGCCAGTGAGTGCTTGAAAACCTTTTTCCGTTGCCTGGTTTTAAATGTAATATTATCGAGTTGCTAAATGATTGCATTTTATACATCAAGGGATTGGTTGCAGCGGGGAACATGCTGCAGAGGTGGCTCGTGCAAGATATGAGGAGAAGAAGTTAGATGCCCATAGATCACGAGCCATTGTCTACCTTCTGCATTTGATGCGGTTCTGACCTGCTCCAACTTTTCCCTAAAGTACTTGTCCTCAAGCTGTCGAGCAGCCTCCTGCAACAGATCAAAGTTTTTCTTGACACTGTCCTTCCGTAGGAGATTCTCGGCAAGGTGTCGAGTACACCAACGATGGTGCAAAGGTGCATACCCCTCTAACTGCTCTCGTACGGCATTAAGTATGCCCTGATGCCTATCAGATATGACGCCAACCTCCCTGCCAGGGCCAACCACATGTATCCGGACTAGCCTCAAGAACCATCCCCAACTATCATTGTTCTCCTTCTCAACCAAAGCAAATGCTAAAGGAACCAACTTGTTGTTCGCGTCACAGGATATGGCTATAAGAAGTGTGCCCTGGTATTTGCCAATCAAGAACGTACCATCAATGGAGAAGACGGGACGACAATGCCTAAAGGCCTCGACACACTGAGGAAAGCACCAGAAGGCACGGAAAAATATCTGCCTCCCATCCTTCCATGCATTAGGTTTTGGGATGTACTCATAATGCATGCCTAGATTCACCACTTTGATTGCATTGAAAAGAACTGGCAGCTGCTCATACCCATCCTCCTAGTCCCCATATATCATGTTCCACGCTTTCATTTAGCCCTCCATGCTTTACCATAAGTTATCACATATCCTCCATACAACGCCTCAACGGTCCTGATAATTGTTCTCACCTTCATGTTGGGTTCTCCCTGCAAAATTCCCATCAACCGCTTGGCAATTAGGGTAGATGTGAACTGCCGATGCCTCAGTGTCAGCTCATGGTCAGCACAATTGTGTGGCCCAACTACTTTTGTGATCTTCCATTTTCCGATCACCTGTTGCTTCCTTGCACAAACCCTCCATGGGCAGCGTTCCTTGTCACACACAAACTGTAACGGCGCTCACATATGAATGCAATACCACTGTAAGGCCTCTTCGTATCAACTTTGCAAAAAGCCTCGCAACCACCTCTTCAAAGCGGGGAGGTCATTGAACACCCTCCTCCTCAATTACCATGTTAGGACCGCCTCGGGAGCTTCTAGGAGCTCATCATCACGTCTTCTGCAAACGCCAGATCGTAATGAGCAAGATCACTAAACTCATGAACTCTAGGATCACGGCGGTCGGGAAAGATCACGTCTCATCATCTCAACATCACTCTCCGCGACTCTCCAACAAAGACGATCATCATCGTAATCAAGAGCCCTAGCCATCTCATATGGCTCCAATCATTCATAATTTCAACATCATTGGAGCCACGAAATCCATCTGAAAAGTGCACTTATGCGAAAGAACATGGGGCACATTGATATTCTCGTGAATGTCTCCCGCAACGTCATTACGAAATGAGGAAAGAATGAAAAAATACCATGATTCTCGATGAGCTCCCAAAAACCATGCGGTTAAGACACTTACTCGGATGATTCTCGTCAAAGGGATCTCATAAGGAGGATCTCGCCACGAAAACATGAGTATGACAACCATCTCCAAATAACGCATTGAAGGCATTGAGCATCGTGAACCAGTAGGCGCGCAATCTGCATATGCAGTAAGGTTCGGAACGGAGGGTCGATGTGTGCGGATGATCCATTGCTGGGGGTAAACCCATGAGGGATTGGATCAACTAACACCCGACGAACAACCACGTCCAAACATTGCAAATGGCTCTTCATAGCCGATCTCACATAGTTGTCCCAATCGATCCGCACAACCAATTGAGATCATTCGCTCAAGATGTTCGGAGGACAACCTAGGTGCGATGACACCATCAACTCGCAATGTCATCATCTCCAAAGCAATGCAGCTCCTCCCGAGCCCTTGCAACCATATCACTAAATGAAGGTCTATCATTGAATAGCATGAGCACGCTTTGCATGTCAAGAAACTCAACATATCCATAACGATCGCTTTCAACCGTGCCTCCATGATATATGGTCACTAGGTTGTCCATCTATTTAAAAACGTGAATCAAACACATGTCCTTTAGTCCAAATTATACGATAGATAGTACCTAACAAGTACTTTCTAACTACAAACTAAGTAATCATGATCATAACTACGTATATATTTATAGTGTACTAAATAAATAGCAAGATCATTTGTAGTTAACTACAAATATAACTACATATCTAAGTAGCTATCTAACTATATCTATTTATCAATGTATCTATGTTTCTATCTATATAACTAAATCAACTAACAAAGTCATCACAATATAACTAGTCAATAACATACACCAACTGAATAGGTACATTGCATATTCATATTTTATACCTTTTCGGGTCGACGGACGATGGGCGTAGGTCAAGGCGAATATCTGGGACTGCGGTGGCGCGGCCAACGACAGAGGTGGCGCGCGGCGGTCGCGGGGTGGCCGGCGCTCCGCGCTGCGAGATCGGCTCGACGGCCGCGGGAGGCGGGGCGAGGCAAGGACAGCGGTGGACGTCGACAAGGCGGGGCGAGGCCGAGGCCGGCGGTGGAGACAAAGGCTACGACGACGGTGGAGGGCGTGGCGGCTCGGCGCTGCAGCCAACTAACGGCCAACAGCGCGAGGGCACGGCGGCGCGGTGCGGGCTCGGGCGAGGGAGCAGCGGCGCGGCTGGCTCGGCCGCCGAGCAAGAAGCTGCTCGGACGGGCCCAGAAGCGGGCGCTGGCTCAGCAGCAGCAAATGCCTGGCGAGGAGCGGAGGCAGCGGCGCGGGCCTCGGCCGGCGCAGCGCGGCTTCGGACAAGCCCGGCGCAAGGCACGGGCTTTCTACAAGCGCGGCGCTTGGCGGCCGAAAGTGGCGGCGGCGGCATGACGCTGCAGGGCGCGCAGCGCGGCCGCGCGCAGCTGCACGCGAGGCGGGCGAAAGCGGCGCAGCGGCGCGCGGGCGCCTTGGCGAGGCGGGCGCTTCAGGCGGCGGCAGGCGGCGCCGGTGGCGTGGTGTGCCGGGTGTGCGCAAAGTGGGCGCGGCAACGTGCGTCGCGTGCGGGCGCGTAAGCCGGGCGGCGCGGCGGCAATGGGTAGCTAGGGCAACTAGAGGAGGAAGAAGGCCGGCGGTAGATATTTAGGCGCCAGCTCGGCGCCATTCGCCTCGCACCGAGCCCCTAGCGTGCCGCTTGCCGTGGCCGAGAGCTCGGCGCCCGATCACTGTGGCGCCGAGCTCGGCGCCACTCACTCTGGCGCCGAGCCAAGGGTCCATTTCTGGAATTCTTTCCGCCAGGGGTCTATTTGAGAGAAACTTTCGAAAAAAGGGCCAAAAAGTAAAAAATTCGGCCTCCCTGACGACGCTGCCTACAGAAAATGTTTGGCTGGGTCTGAAAAAGACAAGCCCGTGATCGTGACGGCGGCGGTGTCTATGCAGCAGCAGTCCATGAAGATGGTTTGTTGAAAAATAAGCTAAAATACTGTTTAGCCGGCTGAAAAATAAACAAAAATACTGTTTCAGCTGGTTTATTATAAGAGAAAAATAATGTTGTAACTGGAAGGCACTGTTTATGTGAACAGTGTCCACGTGAGTGGGCTAGCCAGCACTAACCCAGCCAGCCAGCCAAACACGCCCCAGGGTTGGAAAATAATATGTATATCAATAGGTGCTTGCGCCTGATGATCAGATATATGTTCGGTTAGCCTAGGTTGTTAGCCGTCCTCTATTGCTTGAAACTCAAGACGTATAGGATAGATTTTATCCTCTCTTTTCTGTTGTAATCTACACTTGTTGTGTAAGCCACCGCCGGGGGCTGTTCCGGTGCATATAACACGTAAACGAGACCCATGAGAGGGCATCTCTTTCATTTCATTTCACTTACACTACTGCCAAACCAATTGTTGCGTGGCTCAATTCGTTGCATGCTTCAAAACGAACACTGCTGCTGCTGCTGCTGCTCGTCAAATTTGTGTTGGGGTAGTAGGCCACCTCCCTCGATAACCACCAAAATTTTAGATTTCTCCTGTGAGGTGAATTTCTTCTAGTGTTTTAGCATCCAAACAATATATTTGTTGGTTGGTTTCTAGGTTGATAAGTCCGGCTGGTGCTGGTTTGCTGTGAGAGGAAAACACTGTTGGCTGGCTGATAAGCTCTGGCTGAAACCAACAAGCGAACAGGCTGAAAATTTAATATAAATTTTCTCTACTAAATGCCTTCTAGTTAGATTCTCATGTGCTATGACTAGTGGTAGTGTTTTATTACTACTTAAAAACCTTAGAAAAAGTCTATTATTTTGATAGTGAATGCTAGCCATTACATACCTTAATGGGAGATTGATGGACGGATATCATCGATCGGCATAATTAGCAATATAATATTGAATGGATTATGGACGGATAAGTCAATGGTAGAGACATGGAGTAGTAATAGGATGCCCAACACATGTAAACCCTCTTTCAGACCACACGTACGTGTGTTAGGTTTCAGAGTCTCGAGTGATCCAAACCGACGACCCCATTCGTAAGTACACGTACTCCCTCCGTCCTAAATCCTAAAATAGATGTGATTCTCGCTTTTTGAGAAGTCAAATATTTTTAACTTTGACCATATATATATAAGAAACTATTAATATTTATGGTGCATAGTTAATATTAGTAGATAAATCATTGAATATATTTTCATGATAAATTTATTTAAAGATATAAATATTACTAATATTTTCTATAAACCTAGTTAAAATTAAAAATGTTTGACTGACACGTATTATACTATGACTTCTATTTTAAGACAGAGGAAGAGGGAGTAGTCACGCACAGACTTTCAGATCCTGTTTCATCTGTACTAGTTTTTCGGGCGCGCCCATGCGCGCGGTCCACTGGCCATACGTATTTTTTGGAGAAAAAAAGATATAATCAAAGTTGGGCTGTATTTTGATTTGAGAAAAATCTGAGGATGTTTTCGCAAAAAACGGTGAGAGTGTCTGGGGAGCGCGAGTTGATTTTCGATAAAGTGGAGGTCTTTTTTGCAAATAAACCAGTGCCCATCCGGTCTGGACTGAGCGTTGATTTGGAAATAATACGAGGCATTTTTTATAAAAAATTCTGAGAGGACGTCTGGAGCGCGGGTTGATTTCTGAAAACTTAAAGGGGTTTTTCGTAAAACGACCACGGCTCGCCCGATCTGGGCTGTCCGCGCGGTCGATCGAACGGCCACGAAAAGCCGACGACGTGGCCACCCTGAGACCGCGCCGTGGCCACACCAAATCATATCTTTAGATGTGTAGATGCCGTGTCGACGGCTAGCTCGTAGTTTGCATTGGCCACGCGACGGAAAGATATATCATATATCCAATCCGAAAGCGTAGTAGTTAGGCTCGTACGTAGCACAGGCTAGTCATGATTACTCCTGACAGTGATATAGAGCATGTATCTGCAATATTATGTGAATCGCATGCTGGAGGCGCCATATGTGTGTGTGAATGTGGCCGATGACGACGGCGAGCACGGCCACGGCATGCTTGATCCCGTACGTACGGAGGTGGCGGGATTGTTATGCTTATTGCATTCATGAGGATTACATCGTCGGTCTGTTCGTTTCGTCGTATTTGACTTATAAGTTATAGCTTATCAGCTAATAAATAGTATTTTTCTCAAACACTAAATTAGACAATAGTACTTTTAGTCATGACTTGTAAGCCAAATAAACCCAAACCAACAGAGAGCGCGTATTTGCGAGTGCGACGTGGATGCATGCCGCCCACGCGAGAGTCCGGCCGGCTCTGGTCGAGGTCATCATGCATTCGTGCATCATGGCCTCATGGGCGCTGCCGCGTGTACCTGTCTTAAGGGACTCTCAATGCATATTCTATCATAATTTCTATGATTATTTATTATCTTTTTATTTATTGATTTTTTTCTGACGTCGCACTATATTTATTAAAGAAAGGGAGAGGAAACACGAGAAACGAGTCTAAGATAGACTCCACGTCTACGAGGTTATCGAGAACGAAGAAACTCCGGGTAGCTGCGTTGGGAGAGAAAGGATCGTTTCCATCTCTTGCTTCAGATCCCGTGCGCGCAGGCCACCACCCCTCGCTGACGAAGCCTGCACCAGCCTCGCGCGCCGCCGCACACCGCCGTGGACCTCGCATGCCGCCGAATCGGAGCCGCCGTGGAGAGCGCAGCCGCCGCCTCGGAGCCTCGTGTGTCCGCCTCGCTCGCGCGTTGTCAGCAGCGGACCATGCACGGCCACTTGACCTCACGCGTTGCCGGCAGCACCTCGCCGGGCCCGTTGCTGGACCTCGTTGCCGCCAGACCTCGCGCACAGGGAGATCCAATCATCCAATGCAAGGCGAAGCAGGGAGATCGAGAGAGCTTAGTTGCAGTACGGCTCCTGGCTAGCTGTTGCTTGTATCGTCCTCGCTAGTCCTTCCGATCGATCGATCCAACAAGGCAACAAAAAGCAAAAGAACACTAACAAGCCAGGCACGATCCCTTGCTTGCATTGTTGCATCTGATTTACGCATCCGACATATCCCAACCACACTCGACGGGACCGCCGCCGGACGTCGCGTGCCATCGCTTCCTAGCGCGCTGCCACGGGACATCGCGCACGGCCACAGCTACACACGCCACACGGGATTTGGGGGACTGGGAAGAGAAGAGGTGAACGATTGGTGGGATTTTTTTGGTTGGACACTAGAGCAAATACTACGTTGGAAAGCATAGTTTCTAATAGATGGTTTCTTGTGTCATAGAAATCATTAGATAGTTTCTGTATTGAGAGTGCCCGAGGCGTCCTAGTGGGGTAGCTACGTACTTGCTAGTACCGATAAAATCGCTAGGTGATTTTACGTCGTCTAAGAAATAGAGAGAAGAAAAAGTGAGGTCCGGATAGGAGAGAAATTATACAAATTAATTGCATTTTATCTCTTACCCGACCATATTGCTAGGTCGGTTAGGGAAAAGCCCTTAGAGCATCTCCAAAGAATCTTGTCTAAAACACCTCCAACTTTTCTCATTTAGGTAGCTACCCGCTTTCATACTACCCATATTTCATTGTTTACTCTAGCAACACTTTGCATAAAATAGACCCCTCCAAATCCATTCTTGCAGGTTCTTCTTCCCATGGAGCAGAGCCAGCAGGGGAGAGCACCGTCGCGGGGGAGCCGCCGCCGCCAGGGCGTGCCGCTCCACCGAGGCAGGCCACGGTGTTGGAAGAAGTCACGTCAGGCGGACTCGCGGGGAAGAAGCACGTCGATGTAGTCCTGATAGGGAAAAAATGTAGGGGTGTGGAGTAGGGGGGCCAACAGAAGTAGAGGGTGGGAGAAGAAAATAAGAGGCCAACAAATTTGGGGGGTGTGCTGGAGCTGGTTTTTGACCCCCACTACCCAAATTAGAAGTAGGAGGTCAAGTAGGGGTGTTGCTAGAGATGCTTTTAGTGCCTTCATTCATCATTCATTGGTTCAAGGTCTCTCTCCCTCACCCACTTGGGCTGAGGCAGGACCGGTCGTGACGGAGCCGCAGCAGCGGTCTAGTTCCCACTATAAAAATCACTATATTAGCAACCAGCTCTACCTAGATCTACTATATATAGAACAATTTTGCTATGTGGAGCGGAGCTCCCACTAATTTATTTAAGAGATCTTTACTGTGGATCTTGAATTTGGAACGACTTACAATTTGGAATGGAGGAGGTACTAGTCATCACCTTACTCCGAGATTTCCTTGGTTCATTGGTTACAATTTAGAACGGAGAGAAGGTACTAGTTATATCACATTACTTGGAGATTTCCTTGGTTCTTTGGTTCGAGGTCTCTCTCGTGATTTTTTTTATTTCTAACACTTTTTTAAACTATTTTCAAATTTGACACTGATTTTTTTATTTTCAAATCTAACACTTTTGGCCGCGCCTATTGCCACGGGCAAGCTGCCAAACAACGCTGACGTGCCATGCATGGAGGCGCGACAGCGGTGATGATGTGGCACTTCCTAGGCCCCGTCACGACGCGGGAGGCGCCTGCACCGCAGATCTTGGCATGGCAATTACCACCACCCACGGCCCACGGCGCGGTGAAGTCCAATACAGACCATGGATTGGCCTCCCTCCCTCACTGCTCTCTTTCACTCCGAAAGAAGCGAATCGAGGGGAGATCGCCCACCGCCGAGGCCACCGCCCGCCCTACCCCCCCCCCACCATCATCCTCCCTCTTTCCCTCTCTCCCCATTCCTCCATCTCTAGGCGCTCCAGAGCCGTGCCTTCACCGGCCACAATGGGCCCTTTCCCACTGTCGGCCAGCCTCTCTCCCCATCGTCTCCTTCACCTGCGCCCCCTGTCCCTTCCTTCTCCGGTCGGTGGTGTGCCGCACCCCTCTCCTTCTCTCTCCTGCTCCCAGAAGAAGCCTACCGCCACCGGCCATTGCCGCCGGCGGCCACCTCGTCACCATTGGTGGATTTGGCTAAGCCCCAATCTTCCCCTCGTTGTCAAGGTACTCCCCTTGTGTATTTGTTGATTGAATCGAAATTGTTGTTGCTTAGTGTTAAGATGCAAAATTAGTTTGAATGATTAGTTAGTATAGTAAGTATAGTAAGTTAGTAGAGTATAGTTAGTATAGTTAGTAAAGTATAGTTAGTATAGTTAGTAAAGTTAGTTAGTTTAGTTAGTATAGGTAGTATAGTAAGTTAGTATAGTTAGTAAAGTTAGTTACTTTAGTTAGTATAGTTAGTGAGTCTAGTTTGTTATTGTATTTAGTATAATTAGTTATTGTAGTTAGTCTTGTGTAGGTGTTCATATTAGATTAGTCAGTATAGTTATAGTTAGTATAGGTATTAATATTATTATAGACAGTACGTATGACGATTAATACGACTTGATGAAGTTTCCTCAATTGCTTTTGTAGATGGATTGTTGTGTTCGAGGTTTTTATGGAGGAAGTGTTAGTAAAGAAGATGGTATGTTTGAGGATATGGAAGAAGAATTGGAATGGTTTGATGAACCTTCTAGCTTCAACGACCTTTGTATCCGTTTGAATGCAATGTTTGGCGGTGATTTCACAGTGAAGGGGAGGTTTGATAGTAGGAAGACTAGGGCACACTATGTCCTGATGCCCTTGCATGACCCTACTCACTGGTCCCGCTATAATAGGGTGCTCCAAGGTTCCAATGTGCCCATGACTGAGGTGGTGGTGGAGAATGGGTACAGGATGCAGGGTCTCCATGACGGATCATCCAGTGACGGTGTTGGAGGCAATGAACAAGAATTGGTGGTTGAAGAGGAACCAACTCAGGGTAACATGGATTTGGACGGTCAGTTGACGCAGGAGCAGTTTCATTCAACTCCCGTAGGCTGTATAAACAATGACTTCGATGTGAACGAATTCGAATAGGAAGAGGAGGAGCAGGAAGAGGAGGATAGGATCAGTGATGTTGTTAGCAGTGATTCAGACGATTCTGATGATGACCAAGGAGGTACAAATGCTATGCTAACACCGGTTCATGCCATGACAGTACCGGTTCGTGCTATGCCACTACCAGTACCAACTAAGGTACTTCATGCTATGCTGGCTCAGGGTAGACTAGTCACATATTTGCCAGAGGGTGGTACCCCCTATGATTCATGGGGTA
This sequence comes from Miscanthus lutarioriparius, assembly GCA_904845875.1. Classification (NCBI taxonomy): domain Eukaryota; kingdom Viridiplantae; phylum Streptophyta; class Magnoliopsida; order Poales; family Poaceae; genus Miscanthus; species Miscanthus lutarioriparius. Next base: position 4,045,625 of record CAJGYO010000019.1, on the reverse strand, counting down.
GAATTAGCGAAGCACAGCAGTATGTTCCACCACCACCTTACACAGCGACAGAGCTTATGCAACTGAGGTCGATGAACATACCTTTCAGTGGCGTTCCGAACTATAGGGATGTCAGCATGACAGATATGACAGTTTGTGATACCGGTCTGTAAATGTGTAGGAAATCATTATATGACCATGAGAATGAAATCTTTAGCAAGGGGATGATATTCAATACAATGTCAGAGATGAAGCTGTTCCTTCAGGACTATGCTGTGTATCACCATAGGCCGTACATCGTCACTCATTCAGACCAGGAGTTGAGGTACCACGTCATATGCAAAAATAATTGTATGTGGAGGTTAAATGCATGAAAGAGACAGAGTGATGGCAAGTGGAGGCTAAGTAAAGTGGTCCAACCACACACTTGCCTATCAAATAAGGGGAAGGAAAATCATCAGCAGCTCACTACACGTTACCTTGCCCATCGTATATTAGGGCTCGTTGATGACAATAATGATATTTTAGTGTCTTCATTACAACAGTCCATATCCGGATTCGTTAAGTATGATGTGAAGTACGGAAAGACTTGGTGTGCTAAGTAAATTGCCCTGGCTATTCGTTGGGGTAGCTGGGAGGAAGCGTACAATAGGGTATGAGCCGTACGCAATAGTATGGCCGTTAGCCCCGCCATCACGATCGCACCAACATTGGGTACACTCCTAATGTGTTGCCTACAAATCTGAAGAGACAGAGGCGTCAGAGGAACCCTTACACTCCTAGGACGTAAGGTCTAGGTAAGCATAGCCCATGTTTTATTTTCCAAGTATCATAAATTGCAAAACTTGTTGTCTTGCCTCCTTAGTTACCCATCTAATGATAATGTAGGTACACCTTCACCAAGGCCTTGAGATGCTTAAGATCTTAAAGGATCATGTCAGCAAGACGACCATCAACTTGTGCACTTATTTTGGAGTTCATGTAGTACCCAAATTATGTACTAGTTGCACTTGTGATTGAAGACCTACGTACCAACTTGTGCACTTGGTCGAACTTATGTGGTCATGAACTTAATTTGCTTCAAGTCTTATGTGCCAACGTGTCATGTCGAACTTATGTCGAATGAATCAAGTCTTATGTAGCAACTTGAACACTTGTGCATGTGTCAAACTTATGATGAGTCTACATATGTTGAACTTGCTCGGCTTCGGTCTGCTGGAAACCTCGTACAGGCCTTGCTGCGCCATGACGGATGGCGCCTCAGGCTGCCGCGCCATTTTCCCTGGCGCGTCAAGCTTGCCATGCCTTTGGCGGTGGCGCGGCAGAACCTAGGCTAGGCTAAGTGCAGACAATGCCTAGGTGATGATCGATGGTAGTTTCTCGTAGGTCTTGCAAAGACAAGTACATGGATTATAGTTGGATGGATCGTTAAGCTTGCCGTCCCAACATCTAAGTTACTCATGAACGTTATTATTATAAAAACTTGGGTTATAGTTGGATGGATCGGAGGGTAACAAACGGATGGGTACAATGCAACAATAGTTCAAATGAAACACTCTTCTTCTTAACCACTTTGAAAGCACTTAGGCTACTCGTTTACAGTTCAAATGCATCAATAGTTCACCTGACACACAAGACAACACATTGAAAGTTCTAGTATAGAACAACATTATTCATTAATAAAGCATGGAACTACCAAATCTAAAGCATGGAACTAACACACGGCGCAATCACAAATCCTTAGTTAGAAACGTACTGAGTAAGAAACTCGTCGTCTGAGTACCAATCCTCTACCACAACCTCGTTGTTGTGGCTAGGCTCACCTACGCATTGCCCTGTTCTACTATCGCCTGTAGTAAGTGGCCTCCGCTTAATCTGTGGCTTAAGACAAGAACGTGTTCTCCTCTGCCTCATTCATGTGGCTAGGCTCACCTACATTTCCCTGATCGACCTATCGCCCATAGTAAGCGGCCTCTGCTTCATCTGTAGCCTCTGCAGCCTGAGAGAAGAACGCGTCCTCATCCTCCTCCGCCTGTAAGCCCTCCTTTGCTAGAGCAATGAGCTCACTCAGTATGCCAGTGTCGTCCTCATCCTCCTTCGCCTGCAAGCCTGCCTCAGCTACAGCGATGGGATCGCTCAACCTGGCAGTGTCATCCTCATCCTCATCCCCCTCATCGGACAACATAATCGAAGATTGAACGATGCGACCAGCTCGTGTTCTATGCTCATGTAACTTCTTTTCCTCAAATCTTGCACGGACCACCTCTGCGGCATGATCCTCGCTGCATCTAATCCCTTCATGTATAAAATACAATAAGTTAGCAACGCAATTATATTACATTTAAAAGCAGGCAATGAAAATAACAAGGCTTCCAATGACTCACTGGCACACAATGCAACAACATGGTTGTTCAAGACCTGCATCTGTACTCTTTCATCCTCCCTTGCCTTCTTCCTTGCCCTCTCCTCTAACACCCTCCGTCTCTCCAACCCCCATTTGTCAAGCCTAACACCGATTGGGTTATGAATACCGCGCTGTCTAGCAAACTCACGCATTTTCTTTATGTGCAGTTTAACGAAGAGGTCAACGTACTGAGGTCCATATCCCCTCTTCCGTGCAAGTACTTGCCTCCCCTTCAAGTCATCTAAGAACTTAGCTTGACCATCATAAGATTCCCACTTATATTTCCTAGTGCTCTATTCAAACAAAAAATTAGATCATAACTCTTTGGAAAAGAAAAAAAATGATTTCATGTTTTCCACAACAATAACCATCCTCATCATAGTCAACCATATGGCCGCAATAGTGGCCTACTCCAAGCTCTGAAGGGACTAGGCCGTAGTTGGTTTTAACACCACATTCGCACATAACAGGAGGTGCTTTGAAAATTACCTTTTCTTTCTTCTTTTCCTTTGCCTTTGGCGGCTCTTCCGGCCATTGATTCTTAGGGCCATAGAGCCACTCCTTAAAAAGACACTTCGCAAATGCAAACACCTAAAAGAGGTGACATTAGTATATGAACACATAGAGCTAAACATTTAAACAGATACACTTTCCACTTACTTCGTGCTTGTTGGGACACACAAACTCTAACGTATTCTCAGGGTTTATCACAGCTCGATCTCCGTAATTGCACAGAAAAGATTCCTCGAGTCATCTAACTGCGGCTAGGTGCTTCTTCTTAGCCGTCATTGGCAGGGGTTAGGGGGAGGTGGAACCCACCGCTTGACGTGCTCACATGGATGTCTCCTTCTCCAGCGATCGTCGAAAAGGAGGTACCTTGGATCAAACTTGTCTGACCGTCAATCCACTGAAAGAAAAAGCACCTCTCATGGGTCTACACAACAAGATTCCAACAAAATATTAGTAACCTATTAACACAAAAGAAGAAAAAAAAGGTACAAAAAGAATTACTTACATTAAAACGACTGCATGTGTAGAAGCAACGCGTCGCTGTGTTCGGATGTTTCGATTGAAACACGTCGGCCGAGAAACCACAGTCACAGTTAGGGACAGGGAAGTCAGGAGGAACGGATGCATCTTTGCTAGACGTGTTAGGGTACAATTCTCTAGGACGACCCCATTTTTGCCACAGCTGCTCCCAAAACATATCTTCCATCTAATAAAACGGTTGTAATTTAACATCAATCAATACATCACAAATTAATGTAAAAGATAACCATTTGCATTACAACTAAAATAATATAACCAACACTTATAGGAACAAAAATAAACCTTACATTAAACATGGTAAACATACTTTTAACTAACTAATTAAACTTAATATTGACAAAATCGAACTAATATCTTCCTCCAAACCCTAGCCTATAGTTCCCTAATATAATTTTCCTCCAAACCCGAACTACCATTCATAATATTTGAATCCATCATTGAAACGACAAATAAGAGCATCATTACCGTGACCGAGGCCGAGGAGAAGCTTGGGGGAATGAAAGGGAGGGAGGGAGGCGGGCAGGGAGGGCCGGGCGGCGGCAACCCTTGGGAGAGGCAGGAGGGGGCGGCGCGGTCGCCCTCCACCTCTGTTCGAAGTAAGGTAGAGAGAGGGAGGGAATCTCGCGGCGCGACATATAGTCGGCCCTGTTTGCTTGTGCCAGTCTTGACATGGCGCTGGCAATACACACACGTCCCGTCGGTCGGGGCCGGGCGGTGCCACGTCACCCTCTCTGCCGCGCCGCCATGCATGGCGCGTTACTTTTGAAGAAAAAAACCAGTGTCAGATTTGAAAATAGTTAAAAAAAAGTGTTAGAAATAAAAAAAAATACTCTCTCGCTAAGAAATATGGCCGGCTTGTTGGGCCCTGTCCGCACCAACCGGGGATTTCCTTTGGAATCCCATTTCCTTTCCTTTTCTCCGACGGTCCGTTCCTAGCCCAAATGTAACAATGGAGCCCGCTACGGTGCCAGCGAACTTATATTTGCCAAAATTTCATAGCTCATCATGCTTAGTTGGTTACCCGCCCCTCACGATTCAGTATGTCTGCTTGTATTTTCTCCAGATTTATTTATTATTTATTCTAGTAACTAGTAACGTATGGCGCGATTTCAACATAGCATGTTCGTCGGTTCAGACTTTCAGAATTCAGATCAGCGTGAGGCTTTCAGATGTGCCCATACAGAGAGGTAATGGTTGGACGCGGTGAATGATTGTACGTGTTTGCGTGTATGTTTGAGAACATGTGTCTCTGATTTAGACAAGGGTGAAAAACACAGCGGATTCAAGGGAGTACGAAGAGCAGATAGGGCCATTGTAATTGTAACGTCATGAATGAATGTACACAACGCAATGCACTGGGCGGCAGCGGCATCACAGCCACGAGTCTCCCACGTGAGTTCACGCCTTGGTTGTCGACGTGCCGTTGCCCGTTGCGTACGAGGCCGCGGCACGCTTGGCGCTGGACGGCTGGATTACGTTCTGCTCGCGGCCCACCGCATCCAACCACTCGCTGCGGCGGGGGCGGGGAGCGTGCGGGCGCCAGGCCCCCCGGACAGACAGCGCAAGATTCCGGCCCACGGCCGTCCCGCCAACCACCCGCCCGTCGTCGCATCTCCGCCGCCTCGCTGGCACGCCACCAACCGGCCCGGCGGACCCGAGGCCACAGCCGACCGCACCGCCATAAACTCCCACCCGCGTCTCGCGCACCCCGCCCGCAGCACCGATCACTCCACTCCCTCAGTGTCACTAGCCTAGCTGCACAGAGCACCCAATGCAGCAGAGCGCCGCCCGCCTCCTGGCCGCCGTGGCCGTGGCCTGCCTGGCGCTGGCTCCATCCGCGTACGCGCAGGGGACGTCCGGCTCCGGCTCAGGGGCGATGCCGTCGTGCGCGGCAAAGCTGGTTCCGTGCGCGGGGTACCTCAACTCCACGTCCACGGCGGCGCCCGCGGCGGCGTGCTGCGGGCCGCTCCGGGACGCGGCGGCCAACGAGACGGCGTGCCTGTGCTCCATGCTGCTCAACAGGGCCGCGCTGCGGGCGTTCGGCGTGGCGCCCGAGCAGGGCCTGGTCCTCGCTAGGCGATGCAACGTCACCACCGACGCCTCCGCCTGCGCCGCCGGAGGTAAGCTAGCTAGATCGCGTGTCGTCGTCAGTCGTGTTCCTTTCTACTACTACTGCTGCTACTAGCTAGAGCATCATATGATTGAATGAGTACCTCTCCCACAAGTACATTACGGTAAGTAATCTTTGTAAGTACAAAACAAAACTCGATGTGGAGAGATTCGGATCTCATTGGGCTGTTACTAGCAAAATCATAACCTGTCATCGTGTGATAGATCTCTGCAGCTCATCTAATCACATCTCAGATGATAAGTTCGTGTCAATAGTTAATTAATACATAATTAAGTTCGTGTCACTAGTTAATTAATACATAATTACATATAGTTGTACACTGTGATGGTGCTGAACTTAAATGATGTCGATCTCATTTCTCTGCCAGGCGCATCCACTGGCGGCAGTACTGCTGCATCTTCAGCTTCCACTGGCAGCGCTTCTTCTTCTTCAGGTACTGCTGTCACTTCACAGCTAAGGCCCCGTTTAGATTCTAAAAAATTTTGCGAAGTACTTGTCACATCGAATTTTACGGCATATGCATGGAGTACTAAATGTAGACGAAAAAAAAAACTAATTGCACAGTTAGGTGAGAAATCGCGAGACGAAACTTTTGAACCTAATTAGTCCATAATTAGACACTAATTACCAAATACAAACGAAAGTGCTACAGTAGCCAAAATCAAAAAAAAATGGATCTAAACGGGGCCTAACTGCTACTACTACACACAGTTACCTAAAGAGAGGTTCAATGCTTGATTCAAATGAGATTAACGGTACATTACAGCTTCTTCACAGCATAGATTTTTTTTTCTTACTCCAATCTTCTCTTTTCTGATAAAAAAAATAATACAAAGATACTAGTCCAATCGTACCTGAATTTGGCTATTCCAATCTTACCTGAATTTTGTGCTGCTGTTCACTTGCTAGCCAACGGAGGCAGCGTGGCGCGTCGCCTGAGCATGACTGGCGCTTCGTCCTTGGTAGGCTTCAGTTTCATCTGGTGGACGATCATGGCGTAGGAGTATCTGCCATGGCACCGGCAATTTTCTTTTCTTTGGTGGATTCATATTTATAATTACTGTTGAGTACCAATCACCAGGTTATTGTTTCTTTTTGCATATATATGCCCTGCTGTACCATTGCTGTTGTGAGCAAAACAAGAGAAAATTGTCAAGAATGATGAAAAGAACCGGAAGGAAAACGTACATGTTTCGACATTTTCAGCAACGCATCCTGATAGTACTATAGTAGTGATGACAAAAACTTGAAAAGATCGTGACATGCGACAGCTATACATAGCCAATAAACAAACTGAACGGAACTTTTTTTTTTTTTTTTGTTGTTGTTGCATGCTGCCGAGTCTTTGCAATATTATAAAGTTCAAGCAGGAAAGGCTTGGTCAAACATTGAGAATATAAATCATGAATAACTTTTAAATTGTTAAGTTTAGAAATGTAAAAACCATATGAATAGATTTGTCTTGAAATATACTTTCAAAAAATATACATGTCACTTTTCAATAAATATTTTTATAAAAATAAGAAGTCAAAGTTATGCTTTAGAGACTATGTCGCTGTTCAAAACGACATTTTTTAGAAAACTGGAAGGAGTATGTTTATTGTTAAACAACACAAGGAGAGTATCGGCTATGGACTAGTAATTTGCGTGCGCCCATACGCGCGTGATAACATTTTAATTTAATGAAACTGACTCTCTCAGTTGGAAATTTCATTTCATCCAAGACAAACGAAACTGACTCTCTCAGTTGGAGATTTCATTTCACTGTTTCCAAGACAAAGTGAAGCAGTTAATCTATGCAAGATGTTGTGATCCAATATGTCATATAAACTTTGTGACCGATTAAAATTATATCTGAATGAAATTATACCAGAACAGATGTATTCGATCTCCTATATATACATAAGGTCAAAGCAAGGCTTCACATGTCAAGGAAGCTTTCACACAAGCATCAGGTTCACACACTAAGCATTCAAACGTGTGAGATCGCAAGCAGCACCTCTGCAGATTCACACTGCATGCAGAAAATGGACAGAGATAGAATATGCACACAGTCACACAGACAAGGACCAAAATGAACAGACAGAACATGTCACTGCAAAGTTTCAGATAAGGATCATAGTCTCAGGTGCTACAATAGTCTCAGGTTCATATACAACTGTGTCAGGTTCAGAACTGAGATTAATTAAACATAACTGAGATTAACTGGAGATGACTCATGACCAACTATTGCCCTGCACAAATGTACTCACAGGTGCACAGAAGCATCAATTTCACACCAAACAACTCACACATGCCAGGTAACTATTGTCCTGCACAAATGTAGTGAAATAGGACATGTCAGTAAGCATTGCTATCTGAATTTGCAGGGTGTCTAGCCTGTTCTCAAAGGACCCAAGTAATGAAATAAGATTAACTGTTTTATGCTAACATTGCACTTCTCGCTAAAAAATGGCTTCATGCAGAGTTGTAGACCATCCTCTCAAACATAGAACGACTCGGTACCCAAAAACATGATTGTGCTACTGCAATTCATTAAACAGATCCTGGTAGCTAAGTAACATAAGCTGGTTAAATTGATTAAAAACATAGGGATGTGACAACATGTATACATCTCTTACAGGCAAGCACAAATGGATTTTTATGCACCACTCTGCATAAAGATTCAGCTCAAATGGATGTGGCAGCCTACCAACACTATTTCTCAATTAATCATCCATCCTGATGCTAGCCACAATTCAAACAGGGTTCAGTAGTTTACTGCATGATTTCCTATAGCCATTTAGTAGTTGGTTCAGTAATTTAAGAATACAACAAACAGGGTAGAGCGGATCTGTAGGTAGAGCAGATCTGTAAAATAGAAAGAAAAAAAATAACAGTGCAAATTCATTACTTTCAGTTTTTTGTTGTTTCTGCATGCTGCTCATTGATCTAACACAGCTGAAATTCCTTTCAGTTATTTGCAAATCTGTAAAAAATTTTAACTTATACAAGCTGATCTAACACATATAAGAAACTTCCTCAAATAAACGTGCATTCAATCTCACAAGATTTGGGGATTTCTATCCTACTCATACAGGAAAAGACATGCTATAAGCATCACCAAATGGACATGCAAACAGAAAAGACAGTTTAATTTTGCACTTTAATTTGGGGATTCAATGAAGGGCGGGCCTGGTGCAAGCGGTAGAGTCTTACCGTCTATGACCGGAAGGTCCCGGGTTCGAGTCGCGGTCTCCTCGCATTGCATATGCGAGAGTAAGGCTTGCCACTAACACCCTTCCCCAGACCCCGCACAGAGCGGGAGCTCTCTGCACTGGGTACGCTCTTTTTAATTTGGGGATTCAATCTCGCACTTTAATTTTTTTTACGGCAAAAACTGTGGAGGAGGTCCCCACAGTGTCAAGAACTTTTTATAAATTTTAAAGAGGTTCCAAGAAACTTACATAGGGAATTAACTGAAAGCATCTAACCAAAAGCAAAAGGCTGACCTAAGGTCAGCCTTGAATCTAACCGACTGTACAAGGCATTAAAGGGCGTACCCAGTGCAGAGAGCTCCCGCTTTGTGCGGGGTCTGGGAAAAGGTGTAAGTGGCAAGCCTTACCCTCGACTGTACAAGCCATTGATTTTTGAAATTACAAAGCCATGTGGCATGACTCGGCACTCTTCTTTCAAACACTTTATCATTTCGCATTTTCCATATTTCCCATGCAGCTATCATCGAGGCTTCAGTGAAGAAACAGTGTCCATGCGCCTGCCTGGCTTGAATGAACCGATCCTGGAGGTTTAGTGAATGATCCTAAACAAAGTTAAGTGAAGCCCAACACTGGCTTGCAAAGGGGCAGGTGAAAAATAAGTGCTCAATAGTTTCCTCTGCCCTGGTCTCACACATAACACAGAAATCATCATCATGGACGTCAAGATGTCTTCCCTGATCTCGCACTTTAATTTTGCAAACAGAAAAGACAAGCTGTAAGCATCACCAAATGGATTAGTGTTGTTTCACAATTCACATGTATGATGTATATGAATCTGCAGCCATGACATTTTGAAGACAAGGAGATGAACATCATCACGGAGTATATAAGAATTAGGCACCTTCAGTAACACACGATACTACCAAGGTAATAAGCAAGGGCTAGCTTATATATGGCTAACATATATGAGAGACAGGTAACTTCGAAAAGATGCTCCAGCAACAACATATTTTTTCCTTGAAAGGACACCAATGTAAATCAATGAACCAATATCCTTTACTGCTCAAAGGGTAGGGATCAATTAAAAAAGAAAAGAGGCAAAAGGGGAGGGATGGCATTTGTGCAGGAGCTTAAACAAACCAGGAAGATAGAAAAGTCCTTTGCTCCCCCAGGTGTTTCATCTGCACAAGGCCTACAGCACATTGAGCTGCAGAAATGAATCATTAGATCCATTGCAATAATAGAGAAAGTAAAAAACCGTGGTAACTAAGTGACAGGAATAAGGACATCAATAATATATAGTTTTGAAACCAAGCTGAGAACAAAAAAAAATGGTTAGAATATGAAGTGCAACATAATATTAAAGGGATTAAACTGGATGGACAGGATACCTTAAAGTGTTTGAGAATCTTAAGGTAAGAGGCAGAGAATTGATAGTTATAGACACCATGCTAATAGCATCCATGCTAATCATATGGCTCAGAACACAGGTACTACAAACACATCATAAAAGGTAACCTAATAGCATCCATGCTAATCGTATGGCTAACAAGAACTCGAATCATGACATAAACAGGCATCTTGATATATCCATGTAATGAGCAGCAATAAGAGAGGCATGTAAGTCAAGCGCAGGGCATCTGGAGATGCCACACCAAAAGATGAGTAAAAAGTGGACCAACCAGACAACCCTTTAAGTTTAAATTCAGTTAATGTGTTTCTCCTAGACCTAAAAAATAGAACATTAGGGAAAGCAAGTGGAATTTATCTGCACAACTACCACAAATGATTAGTGCTCCTAGAATGTATTTTAATTTTTCTTGCAGTATGTACCTGAAAATATCAGTTTGAGAACGATGGAAAGACTCGTGAGCTTACTGTACCACCTTCAGAACCAACAGCACTGAACATTCTCACTATGCAACCACCCTTGTTAGCAGCAAAATTGAGAATATATTGGACCATCTCAGTGAAGCTTGTATCAAAAAATGTTAGGCATGGGGATCCAGCCACAGGAGCACCGGATCGGGACGCTCCGCTGGTGGGATAGACAGTCTAGTAAATGGGATGAAAAAAATAGAAGAGGCACACTTTATTGTTTGTCGTAAAGCAATGGAAAATTCAAAGTGTCAAACCAACCACACGAGATATGCATATCTATCAAAACGAATTAATTATTCTGAGTGACTGGATTATTGAACAGGGCATCACCATCTTGCTGCCGGGGTACCTTGCTCTCTCTCATGTTATCCCCATCTAAAGAGAGTTGCAATCTATACACACGTCATTTTTTTCACATTTAAATTATCCGATTCCTATCAAACACCAATGCTTTTCCTTTTTAACCAGTCAATTACTTAAAAAAATTATAGCAGCACAAAATAGAGGTCTCTGATAATGGAGGAAGGAGAAAAAAAAATGGTTGAGATGAAAGGCATGAATATACCTTATAGACTGGAGTACAATGCAACTCCCTCCAGATGCACAATTCGTCAGGTACCCAGCAGGCCAGCATAGTAGCTGTGAAACTCAAGTCAGTGTATTGTTGGGCAGTCACAGAATCAGCAGCTAACAGAGTGCATCTTTTGAAGCCTGTCACTTTGCATCCGGATGTAGAATCTGCATTCCAACAGAAAATAAGCTTACGCTTAGCAAGAACAAAACAAACAATTGACCATACATAAAACACAAACTGCGGAAAAGTTGGATATTTGGAAGTAATTCTTGACCCTGAGTAATTTGGATGTAATAAGGAGGTAACGTTTGGTCACGGGTAATTTGGAAAAATACTAATAGTTCTCTTGGTGAAATAAGTCAGTGAACAATCAACAATAACGATATTGCTCCACAGTATACAATTTTATTATTTCTCTTGAAAAAGTGCCAGGTCAAGTTCAAGACATTCAACCAACCAACATGGTGTGTTTTGCTTTGCATACTTGAACTATAAAGACCGACCTAAACCCTAAACCCAAATTACTGGGAGGCTGTGACAGAACCGTCCAATTTATACAGGATCAAGTACGGTTTTCCCCGCTAACATGTTGACACACCCATACTTTCACTCATATAAACCCGGTAGTCCGCCGAGTGTCCTGAAAGACCTCGGTAAATCAACATCACAACCAAGATCGCGTGATTAAGCAAATACACATCACATACATCGAGTTGCAGCAGAAATAATATTACAAAGGGGTTAACAAATAATAGTACAAGTTTGGGTTTCAAAACTGATTAGTGAAAACAACATAGCTTTCAAATGATTACATTAATATAAGTTCCAAATATATTGCTAGTATAAGTGACATCATTCGACAAAAGCATATAAACGAGAAGTAACTATAGAATCACCGAGCCCACCGGCGGTTAGCCACCATCATCAACAGGTCGAGAACTTCACCTGCAACAAGGTGGGATAAACCACGAGTACTCGAATGTACTCGGCCGGACTTACCCGTCGTAAACCGTAAATAAAGTGACACCAAGGATCATGCAAGGCTTTCTTTAGTGGGCTAGTCAACTGCGTTTAAGCGAAAGCATATGTTATCATGAATAAACCATTTTAAGTACTTTGCATCATCTTTATTATAACCTATCCATCTAGGTAAGCACCTGTACTATAGCAATCACTTGATTAACCAATAACATTCAGTTACCAATTTAGATTTAGCATATCCCATATCATCCAGATAACCATCATTGTTCCATAATAATTACTACGATGAAGTAACTCGAGTCAAGTGCTCACTATCCAGGAGCGATGGCGATTCGAATCGATTCCTAACCAGCTGGTGATTTATTCCTTACACAAACCTCACTCACCCGCTAAAGTGAGATATTGATCACCGAGTCAACTATCCAGGAATCTCGAGTTTGCCAGGAACCACATGTACCCGGGGGCCGACCGACTGCACTTTGGTCTTATCATCTCGCTGTCGATGTTTTACCACCGATAGCCTACCACGGGGGTACCGCGGTAGTATCGTTCGGGTTTCGGCGCATGCTGAACTCGATGGTGAACGCAAGAGACAGTCGATTTATCCTGGTTCAGGCCCTCGATCGTAGATCGAGTAACGACCCTACGTCCAGTCGGCGTTTGTCTTTTGCGTTGGATTGATTATGAAGTGTTATGTCGTACCAATTGTCCTCTTTCAGGAGCCCTGCCCTCCTTTATATAGTCAGGAGGCCAGGGTCCTAATCGGTTTACAATGAGATTTCCTAGTAGGATTACTTAATAGTTCTATTACTGAGATTACATGGGAAGAATCCTAGTTGGACTAGATCTTCTCTCTCTCTTGCGGGGGTATCCTGTGGGTCCCAAGATCGACAAGCCCCGAGCACTTCATGGTTGAGCTCTGAAAGTCTCGCTTTATTCCTTCAAGTCTTGTTAGGTAGGAAATGAGAATGTTATCAGGTGCTTTCTAGAGTGAGACCTTGTAGCGCTTCTTGGGATCTTCGAGTGGTGAGTGTTTTGTGAAGAAAAAGTACATCCATCTGGTTGTAGCCCCCGAGCCTCTTGCTATTTGGAACAAGGAGCTGGAGGATCTTGTCTTGAAGTTGCTCACGATTGTTCGTTGAAGTTTTGTCAAAAAGAACTCGAATATGGATCGTTTCGGGTTCTTTTTGTCGCAATGTCTTGAAGTTGTCTGCGTTGAGTAAGTCTTTTGGTGACGTGCGCTTTTTCGAAGAAAAAGTGCACTCACTAAGTGTAGCCCCCGAGCCTCTTGCTATTTGGAACAAAAAGCTGGAGGGTTCTGAAGTAGTCCCGAGACTTGAATTATGTCATCATCCGAGTAGTTTTTGTGGTATCTTTCCAAGCAGGTCCTTTAGTCCCGGATTAAACCATCATCCGAGTAGTTTATGTGGTATCTTTCCGAGGCGGTCCTTTAGTCTGGATTAAACCACCATTCGAGTAGTTTATGTGGTATCTTTCCGAGGCGGTCCTTTAGTCTTGGATTAAACCATCGTCCGAGTAGTTTCATGGTTCGCGACCTCCGAGCCTACGTCCGAGTTCTTTTTGGTGGGTGCAATTTTTCATAAAAATTGCACTCACCGAGTGTAACCCCGAGCCTCTTGCTTTTGCTTGCAAAAGTTGGAGGGTCAGATTCTGTCTTCAAAAATTGCAGGGCTATGTATCCCATGACCTCGTGCCTTCTCCAAGTTCTTTTCTTTTGAAAAAGAAGTCGGTTGAAAAAGTCCTGATGCGTCGTCGTCGTAGTAGTCTTGAGTTTCTTGTACTTTTTGTCCCCGAGCCTCTTGCTTTTGCTTGCAAAAGTTGGAGGGTCCAGATTCTGCCTTCAAAAAAATTAAGGGCTATGTATCCCGACCTCGTGCCTTCTCCGAGTTCTTTTCTTTTGAAAAAGAAGTCGGTTGAAAAAAAATCTCGATGCGTCGTCGTCGTAGTAGTCTTGAGTTTCTTGTACTTTTTGTCTTTTGTCTTTGATTCTCGAGGCCCCGGAGTAATTGAAATGAAGGCCGAACTCCCTAGCCTAGTGTTGATTAAGCTATCTTCACTTGGCCGAGCCCCCGAGCGCGTATATCCGTGTTGTTTTGTTCGGGAAGAACTTCGGATCACGAGGTCTTAAGCGTATTCTCGATAGTTTGTCTTTGTCGAGATGTAGTTGTATGGTGGTGGTTGAGTGTAAATGCCTTTTGTTCACGGGTTGTCTTGTCTTTGGTATATTCTTCCGAATATGCCCGCCTTGACTTCTTATTTTCCTCTACTTTGAGTCGTCCATTATTGAGTCTGTCCTTTCACCGTGTTTCTTTGTCGAGGCTTATTTCGTCGGTGCTCCTGGTCCATATGCTCCGCTCCTTTGGTCTATAAATCTTGTCCCAGTGCTTGTTTTCATCTATTGGATATCCCGTTGAAACCTTCGTGGATATGAGCATGGTAGTTTGTGAAGTGGAGCAGCCCGGGCATATTTTGTAGTTCTGTGTGTTTTGTCGTAGGCGGAGGAAGTCTTGTGATAGGGATTAGAGGTAGGCTAATCCCATGACGATTGTGCCGGGATGTATGTGGTGGTAGTTGGAGGAAGTCTTGTGATGCGGGCTTCGTTTCTTCATCTGGCGATTCTGGTTGATCCTCGTCGCTTTGTCTTGAGGCTGTCCGTGCAGATCAACACCATATCTGCGATATCACATCGGTCTTGGGTAGACAGATGCCCGCCGACCTTCTCTCTGCTCCAAGTTGTCTGCCCGTCTTTGCCGATTTCCGCCTTGAGTGCTTTGCGTCCTTCCTTTGAAGAAAACAACAGTGGTGATGGCGGTTTGTCCATCCGAGTAGCAATTTGGGACACGTAGTCGTTCGAGCCTAGCCGTGTGTGTGTTCCTCTTTGCTACCCGCTCTCCTTAGTGCCGAGTTCGTTGGGTCTTGTAAGATTTGTAATCTTCTATTTTTGAAGTCGCTTGTAATAACGAATCTTGTCTTTAAGGTTTGTAATCTTACGCTTGTAATGTAACTAATCTTGTCTTCCGAGTTGTCTCTTACTTTTACATTGCGATCCCGTTATCCATGAGATTGCCGGGTTCTTTCTCAAATAACCGGGTTCTCTTGTTCCTTTGTGAGGTAGCCTTTTCTTTCTTCCTTCTTTCTTCTTGTTTTGGCGAGTTGTTCTTGTAGCGATCGATAAACTGCTTGGTGGTCTTTGGACGGATAAGTCTGAAACTCTGCCGTTGGTTTGTCTTGTTGTATGGATTTGTGCCCTCCATTGTTTTAAGCTGCGTCGGTAAATGGACCGTCGCATTCCCACATTGTGTTTTATCGGGCCTTGTGGGCGTTTGTATTGCTGAAAAATCTATTTAAAACCCTTTCTTTGCCCCAACTCTTGCCTTTAAACCCTAGCTTTCAGAAATCCGCCCGCCGCCGCTTATCTCAGTAACCCGAGCATCATCATCCTTCATCCTATTTAGCGCCTCTCTTGCTTCCACCAGTTCATGGGAAAGAAGAAAACCATAAAGCAAGTCTCAAAGCGACCTTCCGTGAGCGAGGAATCATCCTTTCGTTGATCCAAAATCGGGAGTTTGTGGCTATGAGGGCTGCTTTCGAGAAGGTTTGGCGGCCCCAACAACAAGCGAAGATCAGTTTGCAGAGAGCTCGTTAGCGATAAGCTTGATCCAAAGCAAAGTCATCGCTGAATGGAGGGTTCCGGCGAACATCGGGTTCTAGCTCCGGGTCTGGTGAGATTGTCCTTTTGTTTCCTTTGTCCGCGGGACTTTGCCTTCTGCTTCCTTCCTTTCCTTCATCGGTTCCTTGGTTATTTTGGGATTAGTCCGAACCACCTAACCCCCAATGCCATTCTCCATCTTTCTGTTTTCGTTCATCTTTGCGAAGCTTTCCTTGGAATCCTCCTTCTCTGCCTCTTTTTCGCTTTTCTTTTTTCGAAACCTCAACCCCGCCGTGAAGAGACCAGCGTTCTTGGCGGTTGTGGGATTCGATTTCGTCGAGGTCTCAAAATTAAGTTTTTGACTATGACCTGTGGATTCTGTAAAAGATTGGCGTCTTGAGTGGTTTTATCTTGCCAATTTAATCCTTTCCTTGCCATTCATCCCGGTGCGCCCTGTGGTGAATGACCCGATGGGACAAGAAACTTGAATCGCTTCTTTGAGATTCAAGTGATCCACCGCTCCTTGATAGGATTAACATCTTTGAAGCGGCGGGTTTGACCGGCTTTGGTATCGTCTCGAGTTTTCTTCGTCGCCGGTTCACCTTTGAAGGAGCGGGAACATCTCGGCTTTGAGTATTCTGGGGCCGAGGATCCTTCACGCATGGTCCCAGCTCTTGAGCTGACCGTGAGGAGGTACTCGGCGTCTTGAAAGATGCTAAAAGGGTGGCGTTATTCCCCCAGCTGTCACCGAGTTCTCAGCCAACAACCCGCCCCCATCTGTGAGTTGTCTATTTTTCGTTTGAGTACTTTATGCACTCTAGCTGCGTTTGCTCTTGCTTAGCTTTCCTTTGATTCGGTGTTTTATCCGTTTTTTGCGGGAGTTTGGGCGGAACTTTGTCGACCGGTCTCTCCCGACGCTTTCCTGTCATGGCGGAGGGCGGAGATAGACTTGCGAGGAACTTCTGCGGTTAGTAAGTCCCAAACCTCTGCCGCCCTTCACAGGGGTTTCTTCCGGATTTGTTGATGTATATGAAGAATATGTTCCTCGTCTAGTCCCTCGCGGTCCTCGCAGTGTCCCGAAGAGGGGGCGAACGGATGGGTCTTCATCTGGCCTACCTGTTTCCAAGAAGCCTCGCAAACCAAGTACTCTCCCAGGTACTCCAGTTGTTGCTAGCATGCTCTTAGGTGAGCACATTTAATACTCTTTGTTCTTTTATTTTCTTGTTTCTCTCATGATCCGAGTACTTTTTACCCTCTTTTCAGCAGGTGCTCTGGTTTCCTTGGCTGAGGAGGAAGAAGATGATGAAGTACCCCTCATCATGCGGCGGTGAGTTGCTTTTCCTATTCCTGTTGCATTGAATTTCTCTTCTTGGTCTTGACCTTTAGTATTGATCTTTTTTTTGAAGTAATCGGAGGCCGGGAGTGAGTTTTTCCGAGGCTCCCGTGTCGACCTCTTCTGAAACTCTGGTGTCGAGTTCTTTGGAAGCTCCGGTACCGAGTTCTACCGCTCCTTCAGTACGGAGCTCTTCCACGTCTCCAGCTCCGGCTCCTTCCGCGGCTCCAGCTCCGGCTCCTTCCGCGGCTCTGTTGTCAGCCGTTCCGCTCTCGTCGCCGGGTGGCAGGGGCGTTTTTACCGTCATGGTTCCCCCTGCGAGGCCTTCTCTCGGCTTCGCAAAGAAGAAAGTGGTCGGGTGAGTAGATTCCAGCTTTATCTTTTTGGCTTTTATTTTCCTTCCTCTGGTTCTTATCGGCGCTCCTTTTTATCACTTTTCAGTGTTTCATCTTCTCTTACTCCTTCCTCGACTTCTTCTCTGCCTCCCGCCGTGCCAACGAGTTCTGAGCCTCAGGACTCACAGCATTCTGTTGATGGAGTCGCTGTGGGGGCTTCAGAGCTACCTGGCGAAGTTGCGGCCTTGGCCGCTCCGGAGGTGACTGTGGCCGTCGCGCCGGGTCCTTCTGAGGGTTTGACTCCGGCTTCCCTGAAGGTTGCTTTGGTCGTTCCTTCTTCGCTCCATTCGGCTTCTCCTTCCCCTACTCTTGCTTCCGGCGGTCCTTCTTTTTCCGATGACGTGGTGCAACAGATTTGATGCCACCCATCGGTTATCGGAGTGACCGCAGCACTGGGAGCCTATCGACTTCTTTTGGTGAAAAACTTGGTGGGTTTTACTGCCGTTCCTTTTTTGCATGCTCGTTTTCCCTCTGTCCTTACGCTTTATTTTTCTTTTGTCTGTTTTTGGCTCGATCTTTCTCCGTGATCATTAAAGCTTCTTTTTCTCATCCGAAAATGAGAGAAAGTTGTCTTCTGAGGTGAGTGTTCTAAAGGCCGATCTTGACCTTCTCCGGGGCTGAGTTGGAGATGAGCGTCGATGCACCAAAAGGAGGAGAAAAACCTTCGTGCGGGTAATGGAGTCGGAGACCGTGGGAGTCTGCGAAAAATGAATGCAAAGGTGCCGTGGGCTCTGCACAGTATCTTGTATTTTGATTTCTTTTTCTTTCTTGACTTGTTCTTGGGTGTCTGTCTAGTTCTCCGAGCCGAGAAGCTGAAACTCTCGGAGAGCATCGATGAGATGAAGGCTCTAGTCCGTTCTAGCCATAACAAAAGGCTGAGGAGGTAATTACTCATCTTGAGGAAGAACTTGCCCTTGCTAAGGCGATTAGGCGCGGAGTGATAGAGATCTTGTGCGAGGCCCAAAGAACTATTGAAAGCTTGACCGAGAAGTCGGCGGCAGCCACTTTGAAAATTGGAATGTTCTGTGGAAATCTTTTTCGTTCGATGGCCGATGTTCTCCGGACTCCAGTGGATGACGGCAATCTTAAGTAGCAGATTCATTCCCAGGATTCCGGTCGTTTCAAGAATTTGCGAAGAAGTGTGCCCAAATATGTACCAAAAATGTGCTAGCCAGTCAGGGTCCTTGCTCTGAGGCACCTCTGTCCAAGATAGCGAGAGGAAGCTGAAAGCCAAGAATACCTTGACGCCGTTGAGAGGATGGAGCCTGAGGTCGACGGTTTAGCCAGTAGGGTTGCAGAAAATCTAGATATTGACATTTCCCTTCCTGATGATAGTGCCTGACCCGACTGACCGGCTTCTTGTAAAGCTTCTTGTAATATCACACTCCTCTTTAAATGAAGATTCTTTGTTTTCGTTGATGTATTGTTTGCCTAGGTGTGGTCGAACTTACTTGTCCTGCTGAGTATTTTGTCCTGTCTGCTTCACCAAACAACTCGGTGTGTTATCGTCCTGTCTGCTTCACCAAACAACTCGGTGTGTTATCGTCCTGTCTGCTTCACCAAACGACTCTTGTCGAGTGCTTTGTCCGCGCTGCGACTTGTTAGATGTAAATCTTTGTGTTGACACCGCGCTATGAAGAAACGACTCGGCATAGAATGCATAGAATGTTGCTTTTTGGGTAGCGCTTGTTAAATCTTTGTGTTGGCACCGCGCTATGAGAAAACGACTCGGCATAGAATGCATAGAATGTTGCCTTTTGAGTGGCGCTTGTACTTTTTCTGAGGAAAAAGTATTCGTTCAGTTTTGGTTGACTAGTTTTGGCTTCATTATTTGTTTCGGGTGTTAGCTTTTAGCTACCCTCATCGGCGGGCTCAAGCGTATTTTCAGCTATTTTGCTCTCGGCCGGGAAGCTCAGGCGTGCTTTCAGCCATTTTGCTTTTTGTTTCGGGTGTTAGCTTTTAGCTACCCTCATCGGCGGGCTCAAGCGTGTTTTCAGCTATTTTGGTCTCGGCCGGGAAGCTCAGGTGATGCTTTCACCATTTTGCTTTTTTGTTTTGGGTGTTAGCTTTTAGCTACCCTCATCGGCGGCCTCAAGCGTGTTTTCACTATTTTGCTCTCGGCGGGAAGCTCAGAGCGTACTTTTCACCATTTGCTTTTTGTTTCGGTGTTAGCTTTTAGCTACCCTCATCGGCGGAGCTCAAGCGTGTTTTTCACTATTTTGCTCTCGGCCGGAAGCTCGGCGTACTTTCACCATTTTGCTTTTTATTTACGGTAAATAACTTTCGTTGGAAGTCATGATAAGACATCTTTGTGGATGAATATCATCTTTATTGATCATGAATATGAACAAATACATATGTTGTCGAAGAATATCGTCTTTAAATTGATTGTGAATGTTGGTCCTTGTGGCTTGCATGTCTTGTTTTCTACGCATAGAATCTTCTTAGTGGTGATGTGCCATGTATTGCTTACTTCCTTTCCATCTTGATTTATTAACTTGTATGTGCAGGTTCGGTGACTTTTGTGACAATGAACGGACCTTCCCATGGACTGAGGAGCTTATGTCGTCCGTCAGTCTTTTGTATCCTTCTTAGTACTAAGTCTCCAACTCGTAATGATCGAGGATGGGTACTTTTGTTGTAGTGCCGCCTTAAACCTTGTAGGTATCTGGCTGATTGTAGGGTGGCATTTACTCTGACTTCTTCTGAGCTGTCGAGTTCTAATCTTCTTGTTTGTTCTGCTTCTCCTTCATCGTATTGTTCTATCTTTGGTGATGTCCAGATCAAGTCGGCAGGTAGTACGGCTTCTGATCCGTAGACTAGGAAGAAGGGTGAGTGGCCTGTTGCTCTCTTTATTTGAGTTCGTAGCCCCATACAACTTTTGGCAATTCTTCAATCCATTTGGACCCATAGTCAATTAGTTCTTCATATAATCTTGGTTTTAATCCGGCTAGTATGAGTCCATTGGCCCTTTCTACTTGTCCGTTGGCTTACGGATGTGCGACAGATACGCATAGTCTATACTAAAACCACAGGTCTTGTGCCCGACTTACAATTCACATGGTGTGAAAGGGGAGCCTAGATCTGTGATGATTCGATTGGGCATGCCAAAGCGGTGCATAATTTCTTGGATGAATTCGACTGCTTTGGTTGCGCTATACTTCGCGAGTGGTTTATATTCAATCCACTTGGTGAACTTGTCGATTGCCACAAAGATGTACTCGAAGCCGCCCTTTGCTTTCTTTAGGGGTCCCACTTGATCCAGCCCCCAGCAGGAGAAAGGCCAAGCGGGTGGGATGCAGATAAGATTGTGAGCTGGCACATGGGCTTGTCTTGTAAACATTTGGCAACCTTTGCATTTTCGACAAGTTCTTCTGCGTCTTTTAGGCGGTTGGCGAAGAGAATCCGGTCTGAAATGCTTTTCCAACCAAAGTCCTTGAAGCGGCATGATTTCCGCAGACAACTTTGAGTGTATCTCGTCCGGGATCTCTTTGCCTTCTTCAAATGAAACACATTTCAGAGTACTCTGATGAAGTCGCTCTTCTATAGAGTCTATCTCCTACTAAAACATAGTTTTTGCTTCTGCGAACAACTTGGGTAGCTTCCGCTTTATCTGCTGGTAGTTTATTTTCTTTGATATAGTCGATGAAAACTTGGGTCCATGAGGTGTTGATTACCAAGATCTGAACGCCTTTAGCCTGAATTTCGTTGGATGTCTCACCGGGTTGTTTGATAGAGGGAACGGATAGTTCTTCTATAAATACGCCGGGTGGAACCTTTGCTCTGTCTGATCCGAGCTTGGCAAGGACATCTGGCTGCAATGTTGGAATCGCGCGTTCGTGTAAAATTTCTAATCCTTGGAAATATTTTTCAAGTTTCCGTATTTCAGCACAGTAAGCACCCATGTTTTCTTTTGTGCAATCCCAATCTTTGTTTACTTGGTTGATGACTAGTCTTTGAATCGCCATATACAAGTAATCTCTTTATTCCGAGGGTAATTGCCACTCGTGGCCCGTGGATGAGGGCTTCATATTACGCTTCATTGTTTGTAGCTTGCCATAATATCTGAAGAACGTACTTGAGTTGTTTTCCTTACGGGAAATGAGGAGAACGCTGCACTGCTCCACCTAGTTTGAGCGACCCATCAAAGTACATCTTCCGATGATCAAGGATTGTATCGATAAAGGTCTGCTGGATTTACGTCCACTCGGCCACAAAATCGGCAAGGGCTTGAGATTTGATTGCTTTCCGTGGGGTAAAGTCGATGTTAAGAGCTCCAAGTTCAACTGCCCACTTTGATATACGTCCTGTCGCATCTCTGTTGTGTAAAATGTCTCCGAGTGGGAAGTCCGTCACCACGGTAATTTTGTGGCTTTCGAAATAGTGGCGAAGCTTATGTGAGGTGATAAGTAGGGCGTAGAGTAGTTTTTGTACATGCGGTGCGGATTTTGATTCGAGACAATACTTGACGATGTAGTATACCGGTCAGCATTACTTTGTACACACGTCCTTCTTCTTCTCTTTCCACAACTATTGTCGTCTTGACTACGATGAGTGGTCGCCGCAATGTATAGCATCATGTCTTCATCTTTCCTTGGGGTGTGAGAATTGGTGAGGATGTGAGATATGCCTTAAGTTTCTTGAAAGCTTCACGACCTCCTTTGTCCATTCAAACTTGTCTCTTCTTTAGTAGTTTAAAGAAGGGTAACCCCTTTTCTCCGAGTCTTGATATGAAACGATTGAGGGCCGCCATGCATCCCGTTAGTTTCTAAACATCTTTGATAGTCCTAGGTTGCCTCATTTCTGTTATAGCTCAAATTTGCTTGGTGCGGGCTTCAATCCCACTGTTGACCAAAAATCCGAGTAGTTGCCTCAAGGAACTCCGAATACACATTTATTTGGGTTCAATTTCCATCTCCATCTCTTCAAGTTTTCAAATGTTTGCTTTAAATCTTCAACCATGTCTGTCTGGGTTCTTTGTTTTACCACTACATCATCCACGTATGCCTCCACATTTTCACCGATTTGATCTCCAAGGCAAGTTTGTATAGCTCTTTGGTATGTGGCTCCAGCGTTCTTTAGTCCAAATGACATGGTCTTGTAACGATAAGCACCGAGCGGGGTAATAAAAGAAGTCTTGCTTTGGTCTTGTTCTTTTAATGCGATCTGGTGATACCACGAATAGCAATCGAGAAAGGATAA
Organism: Miscanthus lutarioriparius; assembly: GCA_904845875.1. Taxonomy (NCBI): domain Eukaryota; kingdom Viridiplantae; phylum Streptophyta; class Magnoliopsida; order Poales; family Poaceae; genus Miscanthus; species Miscanthus lutarioriparius. The sequence goes on along the minus strand of CAJGYO010000019.1, from coordinate 4,022,828 downwards.
CATCACGGACCCATTTGTTGAGTCGACTATCCGGTCAATGCGTGGTAGCCCGAATGGATCTTTTGGGCAATGCTTGTTGAGATCCGTGTAGTCGGCCTTTACACGCCACTCATCTTTGTTCTTCTTTTGCACAAGGACCGGGTTTGCTAGCGGTCCGGATGAAGGATTTCTCTCTGATGAATCCGGCCGCCATCGGTTTTGTGATTTCTTTTTTAATCGCGCCTTTTTGTCGGGTGAGAATCGTCGTGTGCCATTGCTTTCTGAGCTTGGAGTTTTCATTAACATCAATTACATGCTCGACCAACTCTCTTGGGACACACTGGCATGTCGGTAGGCTTCGGTGAAGATATCTTTGTTGTCCCGAAGAAAGTTGGTGGCCTGCGCGAGTTCTATTTTGCCGAGAGGTGAGCACCGATGGTTCTTTGTCTTGGAGGTATCGCCGATTCTTAAATCAATTTGCTTGACGTCGGCTTCTTTTGGTGGTGTGATAATGCTTGGGCTTTTTAGCCGGTATTTCTAATTCTTCTTGGCTTATCTCTGCAGCAATTGTGGCTATTTGTTTTCTCCCATTGTCGGCTGTGCTTTTGCCATAATTTGGATCGCTGAACGTCGCGATCAAAAGCTCGCTTCAAATCGCTTGAAGAGAAAGGATACCGTTGGGTCTGGCATCTTAAGCAATAAGTACGGTAATGTGGTATTGCCATGAATTTTGCCGAGGTCTTTGGGCGTCCGAGGATTGCATGATATGACGAATCGAAGTCCGCAAACCTCAAATTTGATAAACTCTGTTCGATAGTTCGCAGGAGTTCCGAAAGTGACGGGTAAAGTAACTTGTCCGAGTGGCATGGCTGCTTTGCCGGGTACTATTCCGTAAAAGGGAGTGCTTGTTGGTGTAATCATCCCAGCGAGTTGTAGTCCCATCTTCCTTAGAGTTTCTGAAAAGATGATGTTGAGTCCAGCTCCCCCATCGATTAGTACTTTGGTGACGGTCATCCGGCAATAGTTGGGTCTAAAACCGGTGGGTAATGGCTGCGTTCCTCACGCTAGTCCATTGGTCTTCTCTTGAAAATTGGATTGGATATTGTGACCAATTGAGATATCTTGGTGTAGCCGATTACTGCTTTGTCATGATGGTTCAGTAGTGCTAGTTTTTCTTGGCGTTTGCTTGTGCAATCTGGAGCTCTGAGAAGATTATCGCTACCGTGCCCCACAGGTTTTGAAATCCTTTGTCCTCGTGGTTGTCTTCATCTTTCTTGTGATTGTCCTCTTTGGTGTTCTCCTTACTATTTTTTCTCGTGTATCGATCATTGAAAGTGTAGCGATTTCCGATGGTGTGTCTCCGTTAGGGTGTAATGGGCAACGTATGTTTTCAATGTCTTCATATCTTACGGGTTTAGAAAACTTCTTCAATTTGTCGACCATTGCCACGGTATTGTCCGGTCGCTTTCTTTCTTGATGTCATTTGCTTGATGATTTTGCCTATCCGGGTTGTCTTGATTGCTTCTATCAGGAACCTTTCTCGTGTTTTTTTTCTTCCGTAATCATTTTTTCTCTGTTAAATCTGAATTCTTCATTGTTTCTCGGATTTTCTTTGCGAAAAATCTTGAAATTGCCACCTAGCCATGATTCCATGAGAGAAAGCTTTAATTACTTCTCGTTCGGTGATGTCATGCACTTGAGCCCATGATTCACCGAATCGCCGATAGTAATTTCGAGACTCTCGCCTCCCTTTTGCTTGAGTCCTTTCGATTCGGCATGAGTGATCGGGTGTGTGATGATACTGCGAAATTTTCGCAGAAAGCTCTTTGCAAGTCTTCCCAAGTTCGATCGATCCACGGGTTCAATTTATCAAACCATTGGAGGGCATTGTTTCCGATGCCATGGGGAAGAACAAGGTTTTAATATCATCGTCTCCTCCGGCTAGTTCAATTGATTGTGAATATATTACGAGCCATTGTCTTGGTTCGGTTTTGCCATCATACTTGGAGTGATTAGACGGTTTGAATTTGTGAGGTAATCGGATCGATGCCAACTTTGTTTGCAAAAGCAGGGGAATCATCATCGCGTCCGGCTTTCCTTGAATTGGATTCGGCTCCTTCTTACGGCCAAGTGTTGTTTTGATGGGAATAATTCTGCGAGGTCATGCAGGTAGGCCCTCTACTCCTGGTCTTCCTTGGTTGTTCAAATTGATGGCCCCGACTATGTTCCCTCTTGCTTTCCCGTTATGGCTTCCGCTTTGGTCCAAGTCTTTCAAAAGCGGACTTCCTTTGATTTTGATCTTCTTGTCTATGGGTTGTTGATCTGGCGCGGTATTCTTGATCGGGTTCTCTCTCATGTGTTCTTGGGATCGTTGACCGGAGCAAGTCCTGAAGTCGTTCGTACTTCTCCCGTGATGTGAAGTTGCCTGAGTTCTTCTAATGCTTCTCGAATCTTATCGTAAGGCGTACTCACTTTGTCGTCTCCCTTGACCTCTTGTTGTGATTTTCTTTTGTCGTATTCACCAATTCGACTCGTATCTAGTCCAGCTTCTCTCTCTTGCGAAAGTCGGCGCGGTCTTTGGCGCCTTGTTTCAACTTGTTTTTCTTTTCGAGCTTCGTCTCGACTTTCGGTTTCTCCATCGTAGCCCTGAGCAAAGGGTGATATGTTGGATTCTGATTCATCTGATGACCTGACATCGGGTGCTTCTGGGGGGTTTAATGGCGACCGAGGGCGTCGAACCATCGATACTTCCGTCGCGTGAGCTGTTACATTATTATTGTCGTTAGTTGTCATACTTTATCGGAGTTCTTGATGACTTCATTAATGCGCGCCTCGGCGTCGTAGATTGAGTCTCCCTCTTGGTAAGGTAGAATAGCTGTTGTCGTTGTGCCGACTAGTTGGGTTTCGCTATCCTCGAGAACAGATCTGGCGATGGATGATCTGATCTTGCGATGTTATCGTTAGAACGAGGCCCTCCCGAGCTCCCTCGCTGGTATCCCAAGTGTTGATTTGAAAGGCCTTTCAAACCGTCCCGATAGGATTTTGTCGTGTTGTCCAAATTTGGAAATGGAAAAGAACTCGGCCTTTTGAAAAAACTCTGAGGGTAATCCGAGTTGTTTTGGTTTGTATTCTAGAATCTTGCCAAACAAGAACTCGACTTCTTGAAAGCACTCGAATAAGACTTCATCTCGGATACGGAGCTTGAATTCGAGTCGGATGGAATCTTATTCGAATCGGGTATTACGAGCTGCGCGAATCTCGGCTTTTTGAAAAAACTCTGAGGGTAATCCGAGTTGTTTTGGTTTGTATTCTGGAATCTTGCCAAACAAGAACTCGACTTCTTGAAAGCACTCGAATAAGACTTCATCTCGGATACGGAGCTTGAATTCGAGTCGGATGGAATCTTATTCGAATCGGATATTATGAGCTGCGCGAATCTTCTGATGAGTTGATCCGTCGTAGTTGTCGAAATAGAGGATTCATCATGATGATCCGGATCTTTGAGGAGATGACTTTGAAGCTTGCCATACTTGTCTGCCTCGTAGATCCACGAGCCGAAGATGAAAATCAATCCCATCGGGAAGATCATGTTATTGAGGTCCATCGAGCTCTCGGATGCAAAGTCGCCGAAGGCCCCTACCTGGCGCGCCAGCTGTCGATGTTTTACCACCGATAGCCTACCACGGGGGTACCGCGGTAGTATCGTTTGGGTTTCGGCGCATGCTGAACTCGATGGTGAATGCAAGAGACAGTCGATTTATCCTGGTTCAGGCCCTCGATCGTAGATCGAGTAACGACCCTACGTCCAGTCGGTGTTTGCCTTTTGCGTTGGATTGATTATGAAGTGTTATGTCGTACCAATTGTCCTCTTTCAGGAGCCCTGCCCTCCTTTATATAGTCAGGAGGCCAGGGTCCTAATCGGTTTACAATGAGATTTCCTAGTAGGATTACTTAATAGTTCTATTACTGAGATTACATGGGAAGAATCTTAGTTGGACTAGATCTTCTCTCTCTCTTGCGGGGTATCCTGTGGGTCCCGCATCGACACTCGCCCCCATGTCCTACCACACCTGCTCCGGCACAGTGCGCTGCGGGCAATCTACTCGGCCCGAATAATCTTCCAGCTTCGCAGTCGGAAGTTACTTTATCCGGCCAGCTAAATGTAAGGCTTGCGTTCAACATGACTCGAGGCCCAACAACGGACGGTCCTTAATCGACACAGACGGAAACTAACAGCACCCCATAACCCTGTCTGGTTGCCTCCAACTTTTCCGTCCGGTCTCCAATTATCCATCACACATGGTTAATTCCAGGATATCATTCTTTCCATAGCTAAATTCTTCCAGTAACCACCTATAAATGTAGGTGACCGGATATCACCGATCGCTACCGGTCTAAGCAAGGCTAAGCAGTTATTCGATCCTAACCTAACAGGGTAAAAGGATAATAAGGTAGGCAAGGATAGTAATAAATGCATCAACGGTTTCGATCAACTCCTACAACTTAATGCAACAATATATAACTCATATATAGAAAGAATTGCTTTTATAAATTAGGAGACTTATAATGCTCCGGGGCTTGCCTGGGATCCGACACAAGTCAGTTCAGTTAGCTTGCACCGTCCTGGTGACGTCTCAGGTCCTAGCATTCGCTTAGTCCTTCCATCTTCGGGATAGATCCTCCATACATCGTCTTCGGGTTCGGCTCCAACATCATGTTCTTCACGTGGTTCATCTAGCGCACCTAGATGAGATGCCAGATGCATGCGTATGAATGTGATGAATGGTAACACAAGATGCATCACATAAGCATACAAGACAAACAAGTTATTATGCAAGACATAGACACCAATAGCTATTTAACTAACATCACACCACTAACTATAGAGAGCAAGCACATCAAGCATGGCACAAGTTTCCCAAGATCTCAGGTGCTCTAACTCAGTCATCATTCAAGGCATAAGTCACACTTAACAATATACAAGCAAACACTATAATTGGAATATGCCAATTTCTGGACATGCAAACAGCAGCTAAAAGATTTAGCTATAACTAGAGTTACACAAATCCAAATGACTTGCAAGAAGACATTCTGGAAAGCTTATGAAATTTTCTACAATTCATATTTAATCATCTTAGCATGATTCTCAAGTTAACTAAGTCAAATATATCCATTTACAGAAACTGGTCCACAATTGACAGAAAGCAGTCATTTCTGAAACCCAACTTTAAACAGCTGTAACTCTTAAACTACTTGGCCAAATGACACCAAATTTTAATAGAAGCTAGATACATGAATTATCTACAACTTTTGTATAAACAAGTTTCACAACAAAGCACATTATCATGAAGAACTTTGCTAAGTTCCCAGATCTGTCCAAAAACCACATTTGCAAGAAAATAAATATTAACTTATGTTGCAAACACATAATTAGGCAAAACCAACTTTACCAACATTTCCCACATGACTAAAGAACACCAGAAAACCTAGTGTTCATGACCAATTAAATTCTTTTAATGCATTTCTTAATTTATTTTAGATAACAAGGTGACTTAATGAACATATACCAAAAGTATACAATAAATTCTAAAAAAATTACAGTGGCTCACATATCCTATCAATAGTCTACTGTACAAATTTCACTCCATTTGAATATGTATAGCAACCTCTATGAAAAAGACAAGTTGCTAAAGCAAGAAATCACGTGAGAGCAAGATAAACCAATAACTCACTCATACTTCATCCAATACTCATGAAATTTTTACCACACATCAACTATCATATGGGTAGCATGCCACAAAAATTTCACTTCATTTGGAGCCCTAGATCTATAGTTATGAAAAATAACAAATTCAACTAGCATCACAACCTTACTGCACAAATCTATTTTTACCGCAAAATATTTAAACTAAAACATGCCATATTATAGATCCACTGCATAGACAATTTCACAAGGATTCCAAAAAGTCCTCATTTACTATTTTACGAATTTTCTACGATTTACTATGAATTTCCAAAGTTCCTGCAAAATAATTACAAACCAGTCCTTACGGCACTATTCACATGAGTCTATGACATTGTAGATAGGACCCTCCCTTTCTTCAAATTCTTGCGCGGAGTCCTTGACGGGGTTCAAAGCAGAGGAGCCCGCCGGGCTTGCTGTTGCCGGCCGGAGGAAGCTCGTCGGTGGCGATGGGGTGGCGGCGCAGCATCAGGGGGTCCCCGCGCATCCACTGAGGCTCTCAGCTTGGCCGGAGACGACTCAAGGTGGCCTCGACACGACGCCGCCACCGCAAATTGCCATGACAGCCAGCCGGTGGTGGCGAAGCCAGCAGAGTGAAGCCGTGAAACAGCTCGATGGGAAGGTGCGGCGCGAATGGAGGAAGGAGTAGGCGAGGTTGGTGGGGCCTGAGGAAAAGCCGGAGCTGAAACGGGGCGGCCATGGAGCTTCGGCAGCGGCGGCCATGGAGCTTCGGCAGCGGCGGCCATGGTGGGCGAGCTCTGGTGCGGCCAAAGCGCGAGCGAGAGAGAGCGAGAAGGGACGGGGCAGCTCTGGCGCCGATTATGGAGGAGTAGGGCGTTCAGCAGCGTGGCACGTACGAGTAGGGCCTTGCGTCGGCCATGGCGGGACGCGCTCCGGTGCATGGCGACCACGTTGGCGTTCTGTCAAACACGTGGCAGGCGCTGGAGTGGGCGAGGTGGACGCCGAATTGGGCCAGATCTAGGCCGATTTAGACCTTGGGCCCAAAACAAAGTTTGAAGCCCGCGAGCTGCTCTACATTTTCTATTTAGAGACCAAGGTCATTAGAGCTCTTCAACAGCGGGTAATTAAGCCACAAACTGTCAGTGTCAGCGCCTTGATAACGGTCACGGAAATTCACTTTCGGAAGTCAAAACTCGGTCAAACTCAGTGCAACTTTTTGCATGCTCTTCTCCATAATATAACCTTCAACTTTTATTTTTGGACCAACTCAAGTTGCTTAACGAATTTTGGAGAACGCGAAATGCCAACGTCGACGATGATGAATTCCAGACTTAGAAAAATTCTAAGTCTGAAAACAACAGCAAATTCGATCTTGTGACCTCGATTTGACTTACTTCCAAGCTGATCTAGCTCTTAGTCCAAAAACAAAGTTTGTTCTACATGATGTGGACTACAACTTTCATTTAAGGTCCAACCTCAAAACTGGTATAGAACCTGTTGTTCTACTTTGACCAAAGTAGGATCACGATGAAGCTTAAATTATCCTTTTTATCCATTGGAGCATTTTCTTGGCATTTGCCCAACATGAACCCTTCATGACTTTTGTTGTAGAGTTCATCTAGAGTCATTTGGGCAAGGTTGCAAGGTTTGGTGAACAATCTAGAATTATATTCACTTTATAAAACGATCCAAGCAAGGACATAACTTGTCATTTCATGTGACTTCTTGATTCCAAACTTCACGAAACTTTTCCATGGATCAATATAGATGGATATTGATGCAAGACACATGAAACGAGTACATCCAGCATTACTCAAACATACCTTTAAGAAAGGACAGCATGTAAGCAATGGTGCATGGTCCAAGTTTAAGTGGTGGCTCCTTTCCATAGGTTTGACCTTGCCATCTTCATCATCACTTAACATGCTATGTTTAAGCTCAAACCCATTGCTTAATTGGTGGCAAACACCTGGGGTGTTACAGAGGTCATTCATAGATCGAATTAAGACTGGTTACTTCAAATTTAGTCTATTCAACACACTTGCTAGTTACAAACTTGAAGTTAATCGTATAAAAGAATACCTTTATCCCATGGAGTACTGCCACATAACTCAAGGCTACAATAATAGAAAATTTATTTTTAGGTTTTAGACCAAATGTTTCAGTGTTTTTAGGTTGAGTGTTCTAATATACTAACAGCATATTATCAAACTGGCTTTTCTGAATATGAAAAGAAGTTGCTATACTTTGAATGGCTACTTGCAATGTGCAATATTGTCAGATTTCTCTCTGGATGAAATATTATAATTACCTAGATGCATTGAAATGGCACATATTTATTCACAACAATAGCGACATTATTATGAGGCAAGTGCAACAGGGATATGAGATCATATTCCAATTCATTCATCACCAGGATAAGTGGATAACCTGACCATCCACGAAAGAAACAAGAAAAATTAAAAGCAAAGTAATACAAAACAGAGTATACAGCGAATTGCAGGGAAATTACATTATATATGGTCCACGAAAGGAGGTGCACAACACAATTCAGCCTGTTCGCTTGCTTGTAAACGATCGTAAATTTCCAGCCGGGAACAGTGTTTTTCTCTCACACCAAACCAGCCAGCAGTAAATAATCCACGATACGATACGGCCTCCCGAACAGGCTGAATGTCTGCAAAACTCTCAGAGAAACAGATGTTTCTACTAGGACAACACTAGTTTTGCATCTCCCAAAATAGAAGCAAGGACTGCTAAACCTAAGACTTTCACCGCTCCATAATGCATAAAAAGAACAGCAAAATTCCCCAGATGTACTTTGATGAATCTCAAAAAGTCAATGGATCTTGTGACGCTTCGAATTTGTCTTTCCAAATGCCGCTAATCGATCATCGGATATCTTTAGGTCAGCCTTACGACGCTTCCTTCTTTCACTCCTGGTAGTCTTTTTCTTGTCATCTGTTGACTCTTGCCCATTTGTCAGCCTGTCTTTCTCTGTTTTTGAAGAACTAGGGCCACCTTCCTCAGACCTAGATTTCTTGCCAGATTTGTCCTTCTTCCCTTCCTTCTTCTGGACTCCAAGGATCAAATCTTTGCTCTGCCTCTTATGATGTGTAACCTTCCATTCATCCTCTCTGTAAGGAGCTAGCTTCTTAATGGAAACATACTGGTTCAAATCCTTGTCATCTACTGTCAATATATCATAGGCACTCAGACCAAAACTGTTGGGCTTAACCTGTTTATACTTGAACCGAGTCTTGATATCTCCAATAGTGTCCTCATAGTCTAACTTGTAGTACTCTTCCATCTCTTTCTCAAGCTCCACCTTGTCTTTGAGGGAGATCTTCCCTTTTGCACCTTTCGCATCAGTGGCAGTAGACTCTTCCTTTGACTGGTCACTAGCCCAGCCCTTAGGAAGCCCAAGCAATTCGTCTTCTTTGTCAAAATTCGGCTTCTCCAAATCCATCTCCTCACCACTTCCAAACTCAGGATCAACATCATCAGCCTCATAGTAACTGTCATCAAACATCTCCTGCATTTTCTTGTCATAGTCCTCTGGATCAAAATCCTCCTCCAAGTCATCAGCACCAAGCTTACAAGCAGCATCACCTTCAATCCCAGCAATCATTCGGATCCTCTCAAGCTTCTCTGCAATCTCTTTCTTCTTCAAATTCTTGAGATGCTTCAGCTCCTCTGCCTGCTCTTGCTTAATACGGGCCATCCTCTCCTCTTTGCTCTTGCGCTGCTGCTTCCTGCTGCTCTCCTTCTTCCTCACCGACCCCTCAACAACTCTTGAATGTCCCATTACCCGGTCTGCCACCACTGCCCCTGATGCCATGGCCTCCTCATGCCGGTAACTATAACCATGTTCATATTCTTCCTGAATCTCAAGCTCCTCTTCATCATCTGACAATTCCTGGATATCATCCAGATAGGACTTCCTCTTCTCTGCCTCAAGGTACGGCCTCTTAAGGAAAAATTCCTTCAAGAACTTGTCGTTCTCATCCAGCTCCTCATCCTTCCCAAAGACCTCACCAGCAAGCTCCTTGGTCTGCTTCTCCTCCTCATCCTCCTCCGCTTCGTCATCAGCCCCTGCTCTAGCCTTGGGCTTCACCTGGAACAAATCATCGTCGTCCTCGCCATCGCCTAATACTTCTTTCTGTGCCTCAAGGAAAGCCTCCAATCCCTTCTTCTGCTGCTCGTCATAGGCGATCCTCTCGAACTTGCTGCTGCTCCGGCTGGACTGCGCTGCGAACTCGGGGCCCTCCTCGAGTAGGTGGCGGGCATTGACGTCCTTGAGGTACAGAGGCTTCTCCTTCTTGGCCTTTCTCTTCCCCTGCTTGGACTCTTCTTCCTTCTCGGCGTCCTCAGCTTCTTCGCCGCCCTCCTTTTCCTCCTCCGACTCCGAGTAGACCTTGGCGTCCTTGTCGAGGATGCGGGGGTCGCCGCTGCGGATGCGGCGGATCACCTCGAACACGCGGCGGTCGACGAGGCGCGAGGCAATGGCGGCCTCCTCGTCCTCCTCCTCAGACGACTCCGACTCGGACTCCGACTCGTCGTCGTCAGAGGCGGGGACCAGGCCCTGCTTCCTGCGCTCCTCGAGGCGTTGCAGCGCCTCCCGCCGCTTGTTGTGCTCGAAGCGGCGCGCGTACTCCTCGTTGATCTGGATCTTGGAGAGGTCCTCCTCCCCGCCGTCGGAGTCCTCGTCGGACGCCGCGAGAATGTCCACCGGTTTCTTCTCCATCTCCTTCTCCTTCGACTTCTTCCCCTTCCCCATTCTCTCCAGCGACCCCCTCAGCAGCGCAAGCGGAAGGAGGGTGGCAAGCAAGGGTGGCAAGCAAGGGATGGAGGCCACAAGGCGGCGGGCGGCGGTGGCAACGGCGGCGTGGCAGGATGCTCGGGTTAGGGTTTAATAACGATGGAAACGACACGGGCTGGGGCTCCCGATATATCGGGAGCGCAACGTTGATAAACTGGGCTGGGCCTCATAGAATGGGCTGACAGTGCTTCAGAAGCCCAGGTGGAGCAAGACGATGAAGATGGAGCCGTACGGTAGAAGACAAGAAGACGTCGCTCTCGCGATTTTTTTTTTATTTTTAACATTTTTTTAAACTAATTTTAAATCTTGTTTTTTCTTTTCAAAACTAACACTTTTGACCGCGTCTATTGTTACGGCGCGGCGAAACGTCTGTGCCGCGCTATGCATGGTGGCGTGGCTGGAGGATGACGTGGCGACGACCGGGGCTGCTGACCGGCGACGTGGCAGGGTCTGCCGCGCCACCGGTCTTCGCGTGGCAGCGACGCACCCTGATCGGTGGCGCGGCAGAGCCGACTAAAAGGCCCGCGGCCCAGTCCCGCCTGTCTGCCGCGCCCACCGCGTCCACCCGCCTACCCATCGCGCCTTCGAGCCCGCCGCGCCTGCTCGGCGTCACGCGTGCACGCTGCCTCGCTTGCCCGCCGCTCCTGCCGCCCGCCACGCCGGGCGTGCCCGCACGTCAGCGCGCCACCCCATTCGGCCACTCGCCGCGGCCTCCGACCACGCACGGCGGCTACCCGCCGCGCCCGCCACCGCCCTCACTGCAGCGCCCGCGACTACGGCTGTCGCCCTCACTGCCGTGCCCGCGACTGCCGCCGTCGCCCTTACTGTTGTCGCACGCCCTTCTCTCTATCCCGTGTCCACCCGCCGCCGCCGAGGCCAGCACCCGCGCCTCCCAGTCCGGTCTAGCGCGCCGCTGCCGCGAGGTACTCCCCTAGTGAGTCTAGTTATACATTAGTTGTTGTAGTTAGCCCATGACTAAGGTGGTGGTGGAGAATAGGTACATGATGCAGGGTGTTCAGGACGGGCCGTCCATTGACGGTGTTGGAGGCAATGAACAAGAATTGGGGGTCGAAGGAGAAGCAGCTCTAGGTAACATGGATTTGGACGATCAGTTGACGCAGGAGCAGTTTCATTCAAGTCAAGTAGGCTGTATAAGCAATGATTTTGATGTGAACGAGTTCGAACTGGAAGAAGAGGAGAAGGAGGAGGACAGGATCGGTGATGTTGTTAGCAGTGATTCGGGCGATTCAGATGATGACCAGGGAGATAGACATGATATGCCCACACCGGTTGATGTCATGCCAGTAACTGTTAATGGTATGCCATTACCTGTACCAACTGAGGTTTTGTGTGGTATCCAGTCTTAGGGTAGACTAGTCATAGATTTGCCAGCAGATAATAACCCCTATAATTCATGGAGCAGAATTAGCGAAGCGCAACAGTATGTTCCACCACCAACTTTCACGGCGACTGAGCTTGAGCAACTAAGATCGATGAACGTACCTTTCAGGGATGTTCCGAACTATAGGGATGTCAGCATGACGGATATGACAGTTTATGACACCGGTCTCTAGATGTGTAGGAAATTATTGTATGACCATGAGAAAGAAACCCTTAGAAAGGGGATGATATTCAATACAATGTCAGAGATGATGCTCTTCCTTCAGGACTATGTTGTGTATCACTATAGACCGTACATCGTCACTCATTCGGACCAGGAGTTGAGGTGCCACGTGATATGCAAAAACGGTTGTATATGGAGGTTAAATGCACGAAAGAGACAGAGTGATGGCAAGTGGAGGATAAGTAAAGTTGTTGAACCCCACACTTGCCTAACAAATAGGGGGAAGAAAAATCATCAGCAGCTCACTACACGTTACCTTGCCTGTCATATATTGGGGCTCGTTGATGACAATAACGACATTTCGGTGTCTTCTTTACAACAGTCCATATCTGGATTCGTTAAGTATGTGTGAAGTACGGAAAGGCTTGGCGTGCTAAGTAAATTGCCCTGGCGATTCGAAGGGGTAGTTGGGAGGAAGCGTACAACAGGGTGCCCCACATCTTATGTGCAATGCATTACTACAACCCTGGCTTAAAATGGTTTGTGGACACCAGAGGGATGTGTTTTTAGGACCCGTTGATGCATGTCCTCTATCGTGTGTTCTGGTCGTTTGCACAAACGGAACATGCATTCTAGTTTTATCGGCCAGTCATACTTGTTGATGGCACTTTCCTGATAGAAAAGTACAGAGGCACCTTGATGATGGTTGCTGCTATTGATCCTAAGGACCAGATAGTACCCATGGTTTTTGCTTTGTCGGAGGGAGAGAACAATGAATCATAATCATGGTTCATGCGGCTTCTACGTGTACAAGTGCTTGGCCTATCTCACACTATATGTTTGATCTCGGACCATCACTCAGGGCTTAATGCTGCAGTTGAGCATATAGATGGGTTCCTGTCTCTAGTGCATATATGGTGCATGAGACACTTTGCTGCTAATTTCTAGCGGCGTCAGAGGAAGCAGGAGGTATGTGACAAGGTAAAGGCTCTATGTTGTGTAAGTACAGAGCACCAGTTCAAGGAGACAAAGAGAGAACTAGACAAGATGCTAAATGACGCGAAAAAGGCCTGGTTAGAGGCGCAGATGGAACAAAAGGCTCAGTGGGTGTTAGCATATGACGAGGGAGGTTTTAGGTATGGCATTACGACCACTAACTCCTCAGAGTCCTTCAACCGTGTATTCACCGAAGTTCGATCGTTGCCTGTGTCTAGAATTGTTGAGTTCTCCTTTCATAAGTGCAACAGATATTTTGTCAAGAGGTGGAAACTTGCGTAGAAAAATATAGCTGAGCAAGGGCGTTTTGGAAAGGCCAGAGCAGAACATTTGAAGGAGGCTGAGGAATTGGCCAAGCAGCACACCGCCGAGCCGTATGGACCCCGCCGCCATATCTTTAGTGTACGAGGCAAGGGTGGCACAAGCTTGGGTGGCGAACGTTATGGTGGATTAAATTACCGAGTTGATCTCGAAAAGGTAGAGTGCAGTTGCAACGTCCCTCAGGTCATGCATGCCCCTTTCTCCCATATGATCATGGCCTACAGGGTTCGCGGGTACAACTATGAGGATCTGCCATATATGTCACCCTTGTATCTCCGTTCGAACACCATTAGTATTTGGGAGATGTGCTTCGAGCCATATCTTGACCCGACATAGTGGCCACCTTATAATGGTTATGACTACGTGTCGCATCTGGATCTAATGAAGGTAGGGAAGGGTAGGAGGAAGAAGAAGCGACTCAAGGGGGACATGGACGCTATGAGAGGGTACGTCGAAGACATGTACGGAGGAGGAGACTTAAACGAGACCCGTGGTAGGAATCTTTGCTCCGTTTGCAAAGACCCTGGTCACAAGGCTAGCAGGCATAGAAGACGAGAGCAGCAGGTGCTTTCATATTGTTTTCGTATTGCATAACAAGTAGTTCAAATTTTACAATGCTACATAATGTTAATTTGAATATTGTTAATTTGAATACTCTAACCTTTTGTTTATCAATTTGTAACAGGATGGCCCCTCCCACGCCGCACTAGATGTACCCCCTTCTTGAGGTGGAGTACTAAGACCCCCTTCTTCCACCGGACGATGAGGTTTCCAAGAGGCATCCGAGAGATCCTTACACTCCTGAAACTTAGTTGGTTATGTCGAACTTATGTCGAATGAATATTGTCGTCCGAAACTTGCAGACTCATGAACCAATGAAAATATTATGTGGCAACTTGTCAACTTACGCACGGACTTCATTTATTTGCTTCATATTCATTTCAACTTGCGCACGGTCGTGGCAGCACTTGTAGTTGTTTACAGCACCGACAACAGCTCCTATTCAGTTACAATTGAGGCTGGTCGGCTTCTGTCTGCGTTCAGGTCCTGCCACGCCGTGGGGCTTGGCGCATTAGTGCCGCGCCGTGGGCTATGGCACGGTAGAACCTGGGCTTAGGGTTGCGTGCCAAACGTGACTCATGAAAAAAGAACGTTGGAGTAAAGTGATAACTTCATTGTTATTTTACATTGATCTGATGCTAATAACATAAATTATACGCTACGATTTTAAAATACATGGGAAACATGCAAGATATATATGCTAGCCAACCGTATTCAAAATAATTTCACACGATTTTATTCGTTTTAGAAATTCTCAACGCATTCGCTATTATTAAAAAAACTTGGGGAGCGACAAACGGATGGGTCGGAGGGTGACAAACGGATGGGATCACTTAAGATCGACCATGGATAATCCGAGTACATGATACTTGGGTATAATACATCAATAGTTCAAATGGAAAACAAGACAACACAATAAAAGTTCTAGTACATAGCTATATTGATCATTAATAAAGCATGGAACTAACAGACGGCGCAATCAAAAACCCTCAGTCAGAAACATACTGAGTAAGCAACTCGTCGTTCAAGTACCAATCCTCTACCACAATACTGTTGCTATGGCTAGGGTCACCTGCATTGCCTTGATCTACCTTTCGCCTGTAGTAAGCAGCCTCCGCTTCATCCGTGACCTCTGCGGCCTGAGTGAAGAATGTGTCGCCATCCTTCTCCATCTGCAAGCTCGCCTCTGCTAGAGCGATGAGCTCGCTCAGTCTGCCAGTGTCGTCCTTAGCCTCCTTCGCCTATAAGCCCACCTCTGCTAGAGCAATGAGCTCGCTTAGTCTGCCAGTGTCGTCCTCAGCCTCCTCCACATCATCAGACAACACAATCGGTGATTGAACGGTGCGATCAGCTCACGTTCTGTGCTCATCGAATTTCTTTTCCTCATACCTTGCATGAGCCAACTCTACGTCATGGTCCTCACTGCATCCAATCCCTTCATATATAAAATACAATCAGTTAGCAACGCGATTATATTACATTTAAAATCAGGCAACGAAAAAAGGCTTTCAAGCACTCACTGGCACATAATGCAATAACATGCTCGTTCAAGACCTGCATCTGTACTCTTGTCTCCTCCCTTGCCTCCTTGCTTGCCCTCTCCTCCTCTAACACACTCCGTCTCTCTAATCTCTATTTGTCAAGCCCAACATCGATCGGGTTATGAATACCGCGCTGTCTAACAAACTCACACATCTTGTCTTTGTGATATTTAACAAATAGGTTGACGTAGTCAGGTCCATATCCTCTCTTTCGTGCAATTACTTGCTTCCCCTTTAGTTCATCCAAGAACTTAGCTTGACCATCATAACATTCCCACCTGCATTTCCTAGTGCTCTGTTCAAACAAAAAATTATATCATATATGTCTTAGCAAAAGAAACAAAATACGATTACATGTTTACCATAAAAATAACCAACCTCATCATAGTCAACCATATGGCCGCAATAATGGCCTATTCCAAGCTCCGAAGGGACTAGACTATAGTTGGATTTAACACCACATTCGCAGTTGACCGGAGGTGCTTTGTAAATTAACATTTCTTTCTTCTTTTCCTTTGCCTTTGCTGGCTCCGGCCATTGATTCTTAGGGCCATAGAGCCACTCCTTGAAATGACACTTCATAAATCCATACACCTAAAAAAGAAGACATTAGTACATGCACACATAGAGCTAAACATTTAAATAGATACACTTTTCACTTCGTGTTTGTTCGGACACACAAACTCCAATGTATTCTCAGGGTTTATCACAGCTCGATCCCCACAATTCACAAAAGAGGTTCCTCGAGTCGTCTAACTATGGCTAAGTACTTCTCCTTAGTCATCATTGGAGGGGGGTTAGGGGGAAGTGGAACCCACCGCTCAAAGTACTCTCATGGATGTCGCCCTCTCCACCAATCGTCGAAAAGGAGTTACTTGGGGTCAAACTTGTCTGCACCGTCGATCCACTGAAAGAAAAGACACCTCTCATGGACCTACACAACAAAATTTCAACAAAATATTAGTAACCTAGTAATACAAATGAAGAAAAAAACATACAAAAATAATTACTTATATTAAAACGACTGTATGTGTAGAAGCAACGAGCCGCTGTGTCCGGATGTCTTGATTGAAACACGTTGGTCGGATGACCACAGTCACAGTTAGGGATAGGGAGGTCAGGAGGGACAGGGGCATCTTTGCTAGATTCGTCGGGGTACAATTCTCTAGGACGACCCCATTTTCGCCATAACTGCTCCCGAAACACGTCTTCCATCTAATAAAACGGTTTAAATTAAACATCAATCAAAACAACGCAAATTAATGTAAAATATAATCATTTGCATTGCAACTCAAATAATATAACCAACACTTATAGGAACAAAAATATACATGGTAAACATACTTCTAACTAAATAATTAACCTTAACATTGACAAAATCAAACTAATATCTTTCTCCAAACCATAGCCCATAGTTTTCAAACATAATTTTTCTCCTAACCTTAACTTCTATTCGTAATATTCCAATCCACCATTCAAAAGAAAATAAAAAGTGTGTCATTAATAGGCGCGGCCAAAAATGTTAGTTTTGGAAGAAAAAAAATAAGTTGTGTTAGATTTAAAATTAGTTTATAAAAAGTGTTAAAAATAAAAAAAAAGTTTCTCTCGCCACCGCGCGGCTCCTCTCGGACGGGCAGAATCCGAAAGCCGCTGCGCTGCTCGTGGGTCGCGTGCGCTGGACAGCAGAACCGTTCGTTTCCTGCCACTTCCCTCGTGTGCACAGGACGAGGACCCTCCTCCGCTCATCGCTTGCCTCAGTGGGCTGGATGAAACCAAATCTAGCTGTGCCCAAACAACAGAATGGGATAGGAGTCTATAACCCAAACCATAACCGACCCCCTTCGTATCCCAATCAATTTCCTCTTCCCATACCCACGGACCTGTTGTAGAATATACAGACTCTATTCTACAAGAAAGGAAGTCCTAGTCTGTTGGTACGTGAACTCTCACCAAACTCTTAGATCTTGACATGACTATATATATAAATATATATATGGGAGCTCTATATTGTAATTATCAATATTGAGAGGAAAAAAGAATAGTCTTCCTATCTCTTGTGTCTATTTGTGGTAATTCCATCTATTATGTTGATCATAAGGGATGGAGAGGAAAATGTTCTAACCGCTGACAACATGTTTTATAACAAGTTATCAGCACGATAAGCTCTATGTCAACGTCGTCGTTGAAGCTGTCGCCGATCTTCGATGCCGACGCGTGTACCGTCAACGTCTCGTGCCACAACTACATCGACGACATCGACATCCAGATGTTGTTAGCGGAACGTATCTGATACCTCTACCTGCTACTGATCTGCACTACGACGACATGCACCATTGTCGTCAAGCATGCCGATCTACGACAATGTTAATGCTCTACGCGGTATATATTTACTAACCACTGCCCTACGCGACATTTAAAGTAGATCAATTTGACATCCATATACACTACGGGAAACAGGGTCTTTGCCGAGTGCAACTTTCTTTGCCGAGGGCTAAAAGTCGGGCACTCGGCAAAGAGCTATTTTGCCGAGTGCCGCACTTGACAATGATATACACTCGGCAAAGAAGGATTTGCCGAGTGTCGGGCACTCGACAAAGCCAGACACTCGGCAAAGGCCCTTTTTGCCTAGTGTCAGGCACTCGACAAACCCTGGCACTCGGCAAAAAGCGGCGTCAGGTAACGGACGCCGCCTGCCGTCCAGGTTTGCCGAGTGCCGGCGGGTAGGCACTCGGCAAACCACTTCTTTGCCGAGTGCCAGACCGTGACACTCGGCAAAGAATAACGACAAACTATTTTTTTCCCACTTTTGAACTCCAAAATTTTTCTCGAGTCCTCCTACAGTACATGAGACTCCATGTTAAAATTTGGTACATTTTTATGGTTTTTTGCTACATTTAGTTAATTTATTTCATTTAATTGATTTTTTTGGAAAATACAAATTTGAACCGCACGTGCATCGAATAATGGAATTTAATGATTCAAAAAATGATATTCATGGTATTGAGTGTAGTGTGAGGCCGTATCCAAGAACATACCCGAAATTTCGAACATCTTGTTCACGAAACATGACCACGAACTTGCGGACAAATTATTTTTTAATTCTATAAAATGCAAACGAAGTCCGAAAATCATGAAACTTGTCGATATGTCATGATATCGTATGTGGAGGATGTGATAAAAATTTGAGAAGGTTTGGTGCACATTATTACGTACGATGCTTACAAAACAGGACATCTCCACATGTGATATCACTTGTCGAGATGTCATGATATCGTATGTGGAGGATGTGATAAAAATTTGAGAAGGTTTGGTGCCATGTGGAGATGTCCTGATTTGTAAGCATCGTACGTGATAACGTGCATCAAACTTTCTCAAATTTTTATCACATCCTCCACATACGATGTCATGACATCTCGACAAGTTTCATGATTTTCGGACTTTGTTTGCATTTTATAGAATTTAAAAACAATTCATCCGCAAGTTTGTGGTCATATTTCGTGAACAAGATGTTCGAAATTTCGGGTCCATTCCTGGATACGGCCTCACACTACACTCAATACCATGAATATCATTTTTTGAATCATTAAATTCCATTATTCGATGCACGTGCAGTTCAAATTTGCATTTTCCGAAAAAAATTCAATTAAATGAAATAAATTAACTAAATATAGCAAACAGTTCGGGAAATGTACCAAATTTTGATATGGAGTACCAGGTACTGTAAGAGGACTACAGAAAAAGTTTCGAGGTCAAAATACAAAAAAAAATTGGTTTGCCGAGTGTCATCTTTTGACACTCGGCAAACATGCTCTTTGCCCAGTGCTAGCTGCCAGGCACTCGGCAAAGTGTTCCCTTTGCCAAGTGTCCATGGGGACACTCGGCAAAGAGTGTGCCAAATTTTTTTAAAAATGTTTGCCGAGTGACTCTTCGCCCGGCACTCGGCAAAGTGGTATTTAAAAAAAAAATACGATGCAGTGCGGTTTAGGGTTTAGATTTCAAAAAAAAGGAAAACACGTTTGCCGAGTGCCCTAATCTGGCACCCGACAAACCGGCAGCCCTAGTCCTTTGCCGAGTGCCAGATCAGGGCACTCGGCAAACGGCCCATCTACACTTAGACAAACCGGCCACCCAACCGTTACCTCCCTCCCTCCCACACACACACTGCTGCAGCGCGTGCCGCCGTCTGCCCCCAGCGCCCAATGACCTGTTGTCCCACCCCGCCCGCTCCCGTCGACGTGCCCTGCCCCGCCTCCCCGCCCAAGCATGGCGCAGCCCCGTCAAGTGCCCCCACCGCCCGCCACCCCGCACATGCTGACGCGCCCACCCGCCTTCCACCCGCCGCGCTGCCTGCCGCTCACTGGCCACAAGCACGCAGCAAGACGCCTGTGCGTGTGTGCCCCACCACCTTCGCCCTCTGGTCCACCCACACCGGCGCGCCTCCGCCCCACGCCCGCCGCTCCAACCTCGTGGCCCGTGCCCCGACCCACGGCAGCGCCACCCCGGCCCTCTCGGCGTGACCCCTGTCGTCCTCGACATGCCCCCGACTACCGCGGCCATCCTCTCCCCATCCCCGACGTGCCTCGGCCGACCCCGACGCCCTCCCAGCCCCCGACACCATAGGTGAGTAGTAGAGTAGCAGTGGTAGTATGTTTTAGTAGAAGTAGAGTTCGGTAGAGTAGTTGTAGGTGGTTGTGGTGGTGGTAGTTGTAGTACAGTAGGTGGTTGTGGTGGTAGTAGTAGTAATAGGTGGTGGTGGTGGTGGTGGTGGTTGTAGTAGTAGAAGAGTAGAGTGGCGGTGGTGGTTGTAGTAGTAGAAGAGTAGAGTGGCGGCGGCGGCGGCGGTGGTGGTGGATGAATGTGACTTGGCAATGATATGTTGAATTGAATGCATATGTATATGTGGTTGTCGGCCATCGTGCCGTATGTTTTTTTGCAGGTTTTGGATACCTCACCATGCAGGGGAGGTTCTGCTGAAATTTTGAACTGAGATAGTATTTTGTTCTTTTTTTTGCAGAGAAGAGCCATCGTAGCCGAGCCGGAGTATCTCGACGACCTCGATCGTCTTCCTCACCGCTGCGGGTCTGCCTGCACCACATCACCTCACCACTACACTGACCCGCCATGGCCCCGCTAGCCTGACTCCATTGCCACCCTAGGTATAACCCCTCTTTTCGTATCATGGTCGTAGATCGCGTAACTCAGTTAGGTGTCTCCCGTTCGAAAGAGATACGATTGGAGGTATGCAGATCTTTGCATATCTACGACCATATCTGTTTTGGATTGTCCATGTTTTTTGGACAGCCCGCGGATGCGTAGATGGGTTAGTTTTCATGGTCTGTTCCAATCTAAGATAGAGTTTTGGCATCACCTCCCTGTTGTTCTCTAGATACACACTCTCCCTGGCAAGACGTGTATCTGGAGAACAGCGGGGAGGTGCTGCCAAAATTCTATCTTGAATAGGAGTAGACCATGGAGACTAACCTCATCTACGCATCCATGGGTGGCATTAGGACCTATCCTCACCTATTAGACAGTAGGAACACCATGTAGATGCAATTGATGGTTACTTTGCTCGGTGATATATATATTAGAGGATGGATGACCGTCAGTGGATGTACATGGGCTGGAGAAGTTAGAGTGATTACACCAATGAATGGATGAACAAGACCAATGCTTTCTTGAACCGTGTATTTAGCAAGGCAGCTAAATCCCCGAGTCTAGTTTTATGTCCCTGCAGCAAATGTGCAAACAGGAAAAGGGTAAACAAGGACAACATGGGTAAACATCTTTTGAAGAATAGATTTACGCCGGGCTATACCCAATGGGTCCACCATGGTGAAGCCCATCGTATGAGAGAGGAGGTGGTGAGACCACGCGTCGAGGCTTATGATGCTGATGTCGGGGTAGCAGACATGTTAGATGACGCTCACCAAGCATAGTTCACTAAAGGACGTGAGGAGGAGATGGAGGCAGCTGCACAGGCGTTCGATGACATGATGGACTCGGCACAGAAACCCCTTCATGATCGGACAACGGTTTCTCAACTGGATGCCATTGGATGCATAATGGGGTTGAAGTCCAAGTTAAACCTGAGTTGAGAACGCTTCAATAAGATGTTGGCCGTGATTGGCACCCTGCTTCCGGCGGGCCATGTTCTGCCAAAGAGCTTGTACGAGTCACAGAAATTCCTTCGTGCACTTAAGATGCCGTATGAGCAAATACATGCTTGTCCAAATGGTTGCGTCCTATTTAGGAAAGAACACAAGGATGCAAAGTACTGTCCAAAGTGTAAATCCTCCAGGTATCTAGAGGTAGACTCTGGTGATGGCCAGAAGAGGCAGCTTACGATCCCCGTGAAAATCCTACGGCACCTTCTGTTCCTACCAAGGATCCAACGGCTATACATGATCGAGGAATCCGTGAAATAGATGACATGGCACAAAAAGGGCAAACGATATAATGTTGGCAAGATGGTACATCCATCCGATGGTGAAGCATGGACCCGCTTTGACGACAAACATCGTGAGAAAGCCGACGAGGCTCGTAATGTACGTGTTGCGCTGGCAACAGATGGGTTCAATCCTTATGGACTGATGTCGGGCCCATACACTTGTTGGCCCGTGTTCATTATCCCCCTCAATCTTTCCCCCGGCGTCCCTTTCAACGACAGAACATATTATTGTCGTTGATTATTCCTGGACACCCGGGGAGTAATATGGAAGTGTTCATGGAGCCTGTGATCGATAAATTGGTCCATGCTTGGGAGGAAGGGGTATGGACATACAATCGAGCTACAAAGACAAGCTTCAAAATGCACGTTTGGTACCACTACTCCCTACATGACTTCCTGGCATATGGGTTATTCTGCGCCTAGTGTGTTCACGGGAAGTTCCCATGCCCAATATGCAAGGAAGGTCTGAGGATCATTTGGTTGCAGAAGGGTGGCAAGTATTCATCATTCGACAAACATCGTCAATTCCTCCCTCTTGACCATCCATTCAGACAAGACATCAAGAACTTTACGAAAGGTGTCGTAGTGTCAGACCTTGCACTGCGGATGATGACTTGTGCCGAGGTTCATGCTCATATAGATGCTCTCGTGGCCAATCAAGAAGGTGGTTTTGTGGGATATGATGAGCAACATATGTGGACTCATAAGTCGGGCTTGACGAGGCTCCCCTATTTTGATGACCTTCTTCTGCCACATAACATTGATGTAATGCACACTGAAAAGAATGTCGCCGAGGCACTTTGGGCAACACTCATAGACACTGAAAAGTCTAAGGACAACCCTAAGGCTAGAGTGGATCTAGCAACGTTATGCGATAGACCAAATCAAGAGATGCAACCTCCTAGAGGCGGCAAGAATTAGAGAAGGCCTCAGGCCGATTTTGTCTTGACCAGCAAACAAAGGAGGGAAGTACTTGAATGGATCCAGACGCTAATGTTCCCTGATGGGTATGTAGCGAATCTGAAGAGGGGAGTGAGCTTATCTACTCTGCGAGTCAACGGGATGAAGAGTCTTGACTACCACATATGGATTGAGCGGCTTCTTCCGGCGATGGTTCGAGGCTATGTCCCTAAGCATGTCTGGCTAGTGCTGGCAGAGTTGAGCTATTTCTTGCGCCAGCTTTGTGCCAAGGAGCTATCTCGGACCGTCATTGATGACTTGGAAAAAGAGGCACCTGTGTTGCTCTGTAAGTTGGAGAAGATCTTTCCACCCGACATCTTCTTATCGATGTAGCATTTGATTGTGCACCTCCCGTATGAGGCACGAATGGGGGGGCCCGTGCAGGCCCATTGGTGCTATCCAATCAAGAGATGTCTAAAAACTCTTCGCAAAAAATGTAGAAATAAAGCCAAAATTGAGGCTTCCATTGTAGAGGCATACATTCTGGAGGAGGTGTCAAACTTCACAGAAAAATACTACACTGAGAACCTTCCTAGCATGCATAATCTACCCCCTCATTACAATGCTGGCGAAAATAAATCGAACCTCAGCCTTTTCCAAGGGCAACTCGGAAGCGCAAGTGCATCGACCACTAAGCACTTGAGCATTGAAGAGTGGCGCAGTATCATGCTATATGTGTTGACCAACCTTGTCGAGGTGTAGCTGTATGTGAGGTAAGTTCTCAACGAACTTGTTTTAGTATGCCGTCACTATTCTGCATCCAACTCCCTTGTTTCTCGTTGGTACAGGGAATTTCTTCGTGAATCCTAGCATCAATCAAGGGATCCTACCCCGTAGGAAAATGATACCCTTCTTTCACAGGGTGCGGGACTAGGGAGGCCCGGTTTCATTTCTTGGTTCAAAAATATGGTACCGTCCAATTTAGCTCGTACTTAGTTCGACATTCCAAGTTGCTCGTATGTTCGAATAATATAACGATCTATCCTGCTTGAGCTTGTAGGCCCAAATCGATGCGTCTATAAGTGATGAGTTGAGACAGGTTGCAAACGACTGTGCCTTAAGGGTTAGGTCATTTACCAGTTATGACGTGAATGGATATCGCTTTCACATAGCAAGCTACGAGCAGAGTCGGCCTAATAAAAAACCACAAATAGTGGAGTTTTTACGCCCGGCACTGATGGCCTTAACTATTATGGAAGAATTGAAGAAATATACGAACTTTCATTTTATGGTGCCAAACCTTTTAATCCTATCATATTCAAATGCTATTGGTTTGATCCTCGAGTAACGAGACGGACCCCTAATCTTGGGCTAGTCGAAATTCGGCAGGATTCCGTCTATCCAAGAGATGATGTCTATATTGTGGATCAATAGGCCACATAGGTTTATTATACGTCATACGCGTGCCAAACCAAAGGGCATCTTAAGGGTTGGGATATCATGCACAAGGTCTCGCCACATGGTAAACTACCTATCCCAAACGATGAAGATTACAACTTCAACCCACACACATATGACGGAGAGTTCTTTCAAGAAGAGGGGCTAGAAGGGAGGTTTGAGATAGACTTAACCAAAGCCATCGGAATGGAACTAGACAATGAAAGGGTGGATGACGAGGACGCTGAAGATGAGGTGCAAAATGTGAAGGACTTCGAAATGCTTGAGCGATTACGTTTAGGCAATGACAATGAAGACAACATTCCTCCTTTGGATAGTGTTGTTTATTTGGGCAATGACAATGTTGATAGTGATGACGAGACCTATGATCCAGCTAATCCCAATCATGAAGATTATTTCTAATACATGTAATACTATGTTTTTGTAATTATGTTTTGTTCATTTTGCATCTATTTCTATTTCTAATTATGTCTTGTTTATTCTTTTTAATTGCAGGTGATTGAACAAAGATAGCGGGCCGAAGCGACCGTCACAGGGACGTGTCCTCGCTTTACCAAACACCACGCACTGCAGATGCTGCTGCAGGTGAGGGGCCGTCGGACAGGAGGAGGAGGAGGAGGAGGAGGAGCAGCCGTAGGAGGTAGCCGCCGCTGCCTCCTACCACACAGCGTGAGGAGGACGAGGAGGAGGCGAGGCCCGAGGACGATGACGAGCTGGTTCGGCAGACGGATGAGGAGGAGGGGGCGCACGAGGGGGAGGGGACGCACGAGGAGGATGGTACGTGTTCCGCTTCCTCTAGTTCATCCAACGTCTACTTGCGAGGTCCGGCGAGCCTCCCTCCGGTTCCGCTTCCTCACCAATGCCCAATGATTCGCCCCGAAGGGCAAAAGTAAGTAACTTTAGATTTAATCACCACCACTTCATATGATATGTTGAAAATCGATAGAGAAACTAATAATTTTTCTTAATCACTTGTGCAGGAACTGGACAATTGTGTCGGGTGGTGGTCACGGACGCCTGGTCAATGGCATCCTGGGTCTTCTATGCAGGCAACACTACCCTGGCCTAGTTGACTACGCCAGCAGGAGGGAGCCAGCCTGAACATTTGACCACTACGCCGCCGCCCCCGATGTGGGTTACCCCAACAAGGCGGAGCGGGTGAAGGCGGAGTTTTGGGTAAGTCTCCCTCACACTACATTGCTCAATACATCGCATTTATTGGACTTTTCTTGAAATAATGAATGGATACATCACGTCTGTATGCAGACTTATTTCAGATGCGAGGAGGAATCTGAGGCCAGGGTAGATTTGGTGGCTACCAAAGCCTGTAAAAAACTCATCACCGACATGCATCACGAGGCGCGCATCCAGGCCATCATAACCTACTACGGATCGAAACTGGGAGAGAAGGTCAGCAAAGAAGAAGCAAGAAAGATGACGCTGACCCGGGACCAGTACCTTGAGGTAGATAAAGAACATTAATATTGATTCGTTTTGAGATTAAGTTGGTTTAATTTGATCTTTTTATATGTCAAATACTTGATGATGTGTAGATGTGTCCCTGGTGGTGCTCCTCGTATCTCGAGTGCTGGGCGATGATCGTGGACAAGTGGTTCACGCCCGGGTGGGCCGAGATGCACGATGCTGCCCGAGCGCGGCGTTTGCAGATGCAAGGTCTAGCACACCATCAAGGCAACCGCAACCTCACCGGATACAAACAATTATGGGTACACGAATTCATTTATCTATTCTGACGCTCAATTATGCCTGATTTCTAATCATCTTGCTGTCTTTCTCGCAGTCGAAGGCACATGGTGGCCAGCAATGCTCCGACTTCCAGGCATGGTGTATGTCCCACAAGGGCAAGGCGACGTCCGGCGTCTCCTATAACCCAGAGGACCCGCCCGAGGCGTACACCAACCCAAGCGCCCACACCCGCATCAGTGAGTACACGTCGGCGGCAAGGTCGGTCCATGGGCCAGAGTATGACCCGAGCATCGAGGACTTTGATGCAGAGATCGTCATGAGGGTGGGTGGAGGCAAGAAGCATGGACGGTACTGGCTTGGTGACGGCGTCATCGACTCGACCTCTACTCCCTCTCTCTCCCAGATCCGAGCACGGAGCACGAGCGCAAGCCCGGCCATACGGCCACGGCCAAGCGCTTCACAGCAACGGGTCGACGCACTCGTGGTTATTCCTGTTTTACTCATCGTACATTGATCTTTTCACACCTTAATTAGCTTTGCATTACTGAAATATTGGAGTGAAATATTCCAGGCTCGGCTGGAATAAGAAGCAAGGCAACGTCAGGACCTGGCGGCCCAGCTGTAGTCCGAGCGGGCCGCGCGAGAGGCCCAGACGTAGAGGATGGCGGAAATGATGCAGTTCATGCAGACTCTTGGGCAACATACGGGTCTAGCTGTGCCACCTAGGCTGTTCGCTCCACCTCCGACTCCTGCAGCTGCAGCTACTCCTGTGAGTTTTCACTTGTGCTTTGCTTGTATGACCTAGATTAGTTATCCAAGTAATCTTGTCTAACGCATGCAATCTCTTCTTCTTTGTACAGCCTCAGTCGGAGGGTTCAAATAATCCAGCTCATGCGCCTCCGACTGATCCAGTTTTTCCTTCACCAGACACTCAGTTTCCACCTTGGTGATGAGTAGCATTAGTTGTATTTGCATTTGTTGTTCACTTAGTGATGAATTTCTGATATACTTGTCATGCACTAGTGGTATATTTGGATAACTGTGATATATGTGATAGATATTTAGATTGATGTATGTGATATATTGTGCTGAATGTGATATATGAGATGGATGTGATAAATATGTGATGTATGTTTGGATGGATGTGAGATATACGTGATAATTTGTGTTTGTCGTGATGGAATGTAAAGAATGAATAAAAAAACTGGTTTTGGTCAGTTTGCCGAGTGCAATGATCACTGCACTCGGCAAAGCTAGAAAAAGGAGCGCCAACCCGTTTACCAGCTTTACCGAGTGCTATGACCATGGCACTCGACAAAGAATTGTTTAAAAAACAATAAAAAATTTTGCCGAGTGCCACCCATCCGGCACTCGGCAAAGAATTTAAAAAAAATAAAATAAAAAACTTTGTCGAGAGCCACCCGTCCGGCGCTCGGCAAAGAAATTTAAAAAATAAAAATAAAAAATTTTGCCGAGTGCCATCCCGGGCGGCGCTCGGCAAAGAATTTAAAAAAATAAAAAACTTTGCCGAGTGCCAGCCCGGACGGCGCTCGGCAAAGAATTAAAAAAATGAAAAACTTTGCCGAGTGTCGTCCGGGTTGACACTCGGCAAAGCCGCCGTTACCGTTTCCTGCGTCGTGACGGCTCGTTTTCTTTGCCGAGTGCTGTCTCGACACTCGGCAAAAGCTTTGCCGAGTGCCCGACAAATGACTCTCGGCAAAGGCTGCTTTGCAGTCCATTTTTTTCTCGGGTGGTCTTCGCCGAATGCGGCACTCGGCAAAACCTTTACCGAGTATATTTAGGGCTTTGCCGAGTGCCGAAGCGCCTGAATCGAATAGTGATAGGTACGATCCAAACGTTAGATCGCAGGACTCAGCCATCGAACTAGGCTATTTTGTTCACTCTGTTTGATGTACGAGCAATAACACGATTATATACACTTGCATGTGTATACGATGAGGTGATCTGTACGTCACCACCTAAAGGTACACGTATCAACGTATTGTACGAAAACATACATGAAGCATATCTGAAATCCAAAGTTGGAGTTTGTCTCTATCTAGATTATGATGTATCGCCGGTCCGCCGCTCAATGAACCTGTGCGGCATTGGATCTGAAATTATCACCACTGCGTGTCGCCGCATCGACCGCAGACCATCATCATTGCTGTCTAGAACTCTAGAGCAAACAGGATCGATTTCAAGAATACTTGGACTGCATCCAAGCCACCTCACCACCGGTTCGTCATCAGCAATCACTCTGTCCCGATCTCGGATTGGATTAAGGCACTGGACAGTCGACACACCATGCTCTGGTTTCACCGGCTACTGCTCAAGTCAAGTCCTACTTTAGATAGCCGGCAAGAAGCTGGCGACCGCCTGACCGTGCTTTGTACTACGCCTTGAAGGAGCCGTCGTATGGCAACTGCCGTCAATAGACCATGACCTTGCACTGCAAAGCGTGAGGATGCTCATATGCCCAGTATGGTTGTGATCACCAGCGAAACCTCACCAAAGCTTAACCGGTGCTATCTAGCATGGTGGCGCCCGATCCCGATCTCTCAAACGAGGCCGGCTTGGACGCTTGGTTCAGCCAAGTAGGCTAAATCGAGGCAAATTGGTCCTTGAAGGCCCATAGGCAAGGTAGACTAATACCAGCTCATCTAGAAGATGTGTTGGCCTGTTGAAGAAAAAGGCTATAAAAACTGAAAAGAATATGAATTGTCGACTGAGCCAAAATTAAATTTGGAAGAATGAAAGGAAAAACATATTTTATTTTAAATACCAACCTGAAGTTGTAAATTCCACGCTGATACTATATTCTTGCAGAATACACCATGAGATTCTTTTGTAAAATACATTTACAATATTCATCTTATGTTCTTGTATATATATGTTATGTGTTCATATTTTTTATGCTCTTTTAAATGCATTTACTTATTGCACATCATGAATTATATACTATATAATTGCAGGAATAAAATCTTAAATGATTACACTAGGAGAAACATGGTATAAGGTTTATGAGCTCTCTAAATCCTGCAGACCTTAGACCTATCACCCCCTTGAGAGGCCCATATTTATTTTTCCTAGCATAATAAATTTTTGGGATGAACGAATGTTTGGTATTAATTCTGAAAATTAGCATGTACCATAATCCTAAAAAATACTAGGATTCTTCTAAGAATATTTTGCATAACCATCCACTATCTTTTTGCACCTTGCTACTTGTTTACTCGTAGTAAACCTATGCACATGATTTAGCTATAATGATATATGCTTACCTTCATGAAGAAGAAATATTCTGGATTCGCCCTGAATGACAGAATTATATAGTATGGTCATTGTTAAATCCTAGTAGGATATTCTATTGTCCCTGAAGTGGAGTGATTCTTAATTAGGCATTGTAATTTCTGATATTACTCTCAAAGCATATGTATGGCCAAGCTAAATCCCAAAGGTCTTATGGGACTCACTGAATGAGAAATTCTAGAAGATATCCTACATTATGATTGCATAACACCAGAAATATTGAAAATTGAATTTTTCAAGCTATATGACCATATGGGATATAATGTTACTCTATAAAAAATACAGTAAGCTTGAAGCTTTTGTGAAAAGTCATAGAAGGCGAGATGATAAATAAGACTGTCTAATTCCAGAAGAAATATTTCTTTAAATAGAAGACCGAGAGCATTGAAGTACTAGAAGTATTGAAATTTATCATCTAGAGTTACTCAATATCAAGTAAAAATTGAGTTAAAATTTTTAGACAGCATTAGCATTATGAATCAGGATATATGACTTGCATATGTTGTACTCCTAGAAGGATCATGATTACATATCACAACTATGAAGTAGAGTAAGCATGAAGCTACTAAATGTCAAGCATAGAAGTTAAGACATGTAAGAATGTATAAGAATTAGAATATTTAAGGTTTTCTTGAAGAAGAACTTAAATCATGTGCTTATAGACTTGTTTTGTCTTTAGAATTACTGTACTGAAGTATTAGTGGTTGCGGTGCTTTAAGTTTTAATTCCCGTTGAAGTATGTGGATTTTGTAAACTTGTAGAAGAGTTAATGGTTACTTTATTAGCTTGAAGACTAATATGAAGCATTTAATATTCTTAGTTGTAATTCTTACTTGCAGTAATATCAATGAATTATAGATTTATTTGCTTCACATATAAACAATTGTCTAATTTTACCTATTTAAATAATTTTTGCAATGATTTTATCTACTAAGAAGCATCAATTAACCATGAAGATTATAGTTCTTTGTGCATTACTACTATGTAGGTAGAAGGGAAACTAGATTTCCTACAAGCACATGAATAATTGGACTATACTAGCATATTAATTGATCTTAGAAGGATCAATTTAGCCAAAAAAAATAGTATAATCCATAAACTAAGTATTTAATACTTTAGCCCAGAAACTAAAAGTTTAAGTCCTATCCTGAATATGTTATTGTACACTGAATAGTACACTTGATATGTGAATTTCATGCCAGAACCAATGAATACTAGAAGTATAATTGGATTCTATGGAACGTTTGAAATGATTATTCATAGATGATGCATGAAACATATTACTACCTAAAGTAACTATAACATAAAAAGGGGGAGAAATTTTGGGTAAAGGCATGAAAAAATATGGGTAATTGAAAGGTCCTAATGGCTAGAGGGGGGTGAATAGCCTATAAAAATTTCTACAACAACACTTAGCAAATCAGTTAGACAAATATGAGACGGAGCGAGTGTTGCGCTAGCCTACTAAAAATGCAAGCCACCTACCACAATTCTAATTTATATAGTCTCTATCCACACAATGGCTATGTCACTACACTAAGTTAGTGTGCTCTCAAAGGCTAACTAAAGAGCCACACTAACCAAACTAACAAGCTCTCACGACTAGCTACACTAAAGAGCTTGACAACTAGTTTACGATAATATAAAGAGAGGGAGCAAGATGGTTATATCACCGAGTCGAGGAATGAACCAATCAATCACAAGAATGAATACCAATGAAGATCAATCATCTCGTAATCAAATGATGATACAATGATTTTTTACTAAGGTTCACTTACTTGCCGGCAAGCTAGTCCTCGTTGTGGCGATTCACTCACTTGGAGGTTGACGCGCTAATTGGCATCACATGTCAAACCCTCAATAGGGTGCCGCACAACCAACACAAGATGAGGATTACACAAGCCACGATCAATTTACTAGAGTACCTTTTGGCTCTCCATTGGGGAAAGGTCAAGAACCCCTCACAATCACCACGATCGGAGCCGAAGACAATCACCAACCTATGCTCGATGATCCTCGCTGCTCCAAGCCGTCTAGGTGGCGGCAACCACCAAGAGTAACAAGCGAATCCCACAGCGAAACACGAATACCAAGTGCCTCTAGATGCAAACACTCAAGTAATGCACTTGGATTCACTCCCAATCTCACAAAGATGGTGTCAATGATGGAGATAAGTGAGAGGACTTTGGCTAAGCTCACAAGGTTGCTATGTCAATACAAATGGTCAAGAGAGTGAGATTGAGCCGGCCATGGGGCTTAAATAGAGAGCCCCCACGAATAGAGCCGTTGGATCTCTGTTCCCTGAAAAGTCGGGGCAACCGGACGAGCTGGTCAGATGGACCAGACGCACCCTGCCAGCGTCCGGTCAACAGATGGCTGCCACGTCATCCCTCGCTTCAAATGTTGAGCACCCGATCTCAACGGTTAAGTGATGACCGGACGCAGCACAGTGCCACGACTGGACGCACCTCTGCCGAGTCCGGTCGTTTCTAGAGAGGTTCCATTCACGACCGAACGCGTCAGTTTGATCATGACCGAACGCAGGACTCCAGCGTCTGGTCACTTCTAGAGAGCTCCCAGAGCTGCTCAACTGCGACCGGACACGTCCGGTCGGTCACGATCGGACGCAACATCAGCGTTCAGTCCTTCACCTCTTCTCTACGCGCTGCCACATCAGCATGACCAGACGCTGAACAATGTTCAGTCAAAGTCCAGTCGCCTGCGTCCGGTCATAGGCCGAGAGTACCATCTTCTTTTATAATTGACCGGACGCTACTCCCCAGAGTCCGGTCACCACGTGACCAGCGTCCGGTGCACTCTATGAAACCCTGTCTTTTCTGTACAGGGCACCGGTGAAGTTTCGAACCCTTGTTCCCAAGTGCTAAATACAATGTGTATCACCTTTGTGTATGTGTGTTAGCATATTTTTCACAAACATTTTCAAGGGTGTTAGCACTCCACTAGATCCTAAAAGCATATGCAATGAGTTAGAGCATCTAGTGGCACTTTGATAACCGTATTTCGATATGAGTTTCATCCCTCTTAATAGTACGGCTATCGAACCTAAATGTGATCACACTCGCTAAGTGTCTTGATCACCGAAACAAAATGGCTCATATCACTTATACCTTTGCCTGGAGCCTATCGTTTTTCCCTTTCTTCTTTTCAAGTCCAAGCACTTGATCATCACCATGGCATCACCATCATCATGTCATGATCTTTATTTGCTTCACCACTTAGAATGTGCTACCTATCTTATGATCACTTTGATAAACTAGGTTAGCACTTAGGGTTTCATCAATTCACCAAAACCAAACTAGAGCTTTCAGTAATTATCGATAGAATATCGTCGGTAGTCCTCCAAGGGGTATCCCACGAAGGTAGATTGATCGGCAGAGAGGCGTGTAATCAAGAACAAGAAGGCAACAGAGACACATGAGTTAGACAGCTTTAGGCCATCAGTATGACATAATACCCTACTCCTGTATTCTGTTGGATTGTATTCGCTATCGTATGATATCGCATGAGTTTGGAGGGGGTCCCTGCCCGCCTTATATAGTCCGAGGGTAGGGTTACAAGTCGGTTAGATCTGAGAGATAACTGGAAAGTAATAACAGATTATAGGAATCTTGGGATCATATGTATCCTAATAGATCTTCTAGTATCTTCCGAATATCTTCCAGGTGTTTTGCAGGAGGCGCCGAGCAGAGTCGTGCCCCGCAAGGCTTAGTCTTATGGGCTGGGCCACCCCTAGGGGCGCAGCCCATGTGGTCTGCCGTGGGTATCCGGGGTCGTACCCCCCATAGCTAGTCCCCGAGCGCCTTGTACCCATTGTGCAACGCCGTCTTGAGCTTGTCCGAGCAAGTGCGAACAAAGCCGAGCAGTCAAACTCATGGTCCGACCACCGTGATGAGTTGCCAAGCAGTTGTGAGCAGTTGCCGAGCAGTGGGAACCATCGCCGAGCAGTGTAACCCAAGTACGGCTTGCCATAAGGGTGTAAGGAGCTCAAGTTCAAAATCAAAAATTTCTTCGCAATGGACCAAGTGTGCCCACTTAGAGTTCGACCACAAGAAAAGGAGATAGTCTTCTTCAGCTTCAAGAGGCACGGAGTCTTCCAGAATAAAGCAAACACATTCACCGCAAGGTGAAGTGTGCCCACTTAGTCCCCGAGCCTGACAGTAGATGATGTAGTCATGTGGTGCCAGGGTCAGAAAGTTGAAGAAAGGTAGAAGATCGGCCGAGCAGGCAACCAGTCCACGGGTGGAGCCCTAAATTGAAAAGCGCACATTCACCGTAAGGTGAAGTGTGCCCACTTAGTCCCCGAGCCTAACATTAGGTGATGTGGTCACATGGTGCTAGGGTTAGAAATAGCAGTCAACTGAAGAAAAAATCCCAAATGCGGTGACGAACCGAGACGTAATGCTGACGCAATCCCCGAGCCACAAGAGTAATGGATGTACAGTAGTAATTACTGGGCCGTAACGGTTGGTGGAGAAGTCAGCGAATATTCGGCGAGCCATAGAAAATTGTGGAGATAAACGGGCGATATGGGCCGCTATTGCGCATAAGCCCAGGTAACGGCCCAGCTTGTTGTTGCGGAGAATTCGGAGACACGCAAATCGCGGGAACGGTTTCCCAAAAACCCTCGAATGCAAAAAGGGTGGGGGAAGTGCTTTATAACTGTGCTGCCACACCCCATGCTCCCACCTTTGCCTCTTTGCCATTTTGTCTTCCTCCTCAGCCCTCACTCTTCCAGATTCACATCCATATTTGCTTCCACCGCCAAACCCTAACCAAATCTAAGAGATGGCGCCGAAGAAGGGAGTTGTGAAGCCAAAGAAGACAAGCCCCAAGAAGGCGAGTGCCGAAGTTAGGCATGATGAAGAGTGGGTGCCATTGCGCACGGGAGAGGCGGAGCTCAACATATTGGTGGAGGCGGGAGTTCTTCCTGATCGCGTTACCGCCGGATGGCGGCCAACCCTCAGTGAGCCCTTCCCAATGCCCCATACTGATGAAGCAGTGGTGTTTGAGGATTATTTCTAAAGAGGATTGGGATTTCTTGTTCATCCTTTTCTGAGGGATTTGTTCGAGTTCTGGTTGGTTAGTCTGTGCAATCTCCACCTAAATACCATTTTGCATATCTCGATCTTCATCCATTTCTGTGAGGCATATCTCAGAATCCTTCCCCACTTCAATCTATTCTGCCACCTATTCTGGCTAAAGAAGAGAGGCGGCGGTGGTTCCAAGGTGGTCGGCGGAGTGTACCTTTAGCTACGCGATGGAATGGCGGGCGAGTATCGTACTGTGCCGCTAAACATGTCGCTGAAGGGGTGGAACGCCAGGTGGTTTTATATGAAGCAGATCCACCCTGTCGTCTACTGCGATGCCAACCATGTCCCGGAGAGCCAGAAGAGCTGGTCGGAGATGACAAGCAGCGCTGATATGGAGCAAGTGAGGGAGCTCCTTAGCTTAATTAAGGGTGTGAATACCAATGGTGGATTGGTAGCAGCGAGCTTCATAGTGCGTCGTGTCTAGCCCTGTAAGGAGAGGGCCCACCCCACCTTTGAGTTCAAGGGGGGGACCGACGGTACCCAGGAGAGGTCGGAGATGCTGTCGAGGGACGTAGTGCAAGAATGAGCTGTAGAGTTATTTGCTCCGTTTGCCTCATTCAGCATGTTAGGGTATACGAGGCCCTTTAACTGCAAGAATCTGCCTCCTTAGGTAAATATCTCAGTTGTGTGTTCCTAATGCTTTTTATCTTCTATAGTTCCCGAGCAGTGGACTAATTCACTTATGCGAAGATCCATTCGTAGGAAAGAGCTGTGTACTTCTCAGGCATGCCGAGGGGCGATTGGCCGCAGGGAGTAGATTCCCGGCCACCGACACGGCATGAGGAGGGAGCCGTCAGCATCTCTTTGGAGAGTCCATCCCCAGTGTTGGAGAAAGTCCGAGGGAAGAGGGCAGCAGCAGACGAGCTGGCCCGAAAAAAGAGAAAGACGGCGGGTGCCGCTCCCCTTAAACCGGTCGACATTTCACTTGGCGGAGACCGGCCTACTCGGACGCGTAGTGCAGCAATGTCTGAGTGGTCAGATGATGATGAGGCTCCGGTAGCTCCTCCACTAAACACTGAAGCGCCTCCGTGCAACACGCACATGGAGGTACGATCGAAGAGAGGCGAAGAAGTCCGTGAGCAGCGGGTGAGGGAAGTCCCCGAGCAGCAGGCAATGGGAGCCCCTGAGCAGCAGGCGGAGGAGATCCTAGAGCGGTGGGCGAAGGAGAGGCCGACGGTAGAGAAAATAGGACCTCCACCCCAGAGCACGGGAGTTGATCCCACGACTGCGCCTGGGGGCTCGGGTAGACAACGCCGGTTCAAGAAATTATACCAGTAAACCAAACCGTAAG
This sequence comes from Miscanthus lutarioriparius, assembly GCA_904845875.1. Classification (NCBI taxonomy): domain Eukaryota; kingdom Viridiplantae; phylum Streptophyta; class Magnoliopsida; order Poales; family Poaceae; genus Miscanthus; species Miscanthus lutarioriparius. The sequence continues at coordinate 3,987,110 of CAJGYO010000019.1, read as the reverse complement.
TATCCTTGCCTTGGAGTTATTTTGCTGTCATTCCTTAGTTTTTTTAGCGATTGACGAGCTAATCTGATGTAGAGCGAAGCGTACGGAGGATCTGGCCCCGCCTGTCCAGACTAACGAGTAGCCAAAGGCTGGCCCCGGGGTGGATGACGAGCAGCCGAAAGCTGGCCCCGGGGTGGAGGAGATGCCGATGAACCCCATCCTATCCTTGGGTGCTCGGTAGCCTGCGAAGGAATCAACCGGCCCTTCTGTTGGACTTGGCGGTGACGAACGGTTGGCGTCAACGGCGGACGGGTCGGCGGCAGCACCCAAGGCAATGGCGGGAACCACCGGTTCCTCAGGAGTAGAGGCTAGAGTTGCTGGCGACATGCTAGAATCTAGAGCAGAGAAGCCTACGGTGCCGGAGGAGCAGGCGGCGCTCCCTGAGGCATCGAAGGGCATGGTCAAATACGCTATCCGGCCACCGAGCCCCTAGGTGGTGCCTCCAACTGTGGCAGAGGAGGATGAGGTGGAAGAGATCGAGCGTGGTGGTTGTCGAGGAGGAGAAAACCACTAGGGAGATGAGGAGACTGAAGTCTGCCCTTGCCGAAGTGGTGAAACAAATCGAGGTCAGTGTTGCATCTGGAGTGCTCGTCTTTGACGTTGGAGATCGGAGTTCGTCATTGTCATTATGCGTTTGCAGGGGATAACTCGGACTATCGAGCAGTGGCACTAGCTGATCAAGAGGATGGAGCCCCTCGCCGAGGAGAACGATAAACTCAAGGAGGCGATGAACCGTATGGAGAGAAATGAGCGAGACCTTATGGAGTCCAACGCGCGGGACCTGGAATATCAGAAGGGGGTCCTGTCCGAGCAGCTGGCGGCTGCGTCTGAGCAGCTGCGGGGCAAGTCCGAGCAGCTGGTAAATGCTTCCACGCAACTAGAGCAGAAGTCCAAGCAACTCAGAAGCCTATCCGAGCAGAAGACAGGTATGGCGTATCGGTGAATGTTTTTGTATTGCTTGATAGTCATAGTGTTGGTGATGACTATTGTGCTTGTAGAGCAAGATGCAGAGCTCGGCCAGCTGCGCCAAGCCTTCAAGCAACTCCGAGAGGAGAAGGCGAAGGAGACAGGGCGAGTAGACAAACTAGCCGAGGAGCTGAATGGTGAGTACTTCCTAGTCGGAGTTACTGCTGAAGTAGTTTCCTTGCTTGATGGAACCTTGTAATACTTGTAGACTACCGTCGGAGGGTCAAGGCACAATTTGATGTGCTGGTGCAGGAAGCTAGGACCTAAAGGGAGAAGTTCGACGCCATAGTCGCCGGAGTCAAACCAGTGCTCGACTGTGTCGACCTAGAGGCGACTCCTTAGCCCGATGGTAGACCTCCACGTTCGAACACCGTCATCGAGAGGTGCAAGGCGGTGTGGGAGAACTTCAAGAGCTTCAACCGCGACGCCGTTGTTACCGCCATTACTCATGCCCTTACAGTGGTTCGGTCCACTATCCAGCCGTTGACCTTCAGGAGATAGGGGCCAAATTCACTGAAGGGATGGGTGAGGCAGAGCACCAGCAGCTAGAGGATGAGGTGGAGGACGCGGCGAAGAAGCTAGCCGGCGACATCGACTTGTTCGACGAGACATACGACGATGGTGAAGCTCGGTGATCTACTAGAAGGATATTATCTATAACATCTAGAGAGGGCAGTTAAAGCACGCCAGAGCGCATAAAACATTTATGTATATGTATAAATGTTATAAAATGCATGTTTATGCAGTTTGCTGGTATTTCGGTGTAGAATCGTTGTAGTGATAACCCTAACGTAATTATACGTGGTATAAGTAGTGTCCGAGCAGTTAATTCGTTACTAAACTCTTTGGCCTTAGCTAGCCCATAGTCCATAACGTCGAGCGCGGAGCCCGTGCACGTGTAGGAGGAACAAGCGTCACTAAGGAACCACAGCCGACCACCCGTAACATAGAGCGCGGAGCCCGTGGCACGTGTAGGGAGAGTCGAAGACTGGGTCTTCTCCATAGAGAGCAGAGCAGAACATGTGCTGCTCGGAGGTTGGTGAAATAACTTGGAGATAAACATAGTATAAGTGGCGTCTGAGCAGTTAGTCCTTTACTGAGCTCTCAGCCTTGGCTAGCCCATAGTCCATAACGTCGAGCGCGAAGCCCGTGCATGTGTAGGAGGAACAGGCGTGACCAAGGAACCACAGCCAACCACCCGTAACGTAGAGCGCAGAGGCCATAGCACGTGTAGGGAGAGATAAGAGACTGGGTCTTTTCCACAGAGAACAGAACAGAACATGTGCTGCTCGGCGGTCAGCAAAATATCTTGGAGATTTGGAGAAAAGTGTTCGGTGATTTGGAGAAACCTGTTCGGCGAAATACGTTGGAGATTTGGAGAAACATGGTCGTCGATTTGGAGGAAACTGTTCAGCAAAATTCGTTGAAGATTTGGAGAAAACGTGGTCGGTGATTTGGAGAAAAACTGTTTGGCAAAATTCGTTGGAGATTTGGAGAAAATGTGGTTGGCGATTTAGAGAAAAACTGTTCGGCGAAATTCATTGGAGATTTGGAGAAACGTGGCGGAGCAGTTATGGCGATCCTGTAATGGAGTTTGTTAAGGAGTAGCTTAGAGCTCGACGACCATAAGTGGAGATTAAATCGTAATGGAGAAAATAATGGAGTCAAATTATGGCGACCAAAACTTTATTCATCATGGAGCGGAGAATACATATTTGGAGCATTTCAAGGATAGAAACGTATAAGGTGCTCGATATGCCATGAGTTTGGGACATCGATTCCGTCTAAGTCACATAGATGATAAAACCCTAGTCTGGTAACCTCTTTAACGACGTAAGGCCCTTCCCAGGGGGAGGAGAGCTTGTGCATCCCTTCAGTTTTTTGTTTTCTGTGGAGAACGAGGTCGCCGACAGCAAATGAACGACCTTTGATGTTGCGGTTCTAGTATCTCCATAAGCCTTCTAGATATTTGGCTGTGCAGACACAGGTGATTAGGCGTTCTTCCTCGGCCCTGTCGACGTCCTCTGTCCGAACAGCTGCGGCTTGCTCTTCATCATAATTTTCCACCCTATGTGCTCGGAAGACAATATCCGCTAGTAGTATGGCATCTGAGCCATAGACCAAGAAATATGGAGACACACCGGTGCTACGACTAGCTTGAGTGTGCAGTCCCCAGGCCATAGCTAGTTGCTCTTTGAGCCATCTGCCCAGATGCTTTTCTTCTTTCTTATATAGCCTCTTTTTGGGGGCTTCAAGGATCATGCCGTTCGCCCGTTCAACCTGGCCATTGGCTCTAGGATGGGCAATGGAGACGTATTTGACGGAGATGCATCGGTCTTCATAGAAGTCCCAAAAGTGATGGCCAGTAAACGTAGTTCCGAGGTCGGTGATAATGCTGTTTGGGAGACCGAATCTGTGGATGATATCTTCGAAGAGCTCGACTGCTTTCTTTGTAGTAGTCAAGATGAGCGGTTTATACTCGATCCACTTGGAGAACTTGTCGATGGCGACATATACGTACCGAAAACCACCTGGCGCTGGTTTGAAAGGCTCGATCATGTCCAGTCCCTAGCATGCGAAGGGCCAGGAAGCTGGGATGGTCTGCAGTTCTTGTGTCGGCACGTGTATTTGCTTGGCGAAAAACTGGCATCCTTCACAACGTTGGACGAGGTCTTCTGCATCAGAGATGGCCGTGGGCCAGTAAAAACTAGCTCAGAAAGCTTTGCCGACCAGGTTTCTCGAGGCCACGTGATTGCCGCAGGAACCATAGTGAATTTCGAGAAGTAGCTTCACTCCCTCTTCTTAGGCGATGTATTTCTATAGTATCCCTTCCTTGGCACTTTTCCTCATCAAGTTGCCGTCCACCAGCACATAATGCTTGCTTCGACAGATTAAGCGTTCGGTTTCAGTCTTGTCGGCAGGTACTTTAGCGCTGGTAAGGTACTTGATGAACTGTTCCGTCCAATCGGCGGCCGGCGAAGGTATTGTAAGTACCAGCTGCTCGGCGGGGGGAATTTCCTGAACTTCCTTGTCTTCCTTAATGGATGGCGCCAAAAGATCTTGAACAAAGACCCCTGGTGGAATCGCGGCGTGAGAGGAGCCTAACTTGGATAGGTGGTCGGTGAGCTGATTTTGATCTCGTACCACGTGGTGGTACTCGATACCACAGAGCTTCCCTTCAAGCTTCCTGATTTCGGCGCAGTATGCATCCATCTTCTCATTAGAACAAGACCAGTCTTTATTGAGCTGGTTGATGACCAGCGCGAAGTCCTCATATACCATGATGCGTTTACCACCAAGCTCAACGGCTATACGAAGTCCATGGAGACATGCTTCATATTCGACGGCATTGTTGGAGGCCAGAAAGTGTATCCAAAGGACGTATCAGAGCTTATCCTTGGTCGGCGTGATGAACAGAATGCCCGCACCAGCACCATTGATGTTAAGGGTGCCATTGAAGTACATCACCTAGTGCTCAGGGCAAGTGGCGGCGATGGGCTCTTGGATCTTGGTCCACTCAGCGATAAAGTCAGCGAGCGCCTGAGACTTGATGGTAGGCCTTCTTTTGAATTTGATGGAGTAAGTGCCGAGCTCAACCGCCCACTTGATGATGCGGCCGTTGGCCTCTTTGTTGCGGAGAATGTCCCCTAGAGGGAACTCGGTGACTACGGTGATCTTATAGTACTCGAAGTAGTGGCGGAGCTTGCGCAACGTAATCAGGATGGCGTATAGCAACTTTTGGACCTAAGGATAACGAGTCTTAGGCTCATTAAGAACTTCGCTGATGAAGTATACCGGATGTTGCACCTTATAGGCATGCCCGGCCTCCTCGTGTTTGACCACAATGGTTGTGCTGACGACGTGAGAAGTTTCGGCGATGTAGATCAGGAGAGTTTCGTCTGGCCGTGGCGCCGTCATGATCGGAGGCTTTGTTAGGAACAACTTGAGCTGCTCAAAAGCTGTGTCTACCTCCTCCAACTAGGAAAAGCGCTCGGAGGCCTTGAGGAGTTTAAAGAAAGGTAGTCCCTTTTCGCCGAGGTGCGATATGAAGCGGCTTAAAGTAGCCATGCAGCCTGTATGCTTCTGTATATCCTTGACGCACGTTGGTCGTTTCATGTTGGTGATGGCGGAGACCTTGTCAGGGTTGGGATCGATGCCACGTGCGCTGACGATGTAGCCCCGCAGTATACCTAATGGAACTCCAAAGATGTACTTTGAAGGGTTCATCTTCCATCGGTACCTTTTTTAGGTTGGCGAAGGTTTCTTCGAGATCGGCCGATAAGATCATCGGCAGTCTTGGACTTGACAACCACATCGTTGATGTAAGCTTTGACGTTGCGGCCGATCTATTGGTTGAGGCACATTTGGATGGCCCTTTGATAGGTCACCCTGGCGTTCTTGAGTCCAAAGGACATGGTGCTGTAGCAGTACGCACCGAAAGGCGTGATGAATGATGTCTTGATCTGGTCTTCTTCCTTGAGGGAGATCTGGTGATAGCTGAAGTAACAATCAAGGAAGGGGAGCAGTTCGTAGCCAACGGTGGAGTCTACAACCTCATCTATTCGAGGCAGACCGAGGGGGTCTTTAGGGTAGTGTTTGTTAAGATCAGTGTAATCAACACACATTCTCCATTCTTTATTCTTTTTTTGAACGAGAATAGGGTTTGCTAACCACTCAGGATGGTACACTTCTTTTATGAATCCGGCAGCTAGGAGTCGTTTTATTTCTATCCTAATAGTATCCTTCTTGTCTGGCACAAATCAGCGGAGTTTCTGCTTGATTGGTTTGGCGGTCGGTGAAATATTCAAGGAGTGCTCGATCTTCTACCGTGGTACCCCTGGCATGTCTGCAGGTTTCCAAGCAAACACGTCGGCATTGGCACATAGGAAGGAGCTGAGCATGCTTTCCTATTTGGGGTCAAGGTGAGCCCCAATCTTCATGGTCTTGGAGGGGTCGTCAAGGCCGAGGCCGACCTCCTTGGTTTCCTTCGACTTGGTGGAGGCGCGTGGAGGCTCCAGCGATGGGATCTCTAGGTCATCGACGGGCACCGTCTTGGCATAAGTGACCACACTGGCCATCTGGATGGAGAGGCCAGTGGCTTCAGCGAGGGCGAGACTCTCTATCTCGCAGGCATAGGCGATGGAGAGGTTGGCCCGTAGGGCCAGGACTCCTGCCGGCGAAGGCATCTTCAGCACCAGACAAGCATAGTGCGGTACAGCCATGAACTTGGCCAGAGTTGGCCGACCAAGTATGGCGTGATAGGCGGTGTTGAAGTCGGCGACGTAGAAGTTAATATGCTCGACATAGTAGTTGCTTGCCATGCCAAACTGTACTGGTAAGGTCATCTCTCCAAGCGGTTTGGACGCCCTGCCAGGTACCACACCCTAGAAGGAGGAGTCAGAGGGTGTGAGATCTGTTATCCCAAGGCCCAACTTTTTTATGGCTCCGGTGAAGGAGAGATTCAGAGCGCTCCCATCGTCGACGAGCACTTTTCTGAAAAGCACTTTCTGGACGGTTGTGTCGAGGACGAGGGGAAACGTCCTGTGTAGGGGATGTCCGCCCACTGGTCGGCCCTGCTAAAGGTGATGGGGACCTCAGACCATGGGCGATAGCTGGGGTTGGCGGCGGCGTCTTTCCTAGTGATGGGGAGCACCCACAGGGCGGCGAGCTTCCGTTCTCTTCTGCTCTTGGTGGAGGCGAGGCCCCCGAAGATGGTGGTGACCACCTTGTCGTGATCCTGGAAGGCATTGTTATTGCCCCCAGGTGGTCGGCGGCCTCTGGCTCTATCGTTGGTGTCGTCGTCCAGCTTTTTGTCTTGGAACTCCTTAGCCAAGCCAAGGCAATCCTTCATCTTGTGCCTGGCATTCTTGTGGAGAGGGCACGGGCCGTCGAGGATCTTCTTGTACTGCTCGTCGTAGTTGCACTTGGCGCGAGGTTCATTGACGGCAGCGACAATGTGGTCTGGCCGGTGGCGACGATTTTGACTAGACTTGGGTCCTTCTGGCCGATCACGACCGCTGTCACGATGGTAACTGCGGTCGTCATAGCGGCGGTCATTGTGGCGTTGGTCGTCGGGGCGGTCGTCGTAGCGGTGTGTTGGGCGATGAGTGCCCGCATCCTCATTGAAGCGCACCTCAGCTTCCTTAGCATCGGCGTACAGGTTGGCGGTCGTGATCATCTCGCCAATCCCTGTGGGCTGCTTGCGGTTGAACTTAGAGCGGAGGTCACGGTGATGGAGTCCTCGGATGAAGGCAGTGATGACCTCAGCTTCTGTGATGTTGGGAATAGAATTTCTCATCTCAAAAAAGCATCTGATGTAGCTACAGAGGAGCTCGGATGGCTTTTGGTTGATGCGGTTGAGATCATGCTTGGTGTAGGGCCGAGTACACATAGCCATATAATTGTCGGTGAAGACTTTTTTCAGCTCTTCCCAGGATTCGATGGAGTCCTAGGCAAGGCTTGTGAACTAGTTCATGGTGGTTGGCGTGAGCATGATGGGAAGATAGTTCGCCATGACACTGGTATCTCCTCCGGCGATGCGGACGGCAGTGGCGTAAGCATGTAGCCACTATGTTGGGTTCATCCTTCCTTCGTAGGGCTCGACCCTAGTGATTTTAAAACCACGGGGCTACTGAAGTGTTCAGAGCACCCTCGTGAATGATGGGGGCCCTTTGGGGTTGGCGACGCCGTCATCTGTAGCATTGTCGGTGTTAAGCGGCTCAAGAGCTGAGTCCGGGTTACCGTACTCTTACTCGTACTCCTAGCGGCGGCATACTTCTTCTTCATGGCGACCGAAACGGCTTTCGTCGATACGTCGTCGTGCATCTCAGAGATTGTTGAGGTGCACTCAGACGTCCTGATCGACCTCCTGGTCATGTTGGCGGTGATGTTCGATGCGGTTGCCCCTAGCTCCGCCCTGGAGGGGTTGCTTATCATCGTAGTGCTGGTCAGTGAAGTGACTTGGGCGGTGATCGTATCTTTGCGCGGCTGATCGGCGAATCAAAGTTGTGGAGCATGAATGTCTCTGATCTTGGCGGATCTCATTGACCTGACAGTGCGCCGCTTTAAGCATGGCAGCGACCTTAGCGACCTTGAGTGTCTGCGGGAGCCAGGTGAGCTCGTTGGTGGCCACTACCAGATTGGAGCTTGGAATCTTGTAGACGTCGTGGCCGTCAACATGGACAAACTCATCGTTGAGGTTGCGTTGGAGTGGTCTTCCTTATGAGTCAAGTTGCTGCTCGGCCCTCACAAGGGCAATCTCGTTTGCTCGGCGCTGCGCGCGGTTGACATTTCGGTTCTCATGAGCGGCGCGTTCCTCCTTGGTTTTGCCATTCTAAGGGGGGTTGTCGACGCTGACGTTGAAGATGGCGCCACCACGGAACGGAGGGGGAAGTAGTTCGGTGGTGGTTTCAGCGACGGTCTCCATAGAGCCCTGGGACTCGGAGTTCGGACACTCCTTCAGGATGGTTTGGAGGGATGCTCCAGGACATCGGTCGACATGCAGCATGTTGACGGCCGACGGGAGCTAGTCGACGCGAGGATGGATATCTCCAACCTGGTTGGCGAATTTGCCCCTTAGGGCATCTTGGTAAGTGGCGGCGGCATTGATGAACCCAAATGGTAGGGCCGTAACCCTAGGAGTTTCTAGAGCATCTTAGGGCATCTAGATCGGAGGGTGGTCGGCGCTGAACAAGAGTGTCCAGAGCCGATTCGGCGATGGAGAGGCAATCGGTGAGCTTCAGACCAACCCGATCGATGGATGCGATCAGATCATCATTGTTGATCTGCTTCCTCTAGTAGTGAGGAAGCGGGCGGCAAGTCGTCGGTGAAGGCGACCTCGGAGGTAGTTCTGAGATCGGATCTGCAGTAGCAGGTGTGGGGGTAATCGGCGTAGAATTGATCTGCACCGGCTCGAGGAGCTCTCCGACTCCGTCAGCATTGATGATCCACGAGATCGATCCGACCATGAAGATCTGCCCGGGCTGTGGGAGGGACAAAGAGCCTGCGGAAAAAGCCATCTTGTTCGACAAGGAAATAGCACACACACCCCTATCTAGCGCGCCAACTGTCGACAGAATATCATTGGCGGTCCTCCGAGGGGTATCCTACGAAGGTAGATTGATCAGCAGAGAGGCGTCTAATCAAGAACAAGAAGGCAATAGAGGCACACGAGTTAGACAGGTTCTATTGGATTGTATTGGCTATCGTATGATATCACGTGAGTTTGGAGGGGGTCCCTGTCCGCCTTATATAGTCCGGGGCAGGGTTACAAGTCGGTTAGATCTGAGAGATAACCGAAAAGTAATAACAAATTACATAAATCTTGGGATCATACGTATCCTAACAGATCTTGTAGTATCTTCAGGATATCTTCCCGATGTCTTGCGGGAGGTGCCGAGCAGAGTCGTGCCCCGTAAGGCTTAGTCTTGTGGGCTAAGCCATCCCTGGGGGCGCAGCCCATGTGGTCTGCCGTGGGTATCCGGGGTCGTACCACCACAGTAATATATATATTTTTAATAGGCATAGCCCTCCTAAATCTATTTTAAGTGCATGTATAAGGACTTAAAGTTCTAGCCACATCCCTTCCGGCCGAGTTAATTTTCTCTACATTGCACTAATTGCAAGCAAGCTTGTAACTTTGCATTTTGTTATTGTCTATTATGTTGGATTGAATACCAACATTTCACATTACACATGAATGTGTATTACTATGTTGTGCTCTCATCGAGCTGCAACTATCTTCACTCATGTATGAATATTAGCATAGCAGCTATATTTGTAGCTAGTAGCTACCTTGCATTTCCCTCATAATTAGATTGGCTAGCTAGTATGCTATGTCTATAGTTTCCGTTGAACTAAAATATTTTGTTTTCAATGCATCGCATGCATAAGTAATAGATTGGTCTAAGGCCAGGTAGCATAAAGATCGGGGGGAGTTGGTTAATCTGAAATTAGCTAAATGGAGAAGTGGCCCAATTAAATGGGCTGGATTATAGTGAAAATTGAGTTGGTCGATAACACACTTATGATGATTTGGGATCTATGAATAAAAGGCATTTGGAGAATTTTGTATCAATGGCAATTATTAAATTTTGAAGAAATTCCATGTGAATTTGAATGTTGCGTATATTATACATTTGAAGTATATGATCTATTTTTAATGTATGAGTAATTGGATCGATTTGTTAGCTAAACAATAAAGAAGCTAAACAATAAAATAGTAATCTAAACTATGATATGTGCAAATCAGGGAGAGAACATCCCTGAGTTTTAGGAATGCTGAACATTCTTAAGTGCACTTTATATATTCTAGCTCGTTGCATTTAATGAATACTACTCCCCGTGTTTAAATATGTGTGTGAATATTTCTCATAAAACTTTATCATAGCATACATGATTGGGCCTTCACTTGTAGTTGAAAATACATGAATTTGAATTATTTTAAGCCATGATAGGGGATATCTTTTGAAGTATGCTATTAAAAGATCTAATATTTGTATCAGGGGGGAGAGAAATCCTATTTTAAATGTCAAATATTATTTCCACATAAGAAAAATGATCTTAAAAGTAAAATATTTCTTGAAGCTTGAAGCAGGAATATTGTCATGCACTAAATCAACCAATAATTTGACTAATGCTCTTGTGATGCATGAAGCGGAGCATATGCCAGATATTTTTTAAAATGAGAGGAGTAACTTAAAGTTATAAACCAGAAGTTATGTTTACTAGTAGTAAACTAAATATTGTATACTATCAACCTATAATCTATGGGATGACTGTGGATTCTAGTTTATTGTATATTTGTTAAATAAAATAAAAAAAAACTCTTTTATTCTCATGAAGAGAATACCTCATGAAGAAGGGTTAAGCACCTCATGAAGAGGATCATTATGAAGATGAAATCGAGCACACTAGGCACGCACATTATTAGTGTTGGGTATGCAGAACAACAAATCATCTTTTATTTGGAAAATGATAAAGAAATAGAATAATCTCATATTGTGAGAATATTAGGAGAAAATAATAGTTATCGATAACGCTATCTCTATAATTGCAAATGTTTCTTTTATGAGAATCTGGATCCGAAAAATAAAGTCCATGGCAAAGTCGCCTTTAGCGATTATATCGGGTCAATGAAGAAAACAATTGAGGTTGAATCTCCTACTAAGAATAAATAAATATTCTGCTATATCTCTGGCAAATGAAATGAATGAGTATAAAATATGAAGTTAGTAAGTGGATTCTGGAAATCCATATAGTTCCTGAAGAATAGAAATCGCAACATATAAAAATTAAATCTCATACTAAGTATTAAGAAGTCTAAGTTAGAATATATTTCTGAATGAATATCGAAGTCTCAAGAAGAACATGTCCTAGAAGAAATAGAGTCACTGAATGACTTTATAGTGAATAGCATTATCATTGTGTATATCTCATAATAATCTCTCATGCAGTAGAAAATATATCTCATAGAAGAGAAATATAATTCACTCAAAACGAGAACATCCTTGAATGAATTAATCCATGAAGGATTTACTAGTTGATTCTTGAATAAACACTATTAATCTCTAAAGTGAATATAGACCTGAGTAAAAGAAAATGAGGAATCCTAAACACCATGAAGGTGTCGTATGAACACTCATAAAGTGCATATTGAAAGCTAGCAATGAAGTGGTGATATCCTCTAAATACCGTAGAAGGTATAAGAAAAATGACGATTTTTGCAATTGAATTATCCTCTAAATGTCAAATACAAGACTGGATTTATTATTGAGTGGTATAATCAAAATCTCAAAGATTTGTAGAACATATAATTTAAAAATCCACTAAAAAAGAACTATAAGTATTCAAACTCTAATATAAGTTTGATGCACTATCTAGAAGATATTTAATATTGTAAACTATTTACCCCCATAATCCTCTAAAAGGATTTATTATCCTGAAGGATAAATTTTATATGTTTAGCACAACTAATAAGTGGTCATTTATGCATAAAGCATATTACTCTTGTTTACTCATATTATAATTCATAGAAGAATTGCGAGCTAATATTTTAAAAGATATAGTATTGTGATACTGCATACCATTACTAAGCACATATTTATGAAAAGTGTGATTTGAACAATGATATTCAAAGGATGGCTTTATGAGGGAGAGCAATTTAATTGAATCTACCTTGAAGGTAATTAAAACCACTAGAATTACAAAGATCAAGTAGATCATTTTGTTAAAACATTGAAGTTTATGCATTTATCTCGAAGATAAAAATCTATTCATGAAGAATAGAATATCATGAAGTATGCATGATCAAGAAGGTTAAATTTTGTACTTTTTTCCCCTATGTGAGTTTTTACTTAAAGGTTTCTCACACAAAATTTTTAACGAGACAACACGTGCAATGCAATTAACGAATGCGATGTACTCTTTTATCAAAGAACCGTTTTTTCCACTAGATTTTCGGATGGAGTTTTTAATGAGGCATGTGCATATCGTGGCAATCGCCCAAGGAGAAGTGTTGTAAAACATACGGACTCTATCTAAAAGAAAAGGAGAAGGTGGAATCCTAATCCTAGTCTGTTTGTATATGGACTCTTACCAAACTCTTAGACCTTGGTAGGACTATATATATGTGAGAACTCTACGTTGTAATCACTAATATTAAGAGAGAAAAAAAGAATAGTCTCCCTATCTCTTGTGTCTATATGTTCTGCTTTTATCTATTATGTTGATCATGAGGGACGAAGAGGAAAATGTCCTAACCGCTGATAACATGTTTTATAACAAGACCATCCAAACATTTCGAACTGGTCCTCCTAAAAAAAACAATCTTCCTTTTTACGAGGAAATTGCCCTGGTTCTGTTTCACCAACCTGCTTGAGACATTTGAGCATACCGTTCGCTGTCCGCCTGCCATCGCCTCCTACATTCCTTTGGATCGGTAAGTAGTTTTTGTGGATTGAATGTCTTAGGTACACCAACATTACTAATGTGTTTTTGAGTCGCAAATAGAAATAGGATATACGTAATGTACACAATACTTGGCAGCTAAAAAGTAAAATTTGGTGCTTAAAAGGTTTTACTTGTCTCTGTTTTTTTTTTTGTTGACTGGGTCCACAATGCTTATCTAGTTCTACCTCCGTCCACGAAAGAACGCAATTCTCGGATTTCATGGAGTCAAACATTCTGAACTTTGACTGAATTTATATAAAAAATACAAACATTTTCGATACAAAACAAGTACTATTAGACTAGTTATAGAATATCTTTTCATAATAAATTTATTTAGAGACATAAATGCTAATACTCTTTACTATAAACTTGGTCAAATTTAATCTGAATTGACCGACATGGATACCATAATTGCATTCTTTTGTGGACGGAGGGAATAATTTTCATTATTTTTATGCATACCAATGCCTATCTCATTAGCTCATATGTTCTACTCCCTCTGTCCCAAAATATTAGTTATTCTTGCTTCCCGAGAAGTCAACTTTTTTTTAACTTTGACCAATTATATATTAAAGAATATTAATATTTATAATACATAATTAGTATCGTTAGATAGATCATTGAATGTACTTTCATAATAAACTTATTTGGAGATAAAAATATTACACGTATTTTTTACAAATCTAGTCAAAGTTGAGAAAGTTTGACTTGCACGCATCTCATAACGTCTTTCTTTTTTGGACGGAGGAGGTATATATATAATGATTTGCGGATGGCACTGCTTCGTGGTACTTTATGGTGTGGTTAGCCTTAAGGTTAGTCTCATGCATACCGATTCTCAATCTTTCACACATTTTATTCCCAAAATTTTGCAAGAAAAGTCTATATATTACTCCATATATATTTTAAATTATAAGTCTTTTTGACTTTTACTAGTAGATATGCACGTGCGACACGCACGTGTCTATAAAAATATCAAGATGGATTAGTACAAAAAAATCAAATGTTTAATAATTGAACTCCTATATTGCAATATATTATGTTACACATTTATAACATATAATAGTATTGTAGTTACATAATTTAAAATCAAACCTGGTTGCTTCACTATTATCAATATATTATGTTACACATTTATAACATATAATAGTATTGTAGTAACATAATTTAAAATCAAACCTGGTTGCTTCGCTATTATCCCGTTGGATCAGGGTTTTTTTGGTTACCATGAGCCTTAGCCTGTAACCGTGCACGATAGTTACGCTGATATTCTCGGTTTCTAGCCCGTCTATCAACATCTTTATCACAATTCATTACATCAGTAGCTTGTGCTTCACGTTTCCTTTTGCATCCTATTGAATTTATATTCTCCAAGCCGACTTCATCCTCTAACAAATATTGGAAAATGTTAATTGATTTTGAAATAAATATTCCCAATAGACTGATTTATAAAAAACAAATAGCATAACACCTTGAACATTGCCATCTGATGTTGTGGTCAGATTACCATTTTGTCTTGTGGTCGAAGCCATAACAAGGTTTATGTTGTCTTGTTTATATTGCTAATATGGAGCACTACAATCAATGAATTTTAAAGCAATGGTGAAACAAAAAATTAAAGATAAATGCATAAACTGGAAATATATTATAGAGCCAAGGGACAAAAATTTAAGGAATTAAGATTTAGTTGCAACTTGCAAGACGGAAAATAGATTACTTTTTAGAAACAGGCAGTTGAAAGAGAGGTACATCCAATTGAAGTTTAGTTGCAACTTGCAAGATAAGAGTAGATTATTTTTAGAAATCTGTAGTTCAAAGAGCGCAACTTGCAACTCGGATAAGAGTAGATTTTTTCAAAATCTGTCGTTGAAAGAGAGGTCAGAAAGAGTAGATTACTTTCTACAAATCTGTAGTTCAAAGAGAGGTGATAATAATTTTATAAACATGCAACACATATTATATTAATTCTTTTTTTAAGATCATAATCAATCTTTATTTATTAGATCATATCAACACACAAAAAATTATACCTGCATTAATGAATCTTCTGATGTCTCAGGCAAGGAGCTGTAGGTGTCCGATAGGTCGGCAGCTACAGACTAAAGGCGGCACCGGCCGCTGGGGACCCGCAGATGAAGCTGCTGGTGGACACGCGTTCACGACGCGTGCTGTATGCGGAAGCTCGGAAGGACGCACTGACTTTGTGCCGTAGGAACCTGACGACCCTGACGCCACGTTAGGACAAGGTGATTGATCACGTTAGGACAATGTATTGATCAAGAGATCGGACTATATGGGAGATGTGGGCCTTCGTCTGCCCGTGTGCGTGATGTTGGAGGTGTGGGGGGTAGGCTTTTGTCTCAGTGAAAAAAGACAGCGAGTGGCGACGGAATTGTATGGCAGGAACGTAAGAATCTTACGTTTTGTAAGATGTGGCCCACTTGTTAGGAGGTAATGATGTTTAGTATGCCCTGGATCTAGATCTCAAATCACATATAAGGGTTAACGCCCCGTTCGCTTGGCTTATAAGCCGTACTTTTTCAGCCAACGAACAGTATTTTTTTTCTCACAGCAAATCAGCCAACAGTACTTTCAGTCATGGCTTATCAGCCAAATAAACATGGCATAAAACATAGGGTGGGTAGGAATTTCCAGGTAACATGTATTTTTCAAATCCTACGTTCTTTTATAGTATAGATAACATATCTTTTACTAAACCTCTAGATATATGTTATGTCTTATTATATAGTGAAAACTACATGTCTAGTTTAGAAAACAAAAACGACTTACAAATTGGAATGAGGTGGTACTTAAAGGACAAGTCCATTTTTATCAACTATTTGCATAGTTTGTTTTGGGTCATTCAACTCTAAAACTACAAGTCTTTAACAACCGAACTATTAATATCGAGCAAATTTGGCTATCTATCTACTTTCAACCAGAAAAAGAATAAGTACACCGATAACATCAAATAGAGCACCAATAAACAAATTACTATAAAAAATACACACGTAACTTCAAATAGAACACTAAAAAATAAATTAGTGTATTTATTTATTTGATTTAACACGAGTTGAGTATGATTTATAAAAGATAAATCTTTTTGTTATTTTTTAGAAATGCAAAACCAGATTTGCTCGGTGGTTAAAGCTTTATTAGTTTGGTGGTTAAAGCTTTCTGTTTTATAGTTACATAACAAAACGTAAACTTCTCAAAAGAAAAGGTTTATAGAGACCGAGAGAGAGAGATCGGGACGTGCGCCTTGAAGTCATATTCGCTTTTTATTTCAGCCAGGACTTATCAATTAATCAATAATATTTTTCTTTCCTAACACACCAGTACACTTATCAACCTACAAACCACCGGTAAACAGCCGGAGGGTGTCGTTTCGATTTGTTGGGCTCGGGCTGCAGTTTCGGAGTTCCATCCGTATTACGCCGCCAAGGCGAGTGGGCCCAGTCACATTTGGGCCTTCGATGATCTGGCCAAAAAATTAATCCCAGCGTTTCCTCAAAAAAAATCACAGCGAATTGGAAAAAGGAAATTCCAGCTCCACTTCCCGCATGGAGAATTCCCCACCACCAGCACCAGCAGCGGCAGCGCAGGCGACGCGGCCCGATCCCGTCCACCGCCCAGAGGACCCCGCGCCGATGCGGCCATCGTCGCCGCTGCGCCCGCCTGTCGCGTTCCCGACGCTGGACTCGCTGGCGGCGTTCCTCCGGCCGCGGCTCCCTCCGGGGGCGCTTGCGTCCTGGGGCGCCGTGCCGGGGACCAAGACCCTGGCGAACCTGTTCCTGGAGCTCGCCGTGGGCGACTGCGCGCTGCACGCCCCCACAGACGCCGCCCCACCGCCGGCGCCGCGGGTGGTCCGCGCGGTGCACGTGGCCACGGTCCGCATCCGCAACAGCCGCGGCGCGCGGCTCGTGGAGACCCGGCAGCTGCTCTCCGACGGCACGGTCCGGCGGCGCGGCCCGCGGCCGCTGTCCGAGAAGATGCGACCCGGCGAGTCCCCCGAGGCCGCCGCGGCGCGCGCCGTCCGGGAGGAGCTCGGCGCCCGCGCCCACGTCCGGATCCTCGGCGGGGACGGCGCGCGCGTGGAGGAGCGGGAGTCCGCGTCCTACCCGGGCCTCCCCGCCCGCTACGTGCTCCACGCGGTCGACGCCGAGGTGGTGGACGGCGTGCCCGAGGACGGGGAGTTCGAGACCGAGGAGACCGGCGAGGACGACGGGGACGCCGGCGCCGGCGCCATCACCGTGAAGCGCCACTACTGGGATTGGATCGACGACGACGACGACGACGGTGACAGTGAGCGCAAGGAGGTTGCTGCTGCCGGCGCGCGCGCGCACTAGAGGCTGCTCTGCTCCGTCAGTGGTGCATGCCGAGCAAATCGACTAATTGCGGGCGCCTCTGTCTGCTGATGATTTTTGTTGGCAATTTCTCATGTAGGTTTGCAGTATCAGGTCACATTATTGTTTCAGTTTTAGAGATGAATCGAGAACAGCTCGTTCCTCCCAAAACCCACCCAGTCAAGAACAAATCGAGCACCCTGCTCTGAAGTCTGAAGTCTGAACATACGGAGTACTGTACGGTTAATGCCTGCACTTTTGTTGCTTCCAGTTTCTGTGCAAGATCATAGGACGATTATATACATATATGTAAAAGAACCGTGGAATGTAACGGATCGAATCAGTGTTTCTGGTGATGAAACTACTCGATTTTCTTATTGGAATTCAATATAAGTGTCCGCAGACAGAGTGTAAGTAGCCTAATCTCTGCACCTACACATTCTGAAAGAAACGTAAACAACCAACACGAGAACGCACCAAACACACATATCACTCCCCAAAAGCTACATTTTTACGACTCGATCCTCATCCAATTCATCAGTACTCTTTCATTTAGACCTCTTTGGTTTAGACCTTCTCTTTGGTTTGGAGCGAGCAGGTCCGCCATGGCGATCCAGAGGCTTCTTGAACGGAATGAAGTCGATCCCAGACATGGAAGGTCGCAGCACCTCGGGCACTCGAACACCACCCTCCTCCTGGAGTCCTGGTGCGTCTCCAGGATACAACACAGGGTCCTCTGCGTGGCGGTCAGCGTGGAGTTGAGCGTGTGAACAAACCTGTTGCACCTCTCGCCGTCCTTCCTCTGGCCATACGTGATCCCGAGCCTCCTCGCCTGGTAGTCCGTGCAGTTGGAGCACGACACGAGCTCCCGGTACGTCCCCGACGCCGGGAACCACGCTTCGAGGTCGTACTTCTTCGCCGCCGAGTTGTTCAGAGCGCCGGACACGACGTTGACGACGCGGCCGGCGATGTCGAGCTCCGTGTAGAAGTCCTCCGCGTTCCTGATCATCTCCTCGTGCATCTCCCACGAGGCGTCGCCGTCCGGGGCGGTGATGCAGAACTGCTCGACCTTCTGGAACTCGTGCGTCCTGAAGATGCCGGCCGTGTCGCGCCCGTGCGAGCCGGCTTCTTTCCGGAAGCAGGTGGAGAAGCCGACGTACCGGATCGGCAGCTGGTCGGGACGGAGCTGCTCGCCCTGGTGGTAGTACACCAGAGGCTGCTCCGACGTGGCGATGAAGTACTTGCCCTCGCCCTCGAGCTTGTACAGCACCTCGTCGTACTGGGAAAGCTGCGCGCACTTGCCCATGGCTTCTTTCGTCATCATGTGCGGCGTGTCGATCTCCTCGTAGCCTCGCCGCTGCAGGAACTCGATGCCGAAGTTGGCCAGCGCGCGGTTCAGCGCCGCGCCTTCCTTCCTGAGGTAGTAGCCCCTCCCACCGGCGGCCGCGGCGCCCCTCTTCAAGTCAACGATGTCGAGCGCGACGCAGAGGTCCACGTGGTTCATCAGGCTCCGTCCTCCTGTCTCCCAACACGCGCAGGGGCACGTTGGCGGCCTCGTCGGCGGCGACGGGCACGGACTCGTGCAGGATGTTGCCGATGGCCATCAGCTTGCCGCCGAGCGCGGACTTCGTCTTCTGCTCCTCGGCCTCCATGGCAGCTTGTCTCTTCTTGATGTCGTTCGTGCCCTCCACCAGCTTCTTCGCCTCCTCCTCATCTTCTTCCTTGCCTGCTACTTTAAGCTTTCCAATCTTCTTGGCGGCGGCGTTGAGCTCCCGTCGGAGCTTGTCAAGAGAGAACCGAAGACAGCGCCATGCTTTGTCGAGTGCGATCACCTCGTCTACGAGCTCGACGGAGGCGAAACGGACGTGAATGAATTTGGATGGAGACGAGCCGATGAGCGCCGGCCAGTAATACTTATGGCCTTATGGCCTTGAAAACAATGTTAGCGAAAAATATTGTTCCTTCGGCTGAAACAATACGACTCATAACACAAACGAACAGAGTCAACACGACACATCGGACACGGATAGAGGTCGAATCTGTTAGAAAAGTAGCTAGTGAGACACAGATGAGAGATGCAAATGATCTCTATTATCTTTTCAATGAACAGTATATATATATATATATATATATATATATATATATATATATATGTTCATGTTCATGTGGGCGGTTACAAGTGTGAAAGAGAGAGAGGAGTGAAAAGACACCCCTTCGATTAATCCCTAATTGAGCACTCAATAATAATTCTCAACACTCATCCCTTGTTCAATTAGCTCATGTAGTCTTTATTGTTCATCTATTATGCATCTTTATGAATCTTTGGAAAACCCTATGAAAAAAACCAAAGTAATATTGGTATACCAGTTAAAAATCCTTAAAACCCAGTGGAAAAAATATGGAGAAAAACCATGATATACAATCACCAATGTTATTAAACCATTTGAGATAAACCAAAAGCCTTAGTCTAAAAACACCTTGACCAAAGGGTTAATATGCTTCAGATATCATCTTCCAAAAAACCCCGGTGGAGAAAACTTGATGATATAGCATATGCCTTTGTGTTGACATTGTTTCATAAAAAACTTTATATGAGAAACCATAAATGAAAAACTCACATAAAAAAGAGTATAATACATCTTATGTCCCAATATTATTCACCAAAAACCCCTATGGGGAAAAGTGGATGATATGACATAACATTGTGTTGATATTGCCTCATTAAAAAACTTAAATGAGAAACCCCAAGGGAAAACTCATACAAAGAAAAGAGTGCAATATGATGTTTGCAGCAAGTTATTAATCAGAGATACTCTCACTCTAATACTAGCAAACCTCAAAGTAAATTCATACCAATGCCCTCAACACATAATAAATGTGGAGTATGGTGTAAACTCTGAATATCTCTACAAGATTATCACAAGTCTTAGTTTGTAAATGTTCATATGCACATATTACCTATGGAACAGAACCATCTTAGTGCAAAATATTACATTAAGTATAACTTGTCTCAATCTACACAACACAAGTTGCATTACTTTTATAAATAATGACCATTGATTTATAGAATCAACACCACATAACTTCAGTATGTGATATATCATTCTGTCAAGCTATACACATTCATATGAAGCCTTGTAAAATACAATGTCAGAATGATTAATTGAATTGACCATTAAATGTCTATTTAAAGACTATTACAAAATGGTCTTTCCAAATTCATGTAAAGCATATTTCAATGATCTAGAGTTTGGGGATCTTATAGATAACCAGAATCATTATATCCACATAATCGGATCATGGATTACACAAGACCACATGTGCTATTTGAGATATCAAAAGATATTCTTAACTTTAATCCACCAATATTTGGTATGAGTAGCGTTGCTACTAGATAGCAAATCGTTGCAACAATAATATCCGGTCGAGAACTTTTGCTAGATTTATAAGTGCATAAATAGCACAGAGATAATGGATCACATGTCCCAATATCTCATCTCAGTCACTATGGCATAAAATAAGCTTCCTCTATCATGAGGTAGAACAACCATAGGATACTTTCATATTGAATCACTCAATATGATTTGGATATAGATAGCTTTTGTACAAAATTCTGAGAGAAGATGCTTGTATCATAAACACAAAATGAAATTTTGGTTTAGTCCGTATCTTCCATCTCAAACTCCGTCTTTAGATTACAACGTGCTATTAACATGTGTTCATCACTAATGATGTCAAGATTATTGACTATCATATAACACTATGAAATCCAATCAAGGACTTCAAAATGAACACCACGTGTAATCAATCTTGTATCCCTTCAATTTAGGGAATACACACAAAGTCGATTGTACCAAATTCGACTTAATTGCTTTAAGCCATATATTGACTTAAGCAATACACAATATGCGTTGTGATTTTATGTATGAGGGTTGGGTATGTGAATTTCTTCCTAGAAGCTTCACAAATACACCAAATCAAGTGATCATATAAATATATGCAATCACTACATCTATTAACTATCGACTGCAATGATAAATGCTTTTGTACTGCCAATTAAAAGATAGTATCGGAAATTTATAACTTACTATGGAAAATAATTTGCATTGAAAATCAATACCTGGACTTTGCGTAAACCGCTTGTGCTACTAGTCTTACTTTGATCTCACCACCACATTGTTCTCAATCCATTTTAGGATGAAAACATTTTTGTACCCACAGTAAATGTACCATGAGGTGTTGGCATCACAGCCCAAAACACCTCTTTTCTGGTGAGCAAGACTATCTCTGTATGTATTACATCACTCAACAAGTTCCAGTAAGAGTGAGCAAATCACTCTGCCATGGTCTTATTGACTCGATGACTTGGAATGTTGTATGCAATTTTATTCAGAGAAGTATATGTCGACACATGTAGCCTTTCTATGATATAATTCTCCGGTTATCAAAACTCAAAATACCCTGAATGACTCATCGTGAATTTCCAAAAAATAAGAGTCAGGGTTTTTTATATCCTAACATTAGTATTTAGGTGCACCTCTGAGCTAGGTTTGTGGATGGCATCCATCCACTAGGTAATAATCAATATTTACCCACAAGGTGTCGCCAACCATATGTTGACCTGCATTTACTATCTTAGAAGGAAAGCCTTCTATTGCTAGCATGAATAATCCTACTTTATGGCCATACTTCTCCCCTCTTATTTACAATTGGGAGTTGAGTGGTTTTACTTGGTACCAACACTCTTTCTGGTATATACTTGCAACGGATTAACAGGTTTAAAAGATACCTTAGTAATCAGTAAATGCATTTGGCTGTTTATTTGCAATACTATGCAAATCAACAATTCTTTAAACTCAACATTTAATATGTGATCCTGAGCTTGAAATGCCTTATGCATTCCAAATAATTTCCTGGCACTATGTATGGTACATCAAATCTCCCACTAATGCCTGCAAATGCTCATTATCAAACTACAACCAATGTATGAAGTCGTAAATAGATCCTTCATAAGAGGTCCCAGATACTTAACAATCGACGGAGATTGAAATCTTATATTGATCCCTAGTTTCCTGTGTGTGCCCATCAATTTACGTTGCAGTGGTGAGATTGGTACGTATACAACGTAACCCAATCTTACGCAAATAGGAAATCTTTATGGATTCCCACGTACTAAATGCATATAGGGGATATGTCGTTAATATCAAATCAGGAGTGTGTAAATCTACCTGACCCCAAAACGAAGTTGGCAAATATCAATTCACTAATAATGGTTCTGCTATGACCTTGTTATACATCATAGATTTCATTTATCCCTTTGGATATTTAACAAAATTCTTTTATACCAAGCAATCGTCATTGTAGGCACAAAAATTCAGTAGTGTTCAGGATAATGAGCTCACAACATGAGCCATTATTTACCAAATGCATGACTAAGTGTGGATAGTTCACACACTCTAGATCATCTTATAGATGTATCTTCACAACCATGAAATACATGAACTGTCCATACAATCATTGTATCAGACCCATACATATTCAAGGTTTTCATTATCGGAAATAAAAATTTATCAGAGGTCATGGATAAATAGGATAAGCAAGATATATCGGAAATATCGGACCAAATTGAAAAAAATTCAAATTGTTTTGAAAAAAAAAATCATAGAATTTGACTTGAAACCATTCCTAAGCTATTAAACATCACCTGTTCACAGATAAAAACAAGAATAAAACATTATAGTGTGGGACCGTCGCACGGCTGAATTTGGGTTGTCTGTGTGGGAGCAAGAAAGAAGGGAAAAATTTGGCCGATGTCAAATTTTATCGGACCCTGTGGATAGAATGGAAATTTTAAAATTTCCATGAATTACGGCCGATAAAAAAAACCTTGTACATATTCCCTTGAATATGATCAAGGAATCTAAGACACTCAATCTGATTTTAAGATAAGAGGGTCTTAAAATCTATTTCCCTATGGCACTTATCGTATCCACACTTTTGGGAAAATCATGACCAAAAGAATTGCCAATAATTTTTTCACCCCATCCCATAATGGCGATTGTTCATTTCAAATCCAGAATGCATCAACAGTGTGAAAAATTATCTTGTACGCAACATATTGTACGAGGATGGTTGTATGCATAATACAACCAAAACGAAACTTATCTTATTACTTATATGCCATATCCAATGTTGTCCTTTTATGTTTTCATACGAAAACACATTTGGATATCTCTATAATTTAGTAAGATATGAGTTGAGTTGGGACATAATTAAATATCCTCAATTGCTAACTCAGTATCTAAGGAAGAATGATAGTGGCAAAAGGCCAAACGATCATTGCATCGCATCAACAATGGCCAAAATATTCCCTCTTCTTGTCATAAGAACCAGGAATATTTTGCTTCCCTAATTATAGAGTTTGTGGTATAAATGTCCACTAGGCACATATCATTCCACATTGGAATGATTCCCATACGATCTATATATGAAAAGAGTTTAATGAGACTCTTGTCTAATATATGGAAAACTATAAATATTGTTGAGTATCAAATACATCGATATGATACCCACAATACATGTCATTGACAACAAGTATTACAACATCTTCAATGGACATTATCACATATTATCAACAGACCATGAGATTATACCAAATCTCAAAAACAAATCATTTGAAGCATATTCGATGATCATGTTGTCCATCTATGTGATGTTCTCTTTATTACGAGAAAAGGAGTGTTGTTATGTGATCCCATAAGATCTAGCATAAACAACAAACCTCCTATGTAGCTTCAGATTTTAAGATTGAAGCACTGTAACAGAACCGACCAATTATACGAAATTAAGTAAGAAAATCATCCACCAGAGCAGACGATTTAACAAACTTAAGCCCGTATAACCCGGTAGTCCGTGAAATCACAAAGGATTTCAAACCAACTCGTGTCCCAGCCATGATCGTAATAAGTTTAGCGGTCACCATCACATATTACATAAAAGTTCGCAATCTCAGATACATCAGAGTTTAAACATAGTTATTACAAACCAGTTCGAATAAAAGTAGCGGAAGTCATTTGTTCAAACCACACACACACTCACGTGGAGTTTAAATATAGTGCCAGCGAATGATCATCTCCAACAAAAGCATTAGATGAGACGTAAGGAATGACCATGCCCATGGTCCTAAGCATCACCCATCGCAGGATAGAGGCAGTTGATACAATAGCCGTAATACATCTGCCCATCTGCAACAAGTGGGAAATAAAACCCTGAGTACGAGAAGGTACTCAGCTAGACTTACCCGACATAACCGAAAATAAATGACACCAAGGATTATGCAGGCTTTAAAGTAGGGTAGCTGACTCATTTGCAAAAGAAGCATTTTTAGCATTTCAAGAACCTTTCTAAAAGCATTATTGTCAAGTTAATTATTATTAACCTATCGACTAGATTTGCACCTATACTAGAGTAAACATGTGATTAAGCAATTAATGATAACCACTGATCATTAAACAACTTCCATACTGTCATATTCACTATAACTGTCCAAGTGTTCCATAAACATTTACTACGATGAAGTAACTCAAGTCAAGTGCTCACTATCCGGAGAGCGATGGCGATTCAATCGATTCCTAACCACCGGTGATTTATTCCTTACACAAATCTCACTCACCCGCTAAAGTGAGATATTGATCACCGAGTCAACTTTCCGTGTATCTCGAGTTTGCTAGGAACCACATGTACCTGTGGGGCCGACCGATCACGCACTTTGGTCTTATCATCCCGCCCGTGTCCTACCACACCGCTTCGCATAGTGCGCTGCGGCAATCTACTCGGCCCGAAAAATCTCCCCTTCATGCGGTCGGAAGGTACTTTATCCGGCCAAATAAATGTAAGGCATGCGTTCAACATGACTCGAGGCCCAACAACGGTCGGTCCTTAATCGACATACGAGCGGAAACACTACGGGTCAAAACCCCGCAAGTCTCCGCCCGGTCTCAACTTCATTTAACACTTAGTTATACCATGACTTCATAGCCATCCAAGCAGATCCAGGTAACCACCTATAGCTCGCAGGTGACAGGAAATCACCCGACTTCTACCGGTCTAAGCCAGCTAAGCATTGACTCGACTGCGGATACCAGGGTAACAAGGATATAGTATAACAAAGGTAAACAAGGTACAATGCAGCAACGGTTGCAAACAACTTCTGAACGTAATGCATCAATTTAAAGTAAAGCATTTAATGAAATCATTGCAAACCGGGAGAAAGATGCTCCGGGGCTTGCCTCTCTCGAAGGAGCTCGGACGGTGATCGGGGCACTCCGGAAGCTCCTCAACGTCCTCCTCGTCGGCTTCTGGCACTTCCTCAATTAAGCACCTCGAGCTGCTCCTCGGGCTCCTCGGGTATGACGGCTGGGTTCTCGGTTTATGATCCCAGATGATGCAATGCGCGAAAAGTGATTATGCAAACGGTGCATCAAGGAGATGAATGCAATGGATATGTTAAACAAAGAAGGTAGTCATATCATCCAAGAAAATATACTACAAGCACAT
This sequence comes from Miscanthus lutarioriparius, assembly GCA_904845875.1. Classification (NCBI taxonomy): domain Eukaryota; kingdom Viridiplantae; phylum Streptophyta; class Magnoliopsida; order Poales; family Poaceae; genus Miscanthus; species Miscanthus lutarioriparius. The sequence continues at coordinate 3,961,254 of CAJGYO010000019.1, read as the reverse complement.
GTCATCTACTGCATTCTCTTCTACTACTAATAGGTTAAGTCAACACATCTTATTAAATGCTTCAAAGATACACCAAAGCTTTACTAATTTCCTAATCACACTTAAAGCAACACTTGCTTAAACCCTAATTAATAATAGGTTTGAATAGCAACATATATTTCTGATGCTCCTAAAAATCTTAGAAAATTACAGTAGCATAATACTACCCTAAACAGACTACCATAAAAATTTCACGGCATTTGGATAAGTAAACTATCCTACACAAAAATGACAAGCTATAGCATAAAAATGAGCATGAAATTACTTTGTACTATGAAAAGTGTCAACCAACAGATTTAGTATTTTTCCTAAGTTCTAAACAGTCAATAATAACTGTACAAAAATTACCACATGCATGTTTTATACAAATTTTGCTCTCTAGCAAAAATAACAAAATTCAGCCATTAAAGGTACTTGAACTACACCTCAAAATTTTTCCCACAGCACATGCATGAAACATATTTTTTCTAGGAAGTACATTACATAATAAGATTAACAAACTTGAAATCATATTTTCTCTGAAGCCTATAGATTTTTCTACATATTTTTCAAGTTATCAAGCAATATCCATGATTAAATAAAATCCTACAGAAAAAATATCCCAAAAATGACATGTAATAATTTTCCCAAGTAGATCTGATGATAAGGAACCTAGCAAAATTTGTTTCAACAAATTTGGAGCAAGTTTGACCATCCAAATATTTTTCAAACCATTTCAGATTTCAATTAATAAAGAATAAAATAAAATAAAAACCATTCACTTAAGCGTTGTTTGGCCAGCCTTGACGGGCTTAGGCAGCCCACGACTTCATGCAAGACACACACGGCCCAGAACGACGCAGCCCAAAGACCGGCTTCCTCTCAAAGAGCGGCGATCGGCAAATGGGACCCATGAGTCGGATGAGAGGAAACAGGGATGGAGGGACGACGGCGCGCCAGCAATGAGGAAATTCACCGACGGCGAGTTCTCCGGTGAACCCGACGGCACCGGCGCGTGCTCCCACCACTATGCGCACCCATCCGGACCTTCATTTCAACCTCTCACTGTACCCTAGCCACGACGGCCCAGCGTCGACAGCAAGCGGCGAGATCATCGCTAAGGCGCGCCCGGCGACGGCGAACTCACATTGCCACAATCAAGCTTGGCACAAGCTTTACTAGACTACTACGGAGCTATCTAAGCAACTAGAAGAAGACGTAAGAGTCCCAAGATACCCCAACCACGGCGGCCTCAACTCCGGTGAGGACACACACATGGCGGCGGTGTCGGGAACGGACAATGCGCCCTTACCAAAACTCAGACGGTGCAGCCAAGGGGTGGAGGAGGTAGAAGAGAACAAGGCGGCACTGCGATGAAGATGTAGTGAGCGATTTTGCGACGGCGAGCAAGAGCGAGCTCGTCGGAGTTGCTGCGGCTGCGGCGGTGTAGCTGTGAGCGAGCGAAGAAGGCGAATGAAAACGAAAAACGAGCCGGGAACGGGTCGGCGGTAGCGCTGGGGGGCTTAAGGCGAGGCTGTGGTGCCCGAAACGGCATGCGGCGTGGGCTCGCGCGCGAGCAGAAGACCGGCGACGCGCGGCATCCACGCGGCAGTGATCTTCCGAACTCGCTTAAGATCAGAAGCAATGATTCGAGAACGAAAGGTGGATCGACAAACGCCAAAAGACGAGGCTCGATCTCCTAATCCGTTGAGTGTTAGCGAGAGAAATCAAAACGAAAGTTGTACACCTACATGCCAACTACAAAACTCATTTAAGGATCACTGTCTAATTCGCAAAGGATAGAGAGAAAAATCATGCCAAAGTCGTGTTCAAGAAACTGAAAACTGGAATTTATACTTAGAAATTGCTAAGTGTTGAAATCAACCCAAATTCTGACTTGTGGGACCATTTTGAGCATGTTGTGCACATTTTCATGACTTGGTCACAAAATAACTTTTGTTCCTTATGTAATTTGCTACAACTTTGTTTTAGGTTGCTCTGACATGCAAACATTCTAAGTGGTACTTTTTAAACAGTCAAACCAAAAAGTCCTAGGGTCAAAACAAGTCAAACCATGATTTGAAATCTTAATTGGGCAAAATGATCAACATGAACATTGTTCCTAACGACTTTCTAAGCATAGCTAAGATGTTTAACAATATATTTAGCTATACCACACATTGGTCATACAATAATCAAGCACTAAAGGTACTGAAATGATGAAAACACTTGAAATGATACTCTTGTTTCCTAATCATGTTTCACATGTTTCAAGGCGATGTTTCAATTGTTATTCACATGATTAAGCATGTATGAGTTGGATGCTTGATGATGCATGATATGCGGGATTTGCAGTGCCTAAATGCAGGCATAACACCGGGGTGTTACAGCCCTCCCCCCTTATAAAAATCTCGTCCCGAGATTTGGGTTACGAACCATTTGTTATAAAATTCTTCATAAGCTTTTTGCAGATACTCTCCTGTTTCCCAAGTTGCATCTCTCTCATCATGATGATCCCACTGTATCTTGTATGTTTTCACCACACTATTCCGAGTAGCACGTTCCTTAGTGTCTAACACCCGGACTGGTTGCTCACGATACACCAAATCTGATTTGAGTTGAATACCTCGAGGTTCTATTCTTTCCTCTGGAACACGCAAACATTTCTTGAGATGTGATACATGGAAAACTGGGAAAACAGTACTCATTGTCTCAGGTAACTCTAACTTGTAGGCTACCGGACCTCTTTGTTCTAAGATCTTGTATGGTCCTACGAATCTCGCGGCAAGCTTTCTTCGGACTCCAAACCTTTTCTTCTTCATTGGCGTGACTTTCAGATAAACATAGTCACCAACTTCAAAACTAAGGGGTCTCCTTTTGTCTGCATAGCTTTTCTGACGTGATTGGGCAGCTTTCATATTCTGCTGAATAATATGAACTTTCTTCTCGGCTTCTTCTACAAAGTCAATGCCATAATATCTTCTATCACCAGGCTCGACCCAATTCAATGGTGTTCTACATTTTCTGCCATATAAAGCTTCGAATGGGGCCATCTTGATGCTTTCTTGATAACTATTATTATAAGAAAACTCAGCTAACGGTAACCATGACTCCCATGATCCCTTAGAAGACAATACACAGGCTCTTAACATATCTTCCAAAACAGCATTCACTCGTTCAGTCTGACCATCTGTCTGAGGATGATAAGCGGTACTGCGAATCAAACTAGTTCCTAAGCCTTTGTGTAAATGTTCCCAAAAATGAGCCGTGAACTGTGAGCCTCTATCAGATACTATGGTCTTTGGTATACCATGCAACCTCACAATTTCTGCGATATACTTCTCGGCATATTGAGGCGGTCGATATTCTGTTTTGACAGGCAAGAAATGAGCGGTCTTGGTAAGACGATCCACAATTACCCAAATCGAATCATGTCCTTTTTGAGTAGTGGGCAAACCCGTGATAAAATCCATACTGATATCGTCCCACTTCCAACTCGGGACTGATAAGGGTTGCAACATACCGGCAGGTTTCATATGAATTGCTTTCACTCGACAACATGTGTCACATCTGACAACATATGCTGTAATTTCTTTCTTCATTTTGGTCCACCAATAACGAGATCTTAGTCCTTGATACATCTTACTACTTCCGGGATGGATAGATAGCTTAGAAAGGTGAGCTTCATCCATGAGTTTATTTCTAAGCTCTCGATCCTTGGGAACCACAAGACGGTCGTCAAACCACAACACGCCCTGTTCATCCACTTTAAAGTGTTGAGACGGTTTCTGTTTTATTTTCTCTTTGATGTGGAATATTCCCTTGTCGGTTTTCTGACCTTCTATTATCTTACTCTCCAAAGAACAACTAATCTGAATACTATGTAACACAGCAGGATGCATTAGATCGAACCCATCTTCAAGTAATGGCTGCACATTCAAGTAATGTGACTTTCTGCTTCAGAGCATCTGCCACTACATTGGCTTTACCAGGATGATATTGCACATTCAAGTTATAATCCTTGATCAATTCCAACCATCTACGCTGTCTCATGTTTAGCTCTGGTTGGGTAAAGATGTACTTAAGACTCTTGTGATCCGTGAAAATGTTGCACACATTACCCAGAAGATAATGTCTCCAAATTTTTAGGGCGTGCACGACTGCAGCAAGTTCAAGATCATGGGTTGGATAGTTAACCTCGTGCTTTCTCAATTGACGTGATGCATAAGCAATGACTCTCCTATCTTGCATAAGAACACAGCCCAATCCAGTCTTCGATGCGTCGCAAAACACATCAAATGGTTTCTCAATATCTGGTTGTGCTAGAACAGGAGCAGTGGTCAACAGTTTCCGCAAAGTGTGGAAAGCTGCTTCACACTCTTCTGTCCACACAAACTTATGATCCTTCTGTAGGAGACTCGTCATTGGTTTGGCAGTCTTCGAAAAGTCTGGTATAAAGCGACGGTAATAACCGGCTAATCCTAAGAAACTTCTAATCTCAGGAACTGAGGTCGGTGCTTTCCAATTCATAACTTCTTGAACCTTACTTGGATCGACTGAAACCCCATTCTCTGACAGAATGTGACCAAGGAAAGGAACTTCCTTGTGCTGCAGTTGCGCCTGCTTTGTTGGGCTGTACTGCCATTTTGTACGGCTTTTGAGGTCCACGGAAATTCTGACTTCTTGGCTGAGGTGGCCTAAACCTAGCACCAGGTGCCGATGGGCGATATGGAGGACGACCTCCCATAGGTGCTCTAGCTTGAGACGGCCCACCTTCAAAGGCTCTCTTACATGTCTTGGCTGTAGTGCTGGCATTGTTATTCTTCTCCTGCTTCAGACAGTCGCTGATGAAGTCATTGAATCTGACACGGTTGTTGGTACCAACATGCTTCATCATTTTTGGATTGAGTCCTCTCTTGAAACTGGCTATTCTTTTAGCATCTGTGTCAACCATGTCAGGAGCATAGCGACACAAGTTGTTGAAGGCATGCAGGTATTGCGTCACGGTTTTGGTGCCCTGGTTTAATGCTAGAAACTCTCCCAACTTCATTTCAACAAATTGTGGAATATAGACTCCACGAAAGGCCTCAAAGAAACTCTCTCCAAGAAATCTGAGCATTTGGAGGGAAGGTGGTGCGATGGTGCTTCCACCACATTCCCACCGGGTCCCTGCAATTGAAGTGCAAAGATACTCCGCTTTTAGAACCTCGGTCATTCTCAACACACGGAATTTATCTTCCATTGTGTTGATCCATTCCTCAACATCAAGTGGCTCTGCTTGCTTCCTTGAATACCGGGCGGCCCGGGTCCATGAAATCCTTGAAGTCGCTATATTGGTTCACTCCCATGCCACCACCTTGATTGTTACCACGTTGAACGTTGTTGGCGATGGTGCGCAGAAAATCCTCCATGTTTTTCTCTCGATTGTTCCGCGATTGCCGACTCCCGAAAGCAAATTGCGAGAAACATCTCGGGGTAAACGGGGAGGAGGTGGCAAATGTGGTTCATGGGGAGGTTCATTATTGTTGCCGTGGTTCCCCACCATCACCACCACCACCGGTCCCCGCACCATTAGCACCGGTCTCGGCGGACTTCATACGTGGTTCGGCGAAAGTGTTTGTCATCTCGCATATTTCAAAGAACAAGTAACGATTGAGTGAAGTCGTAATGATTGCGAGTGAAGAAAAATTATGCCGTCATCGATTTTACCGGAGAGAATAAATTCATGCAATAAAACAGAGGCACAACAATCTCATCCCAATTAAGACAACAACACTTAATCGAATTACTTCAATGGCAAACATCGCATCCATATAAATACATTGCCAAAGATACATACACCGGACTTTTTATGCGTTCGATATCGCATTCAAAATCAAGTTCCAACCACATGCCAAGTCTCGACGTTCAAGCAACACACGATAGGTTACATGCCAACAAAAGAGAGGTCGTCGCGACAAGACCTAGATACTAGCGCAAGGCAACTAGCCTATTCCTCGGGGCCATCATCGGGATCGGAGACGTCACCATCGCCTCTAGGTGAAACTGCAGGCTCATTCTCGTTGTCGCTGCCGATGTCCATGCCAACAAGCGTTTGGTGGAGCATATGGGCCAACCCCATTGTAGAGCGCGTGAAACTCCTCGTGCAAAGTTGCCGCTGTATTCCTCTAACTCATCGACTCTCTGCAGCAGAAAGGTTTCTTGCGTTCCAGGCTTCATTCCTTTCCTGAACCAACTGTCCAATCATGCGGTCTGCATTGTTGTTGGCTTGAGTTAACGTATGCACTCGCTGCATAGCTCTATCACCTCTCTCAACCGCTTGATCTCGCTGTAAGTTCATATCACCCACCGCTTCCCGCAAGCTAGCTATAGCACGTGCGCTCGCCTCTCTTCTTCGCTTCTTCCTTTGAGCTTATCCTCACTACGCAAGCCGGTCAAAGTCCAAAGAGGTACTCTCGAGACCCTCATACGCTCTAATGGCGGCGAACATAGCACTCATTGCACAGTTGTCGCTAGCTTTGTCCTTCACCGGACCTCGACCAATGCACTTCCTCGAGGTGAACCCAAATGGCATCACGAGGATCATCCCTAGGAAAAACCACCCGGAGCTGCTACAAGCTCACCGGGAAATCTGCTCATAATGTCTCTAATGACACGGAAGGTCGCTCCCTCTGCACCCTCAACTGGAGTGCGACCTCAAACTCCAAGTGCCAACCATCCCAACTGGAGCATCACCGAGAGCAGGGTGACCGTGATCTCCACCATCGCTAGTCCATCTTCGCTAATCGGCTCTCATTCCAAGAGTACACCACGGCTCTTGACCTCTGGGTACCCCACATCATGGAGCACTCTCCAAAGCAAAGTTGGCATGCCAAACTCGCTCAAGAAGGTGTCCGTGGTGCGGTGCTCCCTCAGGGCCAACGGGCGTCGAGGTGCTCTTCCTCCGGTGGACTTACTGGCGGTCTCGCTTGCATGGGCCATCTCAGTAGCAAAAAGTTCTTTCATTACCTCGGGAAACATATTTTAGGTGATACCACTTTTATCAAAATGAGAGAATCAATTTATAAGGGAGGAATGCATGGCATGAATGAAATGCACAAGTAACATGATGTATGAACGTGCCGTACGTTCTCACAAACTTAGGAAATAAATAATTTCTAACGACGAATTCGGTGGCATACAACGATCTCTCAAGACGTAGCTAATACGTTCTACACGATAGCGTTGTTATGTACCCGCAGAAGATTCATTTCAGCCCAATTCCCAATGAATGCATAAAAGCAAGAAAGTTTATCTACACGCTCTACGAATCCCGTGATCGTGTACAACGGTAGTAACTACTACCGAACCATCGCCCTATTGACGGCATCGCCTCCATGCACGGAAGACCCATACATGAGATACCTTTGTAAAACATGCGTAGAACATGTAATTACTCCAAAGATCATATAAGCATTCACCCTAGATCGACGGTGTATCCGATCATGCTCTCACAACTCACACTTATCGAGGCGTAGAGGCAAATGATCCATACATTACCACTCAAATAAGTGGCACTCATACAATAGCACGCCGTATGAGCGATTTAAAGAGAAATATGATGCAAGAACCCCAAGTCAAGATTTAATTAAGCCACCTAAAGTCCTTAATCGGGCATAAAGGATATGATCATCGGCACACTTTAGATTTTGAAAATCACGCTTTTCCAAATGCCTTTTGTTTTAAATACACTTGTGAACAATAACACGCTAAACCATGCTCGATGCCACCGTATGTAAACCGACCAATTATACGAAATTAAGTAAGAAAATCATCCACCGAGAGCGCATTTATTTAACAAACTTAAGCCCAGATAACCCGGTAGTCCGTGAAATCACAAAGGATTTCAAACCAACTCGTGTCCCAAATGGCGATCGTAATAAGTTTAGCGGTCACCATCACATATTACATAAAAGTTCGCAATCTCGTATACATCGAGTTTAAACATAGTTATTACAAACCAGTTCAATAAAAGTAGCGGAAGTCATTTGTTCAAACCACACACACACTCACGCTGGAGTTTAAATATAGTGCCAAATGAATGATCATCTCCAACAAAAGCATTAGATGAGACGTAAGGAATGACCATGCCCATGGTCCTAAGCATCACCCATCGCAGGATAGAGGCAGTTGATACAATAGCCATAATACATCTGCCCATCTGCAACAAGTGGGAAATAAAACCCTGAGTACGAGAAGGTACTCAGCTAGACTTACCCGACATAACTGAAAATAAATGACACCAAGGATTATGCAGGCTTTAAAGTAGGGTAGCTGACTCATTTGCAAAAGAAGCATTTTTAGCATTTCAAGAACCTTTCTAAAAGCATTATTGTCAAGTTAATTATTATTAACTTTTATCGACTAGATTTGCACCTATACTAGAGTAAACATGTGATTAAGCAATTAATGATAACCACCGATCATTAAATAACTTCCATACTTGTCATATTCACTATAACCGCCCAAGTGTTCCATAAACATTTACTACGATGAAGTAACTCAAGTCAAGTGCTCACTATCCAGAGCGCGATGGCGATTCGAATCGATTCCTAACCACCGGGTGATTTATTCCTTACACAAATCTCACTCACCCGCTAAAGTGAGATATTGATCACCGAGTCAACTTTCCAGGTATCTCGAGTTTGCTAGGAACCACATGTACCGGGGCCGACCGATCGCACTTTGGTCTTATCATCCCGCCCGTGTCCTACCACACCGCTTCGCACAAGGCGCCATGGGCAATCTACTCGGCCCGAAAAATCTCCCAACTTCATGCGGTCGGAAGGTACTTTATCCGCCAACTAAATGTAAGGCATGCGTTCAACATGACTCGAGGCCCAACAACGGTCGGTCCTGAATCGACCACTGCACGGAAACACTACATACCCAAAACCCCGCAAGTCTCCGCCTTGGTCTCAACTTCATTTAACACTTAGTTATACCATGACTTCATAGCCATCCAAGCAGATCCGTGTAACCACCTATAGCTCTCGCAGTGACAGAAATCACCCGACTTCTACCGGTCTAAGCCACCTAAGCATTGACTGATCGCGGATACCGTGGTAACAAGGATATAGTATAACAAAGGTAAACAAGGTACAATGCAAAGAACGGTTGCAAACAACTTCGAACGTAATGCATCAATTTAAAGTAAAGCATTTAATGAAATCATTGCAAACCGGGAGAAAGATGCTCGGGCTTGCCTTCTCTCTCGAAGGAGCTCGGGGCGGGTGATCGGGGCACTCCGGAAGCTCCTCAACGCCCTCCTCGTCTTACTTCTCGGCACTTCCTGCGGTGCACCTCGAGCCGCTCCTCGGGCTCCTCGGGTATGACGGCTGGGTTCTCGGTTTGCGATCCCAGTATGATGCAATGCGCGAAAGTGATTATGCAAACGGTGCATCGAAGGAGATGAATGCAATGGATATGTTAAACAACAAAGGTAGTCATATCATCCAAGAAAATATACTACAAGCACATGTCATCTACTGCATTCTCTTCTACTACTAATAGGTTAAGTCAACACATCTTATTAAATGCTTCAAAGATACACCAAAGCTTTACTAATTTCCTAATCACACTTAAAGCAACACTTGCTTAAACCCTAATTAATAATAGGTTTGAATAGCAACATATATTTCTGATGCTCCTAAAAATCTTAGAAAATTACAGTAGCATAATACTACCCTAAACAGACTACCATAAAAAATTTCACGGCATTTGGATAAGTAAACTATCCTACACAAAAATGACAAGCTATAGCATAAAAATGAGCATGAAATTACTTTGTACTATGAAAAGTGTCAACCAACAGATTTAGTATTTTTCCTAAGTTCTAAACAGTCAATAATAACTGTACAAAAATTACCACATGCATGTTTTATACAAATTTTGCTCTCTAGCAAAAATAACAAAATTCAGCCATTAAAGGTACTTGAACTACACCTCAAAATTTTCCCACAGCACATGCATGAAACATATTTTTTCTAGGAAGTACATTACATAATAAGATTAACAAACTTGAAATCATATTTTTCTGAAGCCTATAGATTTTTCTACATATTTTTCAAGTTATCAGCAATATCCATGATTAAATAAAATCCTACAGAAAAATATCCCAAAAATGACATGTAATAATTTTCCCAAGTAGATCTGATGATAAGGAACCTAGCAAAATTTGTTTCAACAAATTTGGAGCAAGTTTGACCATCCAAATATTTTTCAAACCATTTCAGATTTCAATTAATAAAGAATAAAATAAAATAAAAACCATTCACTTAAGCGTTGCTGGGCCAGCCCGGACGGCTTAGGCAGCCCACGACTGCGCGCACACACGGCCCAGAACGACGCAGCCCAGCACCGGCTTCCTCTCAGCAGCGGCGACTGGCAAATGGGACCCGCGAGTCAGCGAGAGGAAACAGGGGATGGAGGGAGACGACGGCGCGGCAGCCGTGAAATTCGCCGACGGCGAGTTCTCCGGTGAACCCGACGGCACCGGCGTGCTCCCCACCACTATGCGCACCCATCCAGACCTTCATTTCAACCTCTACCGTACCCTAGCCACGACGGCGTCAGCAACGGCGGGCGGCAGCGAGATCGCTGCGGCGCTCCGGCGACGGCGAACTCACATTGCCACAATCAAGCTTGGCACAAGCTTTACTAGACTACTACGGAGCTATCTAAGCAACTAGAAGAAGACGTAAGAGTCCCAAGATACCCCAACCACGGCGGCCTCAACTCCGGTGAGGACACACACATGGCGGCGGTGTCGGGAACGGACAATGCGCCTTTACAAAACTCGAGACGGTGCAGCAGCCCAAGGGGTGGAGGAGGTAGAAGAGAACAAGGCGGCACTGCGATGAAGATGTAGTGAGCGATTTTGCGACGGCGAGCAAGAGCGAGCTCGTCGGAGTTGCTGCGGCTGCGGCGGTGTAGCTGTGAGCGAGCGAAGAAGGCGAATGAAAACGAAAAACGAGCCGGGAACGGGTCGGGCAGGCGCGCGGGGGCTTAAGGCGAGGCCAGCGGTGCCAGAACGGCCGCGGCGCGTGGCCTGCGCGAGCAGAAGACCGGCGACGCGCGGCATCCACGCGGCAGTGATCTTCTGAACACACGGCAGAAGAGCGATGATTCGTAGAACGAAAGGTCGATCGACAAATACCAAAAGACGAGGCTCGATCTCCTAATCCGTTGAGTGTTAGCGAGAGAAATCAAAACGAAAGTTGTACACCTACATGCCAACTACAAAACTCATTTAAGGATCACTGTCTAATTCGCAAAGGATAGAGAGAAAAATCATGCCAAAGTCGTGTTCAAGAAACTGAAAACTGGAATTTATACTTAGAAATTGCTAAGTGTTGAAATCAACCCAAATTCTGACTTGTGGGACCATTTTGAGCATGTTGTGCACATTTTCATGACTTGGTCACAAAATAACTTTTGTTCCTTATGTAATTTGCTACAACTTTGTTTTAGGTTGCTCTGACATGCAAACATTCTAAGTGGTACTTTTTAAACAGTCAAACCAAAAAGTCCTAGGGTCAAAACAAGTCAAACCATGATTTGAAATCTTAATTGGGCAAAATGATCAACATGAACATTGTTCCTAACGACTTTCTAAGCATAGCTAAGATGTTTAACAATATATTTAGCTATACCACACATTGGTCATACAATAATCAAGCACTAAAGGTACTGAAATGATGAAAACACTTGAAATGATACTCTTGTTTCCTAATCATGTTTCACATGTTTCAAGGCGATGTTTCAATTGTTATTCACATGATTAAGCATGTATGAGTTGGATGCTTGATGATGCATGATATGCGGGATTTGCAGTGCCTAAATGCAGGCATAACACCGGGGTGTTACAAGCACCCTTCATATCTTAGTTCTGTAGCTTCTGTTTCATCCCTTATAGAATGTTGATATAGATCAACTACAAATTTAGGAGTACGGGATTGTTTAGCGCTATACTAAACATAATCACATATATGACATTACTCTTTATCATTCTTGGGTTCACATTGCCATTACTCATATTGCATATTAGGCCTTTTGCTTTTACTAGTGGAAGCAAATTGTATGAACAATATGATTATAGTCTTCAATAATTTGAAAAACTAGAGACATTATCCACTCATGATTAGTCTCAAGCTACATGAGTTTATTTATTGTTCATAAGACTCCTAAAGAGTGGGCCACGAAGAATGCGCATTTCTTTCCACAAGATAATCTTATCGATGATCTTTATGGACGTAGTACCTTAACTACGGTAAGGCACAATTTTCTTTGATCTATAACAAACAACCCTTAATTGAGGTTCATTAAATTGTTTTATTAGTCCATGGGATAAAACAAATGTTAATGTCCATTATCCATGTGGGATAGTGATGCCATCTAGAGCGAGTTCATCAAACTCCTCTGAAGTCTGTATCCACAACATATGACAAACCATTGATTTAATTAATTTACACCTAATGTAAATTAAAAATCACTATGATGATGTTGTATCCAATGCAAAATTTAGGAGGTTCCATATCTTATCACTTTGTTTTGGATAGTTGGAGGTAGTCAACAAAACTTTAAACCTTCCAATAGTTAGAGGTAATCACAAGATGTGTAGACCTCATGAACAACTATTATTAATGTTGACACACACATTGTGGATAATCTCTATGTCCAAAACATAGAGTAGATTTCTCAATAGTAGGCAAATAAATTGCTGCTATAGGCACGATCTCTGGGCTGATATATTCGTATAAATATACCACATCCAATGCCTAAGGCTCTACTACCTGTGTATAGCCTTTAATAATGAATGATTGTAGTCACCATAAAGGTGTACCATTTTCATATTTTCAAAACATTTATTTTGGGACAACACAATGTAGGTAATCATCAAATTTAAATAAACATGATGTAAACCTCTCAATGATGGGTGAATACTCACTGCAATTGCCCCGGTCTCTAGGCCGAATAATTCAATATGAATTAAGCGCAGCCAATGCCTATGACTCCATCACTTGTGTTATGATCCCGAATGTATCCAAAATATGAATATAACAATTTTGCATAATCCATCATTAATTAAGAAATGCTTAATTAAGATGATCTAACATTGTTAAGATGTAAATTATAAAAAATTTACTAAATTAACAAGGTCAACAAAATATAGAAATAAACATTCTACTGTGCTGATACTATTAAAACAGGAAACTTACTAAGCACATAGTGCTATAGTTGGTTAGTGGCATAATTATGCAAAATCGTAGGATCAAAGCAAAAAAATCCACTTCCCATGTTAGCCTCATTAGCAAAATAGTTTGCTTGCCATTTTGCTTTTTTAGACTAGGCTCATATGAGACTAAATCCAGCCATCCTTAATTAACTATCAATTAATTAAGGGGCTACGATTTTATTGCAATTAAAATTAATTAATAAACAACAAAACAATATGTTTAGACATGATCAATTTTCTAGTCTAAAAACAAAATAATGTATAGGAGTAAAAACTCTACCATACTAATACTATTAGAGTCCATGACTAAAACAGAAGATCATAGACACAGAAAATATATCTAAACATTAACATAGTAAAATCATTCGCAATATAAAATATTATGATGCAATTTCTAAAGACTCATAAGTCTTAAAAAAGAATCTATTTACACTAGTAAATAATGTGCATCATAATTTGTTTAAACCATTAGGTCTAAAACAAGCATTTATATCATCAAATATAAATGCATTATATTGTAGTAGTGATTTGCGTTAAAATGAGTGGGCTAAATCATAGGAATGAAAATACATTAATAATTGATAAGAATTATCATGTAATTCACAGAAATCGAAAAGGCCTATGTGCAAAAAAAAGGGCACAATCTTATCATCTTCTCTTCGAAGCCACGGACGGTGCGAAACCGTCGCTCGTCCTCATGGCCAAACGAGCGCAACAACTGCCGTCGGCCATGAGTGCGGAGGCTGCGTGGGCTGCCTGTCACCGGTGTGAGTGTCGTGCGGTCGACGCCACGGGGAGCAACCGGCCGTGGGTACCAGGCTGTGTTGGGCCATCTGCCGCGAGGATGAGGCCACGCAGGAGGCCATCTCTGAGCCGCTCTGCTGTTGGGCCGATCGCCCGGCCGCCTTCCTTCGGAGCCGCGCAGGGCTGCCGGTCACGGAGTCACCAGCCGCGGGCGCTGTCGGCCAGACGCGGACACCACCGTCGTTTCTGGTGCCGGATGCCGCCAGCAACCGCCGCCGCCATGCTCGGTCAGATGCATGAGCCTTGCAGCGAGCCCGCCGACCGACGCGCGGACACTATAACCGGTCTGGTCCGCAAAGGCAAAGCCACCACCGGCCGGGCGCCCGAGCACCGCTGCCGCCCTCAGTCTAGGTGCGATGTCACCATTTCTGGCCTTGCGCGCAGGCACACGGGAGCCACTGCCCCCGTTGGCTAGGCGCACATGGTCACTGCAACCACCGACGGCCGCCGCCGATGGGGCGCCAGGTACAGGAGCATCACCACTAGCCAGGCGCACGCGGCTAAGCAAGCACTGTGGCCGACAGCCTGGGGCTCGCGAATGCTGCCACAGTAGACCTCGCTAGCAAAAGAGTTAGAAGAAATAATCTTGGCTTTCTTAGAAAGGTAAGAACATCGTAGATTAATGAATAATAACCATGATTTCTTACTGTACTCCTTCCTCGACGAAGACACCGTGGCATTTTATTCCAGTCTGATGCTTCGGTAGTTCGGTTCGTATCACTGATGCAGTCCGCCGTCTTCGTTTCTTCATGCAGGATGCAGATGACGATGCTAGCCTACGACAGCGTTGCAGTATGTGCGGACGTTCGCTGTTGTCGCCGGTGAGAACAGATGCATGGCCTCGGCAGCCTCCTGTTCTTCATGCAGGAGAACGAAGTGCGTGATAACGTGTTGAAAGTAGAGAGCGAGACAAAAGTGAGAGATGTAAATGATTCTCCGTTGTATTCCCAATCAACAGTGTTTACACATATACAAGGCACATGTGGACGGTTACAAGTGTGAAAGAGAGAGAGGTGAAAAGACACTCCTTGGATTAATCCCTAATTGATCACTAAATAACAATTCTTAACAGATACGAATGGAATGGAATGAGTTTCCTCGAGATTTGGCGTTGATCGCTAGCTTGCATGCATCAATGGCAGTCAACAAAGGCGCCATGGGCCAGGTCAGCATGAGCCTGCACCAAGTTTAGTATATTCGCTTCTGAAAAACAGCGGGATCTTGGCGTATCACTAATACAGGATTGATTTTGCGTGGAGTTGCACTTTAATTAATGGAGGCGGTCATAAAATCCAACCATCTCAGAAAATGCCGGGTGATTAACGGAGGTGGTCACTTTTGCCCGCCTCATAAAATTGATTTATGGATGTCTGCCTCGTAAGTTTATTTTCGAAGGCGGACACACTATATCCCTCTCCCCACGACGGCGCACACGTCTCTCTCTCACTCCGACGCCAACATCTCTCTCTCTCTCCCTCTCTCGGCGGCACGTTGGGCGTGGAGCAGCGGCAGCGGCGCGTCTCCCTCCCTCCGGCACGTGGCCCCCTCCCCCGTTGTCCTCCTAGCAGCGCGCGCCTCCTCCCTCCCTCTGGCGCGCATCCCCTCCCTCCTACCCTCTGGACCGTGGCGGCGCGTGTTCCCTCCTTTCGGCGAGGGGGCCTAGATCTAGGCGGCGACGCGGCCCCCGACTCCCTCCTCCCTCTCCTCCGGCGCGGCGTGCGGCTTGTGGCCCCCTCGTCCTTCCGGCGGCGCACCTCCTCTCCCTCCCTCTGGCGCGCGGGGCCTGGATTTGGGCAGCTACGCGGTCGCCAGCCTCCTCGGCTCCTCCTCCTCCCTCTCCTCCATCGTGGCGCATGGCCCCCAGGCTCCCTCGTCGTCCCGGCGCCCTCGCGAAGCTCGGCACCCTCCTCCTAGTGGCGCTAGGGCGGTGGATCTACAACGGCGGCGCGAGGCCCAGATCTAGGTCCGTGCGGCCCAGATCCAGGCCCATGCAGGCTTTTTTGTTTATTTTAATCGAGGTGGGCAAAGCGACCGTCTCCGGCAATTCACATTTACCGCGGCCTTTGATTGGAGGCGGTCCAAAAATCGAAAATAACCGCCTCCGTTAAGTTTTATGTAAGTAGTAGTGCATGGTGCATAGGCCCTGCATTTTCCATTTATATATAACCAAATTAAAACCACATGCACCGTGTTCGGTTCTTTTATAATCCGTCTTTTTCAGCTTGTTTTTTCAGTCGGAACAGTGTTTTTCTCTCACAACAAATCAGCCGGAACAGTGTTTCGGCTTGTTTTTTCAGCGAAGCGAACGAGGCCATGATCCTCTATGACTCTGACGCCATGAGTAGGAATGCGGGCCTGTCCTAGACGTGGGGGAGTTGGGTGTAAAAAGAAAAGGAGCAATTTTCTCCAAAACTCCAATGCATCTTTGTCGATTTTTTTTTGAAGAAATGTATCTTTGTCATTTGGATGTCCAATATAATTGGCATGTTCGCTTATGCTGAAATTTGGCTTATGCTGATACTTATGCTGAAATGTTGTGAGAGAAAAACATTGTTCCATGATTGAAAAGTAGCTCAAGCAAACAGGATCGGCCAGTACTCGTCCACAAAAAGATGCAATTATAGGTTTTGTAAAAGTCATACCAGCTTAAAATTTGATCAAGTTTATAATTAGTATAAAAATGTATTTTATAATTAATTTAATGATACTATTTTGTATCATAAATGTTAAAGGTTTTTATATAATTTTGATTAAACATTAAATCGTTTTGACTTCTAGTTCATTTCAGCTGTAAAAGTTAAAATAAAACTCGCCCTCCGTTCTTCTTTTTAGAAAGAGCTCGCCGCCCTCCATTCTTCGAACGACAAAAACACATACAAATATAGCTTTTTTTTTAAAGGATAAACGAACCAGTTGCACACGTCTATGTGGCAGGCTAACAACACGTCTACCAGCTACAGTACTTGTTATAACCGAAGCAGTCGCACGTTGATTCAGCCATGCATTTTTTTCTCTCTCTCTGAAAGATCTCATCTACTACAAAGATAGGAATTTTGAAGAATTTTAGTCCTATAGGAAAATTGCCTATATATCCCTTTGGAATAAATTATTACACCCTATGAAATTTCCTTGGATTCCTTTGAGGTGTATAAAATAAAATCATAGGAAATTTTGAAGAAACCCTAGGACGAGAAGTTAGACTTTATGAAAACTTAACTTTCGTTTGTGTATATCTATCTCTTAGAATTTCCGGATTATTCTCGTGTTGCATCCAAAGGCCACAATGAGAACATTTATGTACTTTATTTAAAATTCACGTTGGACTGTAATTTACATACGAAGAACACATATGTGTTTTAGCGAAAAAAAAACACATGGACAGGGCATCCAATGCGCTTTCGCGGTGGGGTCGCCCCTACCCCTGTGCGCCGCTTTTCCTAGTCGCCTGATTGCCTGCGCTGCGTTCTCCTCCCCCTCACTTGACGGCGACGGCAAGCGATTTTTTTACCGAGCCAGCGGTAGGCCTCTCCTCCTCCTCTGCGATCTGTGATTTGTCATTCCATAGAAAACAAAAATTGTTTCTTGTGATCTGTGGATCTGTGATCTTGTGATTTATGATTGTCTGTAGATAGAAGAAGGCTGGAGCTTGAAGGTAGAAGGAGGGTGGAGGGTGTTGGATCTTAATTCTATGGTGTAAAAAATTCATATGTTAAAACTGTATAAAACACATGGTTGTGTAGTAGACAGACTATGAAACGAAGGATCTTGGCTAGCTGTTGGCTGTCATCTGACAGGATATATACCGAGATCTCTTCGTCTAAAATATCTCTGATGCCAGCGTTCATGTGCAGTAGAGTTATTAGTTTGAAAGAGTGGTCCGCCACAAGAATGGATGCAGGATTAAAAGAAATCCTCGCAACAACTGTGCTCTCAACTCAACGCGTGCGACGACGTACGTACGGCGCAAGATCCGCCCGCCCTGCAGCTTCCACTTCCACATGCCAAATGGCTCGGCTGGGATCATGATCCGATCTCAACCACTTGATCCAATTAAGCCGTGAATGAATAATATAACCCCCCCACCACACAAATACATTGTACAACTACTAGTATTAGTATTAGTATTAGGGCGAGGTTGCTCCCCAAATAAACTAACAGCTAATTGATGAATCTCGATCAAGTTAGCTAAAATCCCGATCCGTACGAACAAGTTGTTACCACTAGAAAATGAGACGTGCCGTGTGCGAGGAAATGAAAAGAAGAGCAAAACGTGAGAGGTCACGAATCATGCATATACGTAAGCAGTAGCTGAAAGGAGTGTTCCGCTTGATCGAATGCAGTCTCTGTGAGACTGTGACACGCTCCCGAGTCCGTCCCGACAATACTACTATACGCGCATAGACTCAGAGAGCAGAAATTGAACATCTGCATCCTACCCACAGTTTCTTCACTGTGACAGGCAGATAAAAGAAAACGTGCTAAAGTTTAGAGATCTAATACTAGTTTAGAAAAGTTTTTAATGATCTAATTCACCCACCCCCTCTTGAGTTTGAGTGGCACTCGAATCCCTGTTAGGACACCAAAAATTCCCTACTCTAGCTAGAGTCCTTATTGGTTGCTTCTACCTCTTGTCTAGTTTTAATAGTAGTTTAATGATTAGTAATTTGTCCTTGCTGGTCGTAGCTCTTCCTATGCCTAAATGATTTCATTTAGCTAGGGTTGTTACAACAAGTTACGACGTTTCGCTGGGAGAAATTTGGAGGAATCTGAAAGAATTTGTGAGAGGAAAACATTGTCCCGGATGAAAAAAGAAGCGGATCAAGCCGGGTTTAAGGGCACGTGAACGGGACCATTGTTGTAAGTTTTGTAGATCAACTATTCAAAGTCCTTTTAGCTTGTCAAATTGGAAAGATCTAGTTAGCAGTATAATTATTCAAATATGGGGCAACAACCACGTCAAGGTATATGGCACGCCCTGAACTAATAAGATTATAAATATGTATTGTAGGACACAGAGAAAGACAAATGCGAGTGTAATAGGATAGATACGATCCAATCCAAGCATACAATATATATATATATATATATATATATATATATATATATATATATATATATATATATATATATATATATATATATATATATATATACTGTTCTGTAGTTGTCTACATAATAAGTTATTATGTGGTCACTTTGAGTTATGATAATTATTATACTAATTTACGAGATTATAGTAACTCTCTCATAAATGATTTACTATAGTATTATGGTAAGTATCATCTTGAATTATAGTAACTCATGTATCGTAAATATGTATTGTCATTATCGTAAATTGATATAAACATTATCGTAAATCAAGATAGCCATAGAATAAGTTATTCTGTGGCCAGCTGTAGAATAGTCTTACCATGTGTGTATATATAACACACAAGCATCCACGACATTCGCTCCATTTGAAATAAAAACATAATGTGTGCTTTAGCTTTGTCCAAAGACTAGATTTACATGGGGGGAAATGCATATAACACCTATAAATAAAACCTATTAGTTTTATAAAATTTTCCATTTAATAATATCCTAATGTTTATTTATTTGGATTCATGAGTATGTTAATGTATTTTCATGTAAATAGGTCAAACATTTTTCAAAAAATAATATAGTACTTAGAAATTCCAACACATGGAGACACGTGGACGTTTTTTTTTAAAAAAAAGGAAAGAGAAGACCCGTGAAAACGAAACAATTCTTAAAAAATCCAATAAATGACCCCCGATACTGTAAGCGAAAACGAAACGACCACCACAAACAAAAGAGGCAGCGTCTCTCTTGTTTGTTGCCGCCTATCGCTTTTGCCTCCGCTCTGCTTTGATAAAAGCCATAATAACTCCCGGCCGTCCATTGCTCGCCTCCCCTCCCCTCCCCCTTCCCCTCCTCCCCTCCGCCGTCTCCGGCGACCGCCAGCCTCGTCGTCCATGGCTTCTACAAGCCCTAGCCCCGCCTCCCTCTCCACGCCCCTGCTCTCCGACTGCATCGCGCCCGCGCACGCCGCCAACGGGCACGCCACCAACCACCGACACCACCACCACGACGACGACAGCGACGGCGCCGCGGCGGCCTCCGTGTGCGGCGACGACGGCGGGGACCCGTTCGCGTTCCTCTCGGAGGACCGGCCGCCGCGGGACCGCGGGCCGTCCCCGTCCGACCCGTTCCGCAACGGCACGCCGGCGTGGGGCGGCGGCGCGTACGCGTGGGCGAGGACGCTGCTGCTCCTGCCGGTGGCCGCGGTGCGGCTGGCGCTGTTCGGGCTTGCCATCGCGATCGGGTACGCGGCCACGTGGGTGGCTCTCCGCGGCTGGGCGGACACGCACGGCAAGCCGCGGGAGGGCGGCGGGCCTATGCCGGCGTGGCGCCGCCGGCTCATGTGGATCACGCGGATCTCCGCCCGCTGCATCCTCTTCTCATTCGGGTGAGTTGCCCGGTTGCTGGATCGCCAGACGCGGTTACATGCTTGGATTGGGTCTGGATCGTAAGCTCGGTCTCGTTTTGATTTTTTGATCTAATTTGAAACCTAATAATCGCTTTAATTTCCGGTAACCTGTCCTTTTTTCTGAAAAATAATAGATGATTAGATTTGTGTGGCGAGATGGGGCTTTCTATTCCTGTGTGTGTCGATGACGCGATTGTGCGATGCGGGTTCGTTTGCTGGATTTGGAGGGTTGCTGATTCGCAACACGTGCGGTTTTGTTGGGAGCCCCTCAATGATGTGGTTGGTGGGACGATGCTGTAGCGGAAGCTGAATGTCCGTGCCGCAGATGTGTTTATGGCGTGTTGAAGCTGACCTTCATGAATTGCAGCTTTGAAGAGACCAATAGGAAACGAACGAGTTAGAAACCGCTGTTGGACCATTCGTATCGTACATGCCTTCAGCTAGGTTACGTCTGGAACTGAAGAGCGAAAACGTGTGCACAGTTCAAACTGAGATGCCATGTGCATGTGCATGCTGAAATGAACTGTGGGGTGTACCATCTTACAAATGGGAATTTCTCCTGTGGTCTTCCATCGATTGCAATGATTTCAATAACCCGAATGGTGGGCAATTTCTCTATACTGAAAATATAGCAAAGGAAAAAACAAACGTGGCTATGGTGTTGTTTGTGTCTTAGGCTTTCAGAATCGCACAGGAATAACAAGCATTTGATTCAAAACTTTAGAGCATGGACAATGAGTGTTATCTTCTTTTGCTACATGTATTTACCTTCAAAATTTAGTTTTCTTCTGGCCATGGAATTTCTTTGTGCGCTGCTTCTTTTGCTGCTAGTTTACGCTGAGTTGATCTGAGTATTTGGATGCGTACTCTTTCTCAGAGTCTCTCTTCTTGTGATGCTAGTGTACACTGTCTGATCTTAGTCGGGCACTCACTTTCTTCTTATCAGGTACCACTGGATCAGAAAGAAAGGAAGGCCTGCTCCTAGGGAACTCGCACCTATTGTTGTTTCCAATCATATCTCGTACATAGAACCCATATTCTTCTTCTATGAATTGTTCCCAACCATTGTTTGTTCTGAGTCTCATGATGCCCTACCATTTGTTGGAACAATTATTCGAGCGATGCAGGTATGTATATTTCTATTTTCCTATGATAGCGTCTACATTTCCAAGTTTCTTCTAAGACAGCCTTTTCCAGGTTATATATGTTGATAGATTCTCACCAGCTTCTCGGTTCTATTTTCCTATGATAGCGTCTACATTTCCAAGTTTCTTCTAAGACAGCCTTTTCCAGGTTATATATGTTGATAGATTCTCACCAGCTTCTCGGAAGGCTGCTGTAAATGAAATAAAGGTAAGAACGGCTCCTGTCATACCCATAGATTCTCATCCTTTTATTAATTAGATATTGCGATGGCTTGGTTGGCTTTAAAAGCATTGTATTGTATTTTGTCACATGTTAGCACCCCATTGCTTTATGTAACCTGTAAGTTATTGAATTTGGT
The DNA here is from genome assembly GCA_904845875.1 of Miscanthus lutarioriparius. Classification (NCBI taxonomy): domain Eukaryota; kingdom Viridiplantae; phylum Streptophyta; class Magnoliopsida; order Poales; family Poaceae; genus Miscanthus; species Miscanthus lutarioriparius. The sequence goes on along the minus strand of CAJGYO010000019.1, from coordinate 3,939,162 downwards.
TGCTCTACATTGACTTACATGGAAAAAGTAACATGCAGAAAGGGACAACTACAAGTTACTCCTTGCAGTTGCCTGCTTTACAACAACAACAACAACAAAGCCTTTAAGTCCCAAACAAGTTGGGGTTGCCTGCTTTACAGATCTTTTAATTTCATTTGCAGCAGACCGTTGATTCTAAAATCAACACCAACCAAATTATCCTAGAATAACATGATTGCCTTTTAGTTATTTCTTCGTATGGTACATACTCTCTAGGATGTCCTTTCAGAGAAAGGCAGCTTGCAATAGCTTCCCGCGGGTCCTATTATTCCCTGAAGGCACCACAACAAATGGGAGATTCCTGATTTCGTTCCAACATGGTGCATTCATACCTGGCTACCCTGTTCAACCTGTTGTTGTCCGTTATCCACATGTTCACTTTGATCAATCATGGTGAGCTTTCTGTATGGATATTCTTTTCGATGTACATTCATCTTTGTGCTTCAGCATTTTTTAATTTTTATCTATACAATGTTTTGTGTTTCAGGGGGAATATATCGTTATTAAAGCTCATGTTCAAGATGTTCACCCAGTTTCATAATTTCATGGAGGTATGCATGGCCTGCTGAATTTGGCCTAACAAATGTCTGAACTATTATGTCTTTTTTGCACTTATGTCTTGCAAAATTAGCTCATCTCATTGATCATCTAATAATATACAGGTAGAGTACCTCCCTGTTGTCTACCCTCCTGAGATCAAGCAAGAGAATGCCCTTCACTTTGCTGAGGATGTAAGTATGTTCAACTCAAATAAATTTCTCATCTAACATCCTGTGCTTTTCACTAGAGGTGTGATAATGTGTGATAATATGTTCTCCCTACAACTTTTTATTCTTGCAGACCAGATATGCTATGGCTCACGCCCTCAATGTCTTGCCGACTTCCTATTCATATGGTGATTCTATGATTATGGCACGAGCAGTAGAAGCTGGAAAGGTAAAAAGGCTAGCTATGCATAACTATGAATTCCCGAACAATTGCTCTGACCTTTTTTGCTAGAACATCTGCTATCCCTCTATAAGGAAATATGCCTCTAATAAGCTGAGTTTTCTATTTGCAGGTGAACTGCTCAAATTACATGGTAGAAATGGCTTGGGTTAAAGATGTAAGTTTTTCCTTAACTACATTGTTTGCATGTGTTTGCAGTATGCAGATGCTGCTGTTGTCAAAATCCATAAGGCAATAAAAAGTAGATTATGCTGAATTATTCCCTACAAGAATAGCTAGCTATGCATTAGTGTACTTGTATGTAGTGTGCCAATTCCTTTATCACAACCAACCGTTGAATGAAGCATTGTATTGTTATGTCTTTCAGATTTATGGTGTAAGCACAGCAGAAGCAATGGAACTATTGGAACATTTCCTGGCTATGAATCCAGATAGCGAGTAAGACTCTTCATTCCTTAACAGAGAACTTCCATCAAGCATCTATGTTATTCTATTGTTTCATACATGATAAACAATGCCATTTCAACATTGCAGTGGACGTGTGGAAGCTGAAGATTTTTGGGCTCATTTTGGTCTGGATTGCAGTCCTCTGTGCAAGAAGGTACTGACACAGTATCTACAAATGCTATTAGCTTAACTGGATTTCCCTCGTTGCTGAACTTCTAACTCTTTTTCCCAGATATTTCACTACTTCGATTTAGGCATTAAGGAATCGATTACGTTCCGTCAGGTATGGACCTTAATTCAATTGAATTTTACATCTGCCATGGTGCTTCACAGTTTTTACATATGACACCCAAGAATACTGTAATGCATTGGTTCTGTATATTTCATTAGCGCTAAGGTTTATAGGTGTATCATGTATGCAGTTCTTGGTTGGGTGCGCGCACCTGAGGAAGCAACCATTGTTCCAGGGTGCCTGTGAGACCGCCTTTGAGAAGTGCCGGGATCCTGAAACATCTGAGATCTCCAGGGCACAGCTAGCTGATGTCCTGCAGTTAAGCACGCTGCTGCCGTCTGATAAGGTAAAATCCCCATTGCCCCTCTGCTACAACACGTAACGCTGTTTCACCACCATGATGTCATACTCATCTGACCATGTAACCTTTGACAGATGCTGGAGCTGTTCAAGACGTTCGACATAGATGGCGACGACAAGATCAGCAGGGACGACTTCATGACGTGTCTTGGGAGGTTCCCGTTCCTGATTGCGTTCTTTGCAGCCCCGATCAATGGGGAAGTGTACATCGAGATAGTCTGAACACCTGAGGCAAGGCGATGCCGTGTAAGAGTAAAGGCTGGAACTGCCAGTGCCAGGCGCAGGCAGGGGATCCCTCCGTTTATGCAATGGGATACCCACCGGGGCTCCTCCACTTTGAAACAAAACCACCCATAGTGTTGGGTTGCATCAAGTGGCTGACCAGAATAGTGCGTGGATTTTGATTAGTTGCTTCGTTCAAATTATTATACTGTCATTACGGAGATCTGTTGTGAGATATGCGCTGGACTAGTAGGTTGTCGATGGAACTGAGAATGCACATAGAAAGCATCTGTAATCTGAACTGTAAGAAAACACTTTTGGACAAACAAGATTTCGTAACCTTAAGCTGTCTTCATTCTTGTTAGTTTTGCAACTCTTTGATCCCTCCATTCCAAATCAAAGTTATTTTGGCTGTTTGACTTTTCTAAATACAAACTGTGTATTTAAGACGTAACATATGTCTAGATACATAACTTTTTAGAAAAGCCAAAACGACTTCAATTTAATTTTGTTATGTTTCTATGAAAGCCAAAACGACTCAGTTTAATCTCGTTATGTTCCAAGACAAGCCAAGCCTGTCACTTGCAGCTCAGAACGGATGAAAATGGATGTACATACTTGCATTGCGATTAATGAACGAACGGAATCAATCGATTGCACAGGGAGACGAATAAAATCACATTGCACGGGGCCATCACTTTGATAGCATCTGTTTCTACACTTTATTCGCTGAGGTTATTTACATGCATCAGAGACGACAAAGTAAAACCAAAGAAGCTCAAATGGGGGATGGCTCAAGGTGACTAAACGCAGACACTGCCTCCGCAAAAGAAACCATTTCTTTACAGTATAATGCGTCTCTTATCTCTCTTTTTTCTACTACTTTTCTGTTGAAGGTATTTTTACATCACGATGCACCTCTCTTTCTTCGATTCACTTCTCGACGGAGGTGGGACGTTGGACCTCTGCAAGGATGAGCACAATGTTCAGACCCATCAGTCATCAGCAACAGAAGTAGTAAGCAGTCATCAGGAAACATGGCGTGAACAATACAAGAATAGGACCAAGAGAGCCCATGCGATGCTCACAACCAAGCTCAAAACATGATCAAGAACTGAGCATAAGAGAGCCCATGCGATGCTCACAACCAAGTTCAAAACATGATCAAGAACTGAGCACAAGAGAGCCCATGCGATACTCACAACCAAGTTCAAAACATGATCAAGAACTGAGCATAACATGTTAGGTAAACTGTCACCTTCAATTTAAAGAGATGCTTCAAACAAAACACATAATTTTTTGTCTATTATAGCAAACTAAAGTGACCACGCATTCAACCTCTTTGTATGCTCTCTCACATAACACCATCACTTCTACCTGTTTAGGGGCATGAAGTAACCATTCATTGTTGGTATTAAGTGTACTGAGGGAAAACAGGTGACTTTCGCAAGTGAATCTTTAAAGACCTCGGAAATAACGTACTGGTTTGAATACAGTAGCTATTTAAGGATTCAAAACCAGGCAAACATGGTTATTTCAAGACAATAGATTGCAGTCATATTTGAATCCAAACAGAAGGATCATCCCAAACAGCAAGTTGATAAATGTTATGTGGTAATGTAAAATGAGGTTTTGATGGCGGTACAAGTAATACAAAGAAAACGTACCCTTGGACCAACAACAAGTCCTGGTCGGCCAGATTGAGTCGGTTGGTGCTGCGTCTGAGGTGGTTGTTGCTGTTGTTGTTGCTGCTGTGGTGGTGGAGCTTGAAACCTTTGTGGCTGCCGCTCAAACTCTTGCTGTTGAAGTGCTATAGCTAGCTCCAGATCAGAGCTGCAAGCATAGGAGGGCCAATGTGGTAGCGTTAGAATTTAGACAACACATGCAAAGTGACTCAGGAGTGCACATCTATGATGATTCAGCACGTTGAGCACATTCAAAATCACAGTAAGACATATATTGGTCATTCAAGTACATGCTAAGCCGACAGTCCAATACACAATGACAGCAAAACCATCAAATAGTCGAAGTTCAAAGTTATGGCGCTTGGTTAACAGCAACAATCAACAGATCAGAAAAGAAACTATAGCTTCAACTAGCATATCATTTATAGCCCTACTGACAGACATTTTCTGCACAGTACCATTCATACAAGATTCACATGGTTGCTGAAATCCAAACTATGAATGTTGTACACACACACAACAATAAAGCACATTGAGAAAAACAGGTAGGAAGAACATACTTTCCAGAAGTGTTGTCAAATTGAGCAAGGTAATCCTGTGAACAAAGATAAATTTGAACTAGTTAACATTAATGTACCTAATAAAAACTACAGCAGTTTATTTATGTTATACATACAGCAGTACTCGTCATAGCTTGCTGTTCATTCCATGAATCATTTCTTGGAGTTTCAGCCTTAAAGGGTGTGAAGTTGCTGGTAAGAAAAACCCCATCTCCATTCACCTAATGATTGTCAGTTGAGAATGAAAAAGATCAGTAAAGATTTTGATCTCAAGCGAGAATTAAAATAATCACAGGAGTTAACATACCTCATCCAACCTTTGCCATACCAAATCAGTTTGGCTTATAAAACCTTGATCAGTTGCTAGGAGATATAGACTTCCGTTGTACTGCAGAATAAATATACATAAGAAATAAAGACAGCTCCAGTTCAAGTACTAAAATACTGACAAAACTAGTATACCTTGAACATAGTGTTGAAGTGGTTATTACGGAAGAAGACACAAAGCTCACTTTCGTTAAGTCCCTCTTGTAAACAGAAGAGACTGCGACAATGAAATTTGAATGTGATAAATGAGAATACAATTGAGAACATGTATTTAAACCATAGATTATTAGAAATATACCCATAGACAGTCAGCTGGTTAGCAGTGGTCTGCAGAAAATTATCAATCAGCTCCCCTGAAAATAAATCAATTTAAGTGTGAAGCCAAATATAGTAATTCTTGCATTGTACAACGAGATTCACGCATGTACAAAAGTCAATAACAAAAAAAAAATCTCACATTGATGTTCTGTGGCCTTGTCACCCACGGAAGGGCTGCTTTCCCCAGTCTTGTCAGCCTGCTCAGCAAGAACCACCTCCCCCTCATACACTGGCTCTTGATTTTCATACACCATATTTGTGGTGCCAAGTACATGCTCTTCACCTTGGTATATTGGTTCACATTCCTGAATGCTTGAAGGTAGAGGCTCAGATTTATCTAAAAAATCACTTTTCACATCCAGTTCTGTTGTAGCATGACCTGGAACAGCTCCACAAGTTGCAACTAACGAGTCACAAGCAGCCTCAGTATCATTAGACTGGCCATGAATTTGTACATCAAACTGTTCTCTGCAGGTTTCTTTATCACCTTCAACAAGAGTAGGAACAGCAGGTTGGTGATCACTGGTAGCAAAGGATTCATGAGACGGACAAGAGGGAGTAGATTCTGAAGATTGAATGGGTATATCAAGGTCCCCTGGTAACATATTCTTTATTCCACTGTCCTCTGGTTCTTTAGATGTCAAAGTTTCTTGGGATTCTTCAAGCACAACTTCACTGCCATTAACAGCACCATTTGTGAGCATGGAGCCATCATCACTCACAGCGTGATCGCCATGTTCCTCTTTTTTTGCAGCCCCCACCACCTCAGGTGCTTCTGACTGAAAACTCTCACTTTGTGGTGTCTCCATGTTGGACGATGAATGACTATGTGAAGTGTCCAAAGAAACTTCTCCATCAACTGCATCCCCACTTTCAGCTTTGGATAGATTGAGGACCCTCATCAGTTCCTCTTCTTCCTCAAGGTCACCTCGCCTTTTATGTGGTTCAGTTGAGTTTGAGAGAGTAAGTTCATCAAATGATCTCCCACGAGAAACACTGGGAGACGGAATCTTTAAAGTTGCAGTTGTTGCGGCAGCAAAATCAACAGTTTCTTCCTCCACATGTTTATTTTCTTCTGTTGGTTTACCTGACTTGAATTCAGCAAGTCCGGAGGCAAGAGCATTGTAGGACTTCGATCCAATAGCAGTAGCAGTTTCAGTATCCTAAATAAAGACAATATGAATCAGCAATGGTAAGCAGGTGGCTTGCAAGTTGCAAAATGAACTGTTTTTTATCTATTATATTGGGAAAATTACAGGGTACTACCAAATTAGTAAGGACCGTCCATTCTATTTAATCAAATGGCTAAGGATAAAGGAGATGACCTATTACCGGCAACAGGTCATCCATAACTATTAAATGCATCTTAGTGATTTTCTATTTGAAAGCTTAGCGTAATAGAAAGTAATGTATCTGTAACATGTACATATTAATTTTTTTTCCAAAGCGAGGAACACCACCATTTCGATCAGAAATACAAGTTTACCGACCAGAATCAAATAACGAGAGGAACGTGAAATGGGCAGGCCCATACATAGAGTAACCTACAAACAGATCCAACGTGTATGTTCTTTTGTTCGCATCACCATTTGTCCGTGTCTACTGTTTGCAGTGAATAATTGCTGAGCTAACACAGAGAATGGATCCAACGTGTCATACAGGTGGGTTGCGAGAATGCAAGATAAATGTTGCAGGTGAGTGTTGAGGAACAAAACTTTTTTTTGGGTCATATGTAACATAAAATGTGGCAGAAGTGACAAGGGACAAGTCTAACTGGCAGTACTAGACAAAATTAAATTCAACCCGTGTCGAATTCGCAGATATTTTGTCAAGATAATGCGGTGGACCTTGCACGTTATTTTTTTCGAACAGAGGATAATCCCATTTCCAATCAAAAACAGAAAGCTTGCCTGTTAAATTGATGGACACGTTTCGAATTTTGACGGTTTCCTAACTGATGGACACAACCAACCAGTTGCGAATTTTATTGGTTTCCTAATACCCATATAAGGGGACAACTTCTGTATGTAGATAAAGTCGGTCAGTAATTAACTTTCCTTTTAAGTCTTTCCTAGTGCAACCACGTGAGGGCACCAGCTGCAACCGATTAATTGGAAACTACGTTTTTAATTGCACTAATCCTTTCAGAAAATGGATAATCTAGGTCTGCGCACGTGAGTATCTTAAAAGAGATCATTATGTAGACTATACAATTTTAGGCAGACATAAATATCGAACCAGAAGTGAATCATCAACACAGAGGCAGGTAGTCAGAGACTAGGGTATGAATCCTAGACTAACGATCGCTTTGCATAATAAGATAGTAAACATACCAAGTTCTGGAAAAGCGTGTGTGCCTAAGCGTGCACGTGCACACACACAAAGACCTACCAAGCCAATGGCATAACCCAATTATGGAAACAAAGGGGCTTTCTACTAGGACTAAAAGAATCAGTTGTATCAATTAAAATACAAAAAAAAACTATCACATAACTATGTCGCATGGTTTAGGCGATAGATTAGAGTGATAAAAAAAAACTGGACCTACGAGGGTATGACCACCCCCAGGCATTGCATTAAGAAGAAGACCTTCTCACGCAGGCCCAGAAAACCCCCAAACCCCTGCCCCACCCTTACACAGCGGCACCGTCGCCCTGTGAGAACGGGCCGGTCCTTAGACCTGTGCTTTGGCGTGGGACAGACGAGGGGATTTTTTTAACCCCAGCCTGAAATTTGCTCGCACGGGGAGTCGAACCCAGGACCTGAGGAGTGCCGCCGGGACGCTCTAACCAGTTGGACTAGAGGCCCTTTGGCGGATTAGAGTGATAAAGTTAGTGCAAAACTTAGGAACAAAATGACATGCACAACTCTAACTGACATCAGCAACATCACAAGATAACACAGGCCTATAGCATTTTTGCTAAGTGGAAAGATAGCACACCTGAGGGTCCACAATCCATCCATGGTATAGCGGGATATCCAGAAGATCAAATATAGCACGTTCTCGGGTGAACTCAAAGTCATCAATCCTGCAATGTACACACCCCAGTAAGCATCAAAATAAACATATCATCACAGGCACACGTGACAAACAACTGGTCAACAAGCCAAAAACCCTTACGCACTTCCTGAACATCACGTTCACATCAATGCCTGTTGCGAGGCGCGGGAGAAGATCAATGGCATCTGCGACGTTCTGCTCCCTGTTGCGAACATACTCCTCGTCCTTGTCCTATGAATTGCAACTCGAAAACATTAACACACCAAGAAATTCCAGAACCAGCAACCCTAACTACTAGATTCCAGCCCGCAAGTTGCTGCTGCTGCATCCCAACACAACACCATTCCCGCATTGATCGACCCCGAACACGAACAACCCGATCTCTCGAGAGTTAGAGCCGAACCTGTACGGCGATGTTGGGGTCGATGAGGCGCTCGGCCACGAGCGAGAGCAACCTCTGCTGCGACACCTCGCCCTCGTCAGGGTTCAGGCTGATCACATTCTTCAGCAGAAGCACGTTACCTGCACAAACGCGCACCGGTGGCATGAACATCGCGGGCAGCCACTAGACACGCGGCGAACTCGCGAGGGTTCGGAGTCGAACGGGAGGGTGGGGAGGGAGCTCACAGATGGCGAGGAGGGGGCAGGGCCCGTTGTCGTTCTGGTAGACGATGGGCGTGCGTCGCCCGAGGAAGTCGACGGCCCTCGTCCGGTGCATCACCTCGGGCGGCTCAGCGGGCTGGGGCAGGGGCAGGGGCAGGGGCTGGGGATCCGCCTCCGCCGCGCCCGGCGGGGCCACCGGCGACGGGAGGTGGGGCGAGGGGTCGGACGACATGGGGGCGGATCTCCCACGCGTTCGCCGCGACGCGGAAGGGAGGGAAGTCGCCGGAACCCTAACCCTAGGGCGACGCCGCGGGGGTCGCCGCCGAGGGAGGAGGCGCGCGCGTGCGGTGTCGCCTAGTGTATTGGAGAAGGCGAGGACGGCGGAGATGGGGAGGGAGGGGAATAGAATAGGCAGTGGGTGGGGGTCGGCTGGGAGAAAGTGGGCGGAGGGAGGGTGTATTTAGCAAAAGAGTAACCGCCTGTGATTTTGCAGATTAATCCTTCGTTAGTGAGTTTTATTTGGATTTGGTGCCTTAGCTTTGAGATTAGGGGGTGTTAAAATCCAGGAGCTAAAGCTTAGGGATGTCACATCGGGTGTGTACATGAGGGTGTCACATCAAATGTTCGGATAGTAATAAAAAAATAAATTACAGAAGTCCTCAGTAATCCGCGAGACAGATTTATTAAGCCCAATTAATCCATCATTAGCACATGTTTACTGTAGCACCGTATTGTTAAAATCATGGACTAATTAGGTTTAAAAAATTCGTCTCTCAAATTAGTCTCAATATGTGCATTTAGTTTTATAATTAATTTATATTTAATATTCCATGCATGTGTCAAAACATTCGATGTGACAATGCTAAACTTTTGTCCGAGAGAAACAAACAGGCCTTATTCGGGGCTTGGGAGTTGGGAGGTTTAGCTGAGGCTTGGTTTCTGGGATTTTTGCGGTTAGGGGCTGCAGTTTCGATTATTAGCCGTGATGTGTAATATTGGAGGAGGTGGTGGTGCTCTTGTAGAGAGTTCATTGCTACTGACACAAGTCTACAGCAACTAAACAAACTTAACTAATCCAAGTAGTTTTTCTTTTTCGAGAGTACAAGTACTTTGTGTTTTTTATCGAATATGTCCATTTGTTTTTAAGGCAAAATGATACAAACCGATTATTCATATTTTTCTATTACTATAAAAACAACTTCTACGAAGGATTCTATGGCTAGTGGGTAGTGGCTTAGTGAAAGACCGTGAGATGCATAGATCAACCTAGTGGTGACACGCAAGCGTGGGAGTGATAGGAGTGTCTTAGTAAATGGGGCAAGTGAAGATAATCGAACTAGTAATAAAGGAGTAACGACAAATGGTGGTTCCGACAAGAGGAATGTCATAAAATACAAGAGGCGGACAAGATGATGATGTTTTTGTTCTCAATCACATGACTATAGTGTTTCCCTAGGTTTATTTGGCTACGACATTTGTTATCCACAACGAGAACATAGCAAAAACATCCTTCGTTTCGTCGTTAATGTGGTGCAATTAATCAAACCTAAGAGGTATGGAATGTTCATGTGACTCATGAACCGTTGCACCGGGGAGCCTTTTGGCGCCTACAGGTAGGAAAATGAAGAGCAATACAGTCGGGAGCCTTTTACGCTACGGTTTGCTAACTGAAACGAAGAAAAAAACAACACGCAATGACAAGGTGGCATGAGAGTAAACCTTGCTATTTTTTTTATCAAAACCTTTGTTAGTTTCAGGTAAGTTCATGTAACTTGGTATAGCAGCCCCAACTAGGACCTAAAACACAAAACACATGGGTACCATTTCAACAAAGAGCATGTGTCATCAAAAGGATTTAGCTGTCGCACCCGGTGGTAAATGGAAGAAGATCTTTGACAAGGAGTCACTGTAGCTCACAAGCGACCTTAGCTTGAGCATTAGAGTCTTCCAATGGTGGAGCGTGAAACTTAATTAGCAGAGTGGTGCCTAACTAGGAGGGAAAAAAGTTATAAGTAGACGCCAAAAGAAGAGAATTTTAGCACTTGAAACATTCCCAACATCGATACACCTCCTCTAAAAAAAGAAACATCGATACATCTAGTATTTCAAGATGTGTGTCAGATCACTGCTACCTTCTGTAGGCTAATATCTAGGCATAAGTATATCTAGATGCATAGTAAACAATATATGCTTAGAAAAAAATAGAACAACTTATATAATTTTAGAAAAGAGGTAGTCGTTTTTTGTTTGTGTGATGATGATTAGACGATACATTAGATACACCGAGTGTTTGTTCTGTAGAGAGCGAGAGGGTGGGTGTGGGCACTGCCCGTGCTGACTTGTGAACATAGCTCCCCAATGGAAGACCCCAAGTGGGGGAGCATAAACCCCAGGTGTCAACGAACACACGAGCTAGTGAAAGATGCAAACGGCAGCAGGGCACGTATAGCGACTAGACCGTCTAGAAAAGGAGATGAGACACGACTGTGATGACTTGCCGTCTGGGAGCACGCTTGCTGGACTTCTCCACATCGATCGGCCGGACGGTTGGGCACGCACGTCACGTCGTCGTTTCCTTGTTTGGATGCACGCATCCCTCGCTGGCCCGAGTCGACTCTTTCTTAACGCTGAAGGAAGGAAGAGGACGCGCTTTCCATCGGGGCGGCCAGCTTGGCGCAGTCGTCGTCGTCAAGTCCAACGGACTCGCTCCTCAGACGTGTATAGCCAGTAGAGATGACGGATACGGATATTACTTTCGTTTTTATATTTCTGTCTAGATTCGAATTCAAATACGGATAGTGTCCACTATACTGAATAGAATATGATTGGTATCGACATCATAAATATACGATTTGAGTATTCTAATACAGATACGGTATCGGATGTTGAATATCCGGACTCAGATACAGACAGATCTCAACTCCTCTAAACGGCAAATAAGATCGGAAAATATATTGTTTTCATCCCTACTGGCCAGGCACGCCACCCAACCCGTACGTTTCCTCTTGGAGCATCCATAGCTAGTAAGAGAAAATACCAAATCCGTCAGGGGCGACCAAGTAAAAATGCATGCAGCAGTCGCTATCGATCCGGCCGTCCAACGCCGGCCGTTGCAACGGTAAAGAGCGCGCGGTGGTTGATCGTGGACTGGATTGGAGCGCGCGGCGGCAGCTGATGACCGTGACCCCGCTTGCACGCGCCATGTCGATTATCTGGTCTGCTGGCGCGAGGATTATTCTTGCTGATTGCTGATTGCTGCATTGCGCGCGCACCTAACCACGTGACCCACCGACAGAATGGTGCCTGTCTGTCCGAAGCAGGAAGCCGCTTTGGAATGAATGGTCCATGCCGAACAACGCCTCCATCAACGCCTAGCCGTGCCGCACACCACGTGCCGGTGAGACACTTTTCCTTGCCGAATGCCAAACACGATCGGCTCCTCCTTTCATTACAGGGCTTCCTTTTTCTCTCAAAGACCCGATCTTATCAGCCGGAAACGTGGGGCATGGCCATCGAAAATATTCATGTTCCCGACTTGAAAACAGTTACATTTTCACATTATAAAGTATCACCTGAGTTTCCGTTTCCATTCCCGTTCCCTTTAAGAACATGACTACTAAGGCACGGATACTCCATCTATCCCAAAAATAGAAAGAGTATGATTCTTGTTTTTAGTTTGATCATACAGGTGAAAAAGAATACTAATAGTTATGTCATCAAATGAATATTACTACTAAATTAATAACAGAGTATATTTTTATAGTACCGCTAAAACGTTTCAAATCACGGAAAGAAAAGCGAAAAAAAAAGATAAAATGATTTGTGCAATGCGATCGTTGTTAATGCACGGCAAAATGCAAGTGTTACACATGGGCCTTCGAAGAACTGCCAGACCATGGGCCGGCCCAGTCTACGCACTTTCTCTCTTCTCATTGGACGGGCCGTCAGGTAGGAAGCCCAACCCTAAAGCGCCCAGCCCAGTTTTTCTAACGTGGCGCGGATACGTCGCCTGCGTGCGCACTCGGCCCTCCTATCGTCGTCGTCCTGACTCCTGACGTCCTCGCTCGCCCCCGCCCGCAACTTCTCTGCAATTTGCGGCCACCCTCCCCTCGCCCCGGGGCCCCGATTCCCAAGTCCGAACCGACACCGCCGTCGCCTGCGAGGCCGTGCGCACGTGCCTCCTCTCCGGTGCGAGCCTCGCGGTCCAAATGGGTCTCGTCGAGGAGGGGGAGGCGGCGAGGCGCCCGTCGCCCGGCCGAGGTAGACGCGCTGTCCCGCCGCGCTCTGCTCGCTACACGCTACTGCGGTATCGCTAGAGGTTGTTTTGGTGGACAGGATAGGCTTCTTCTTCTTCCCTTTTTCTCCCCGATGCGGGTGTTGTATTGTTTCGCGCCCGTGCCGCGAAGAATATATATAGATCATCAGTGTGTCTCATCTGAATTTGTTCAAACGTGTCCTGCTGCAGATATTAGATTTTGTTTTTCCAGTGTCTGAATAGGGAGGATCAGATGCTGCATCGATGCATGCCTCGTTGAGAAGGACTGGAAGGTCGGTCGTCTCTCTGTAACCAATTAACGAGTGATGCTCAGAAATCCTGTTGGCTGCTCCAATTTTGCTATAAATCTAGCGTCAGTAGCTGTTAGCTTGCACATCCTCGTATACATACAGTGAAGATAGGGTTGCCATGCCAGGCATGTAGCCATGAAGCTTTCCCGGCTTCTCGAATTAGTACTGCATATACACAAAGAGAGTTTGATTTGATATGATATCCGTTGGAAGAGTGGGTGGGTATGCTTTAACAGTTTGTGACTTGAGATGTTCATTTTCGGTTTCGTGCAGGTCATGAACCTGTAAAATATCGATTCCTTGCCAGGAGTAATGATCACTGGCAAAGTGGCAAATGAAACATGTGCTTTGAGGTCTTGAGGATATAATCAGGTAACATGTGCTTCGAGGACTATTAAAGGATTTGTCCCATTTAGTTGATGCAACTAGTAATTGACATACTATTTTGATAATTAGAGCTTTGTATGCATGGATTGCTTAATAGTCCTATGACACATGTGCAGAATACAACACCTTCTTCCTTTTGTTTTCTTTTCTAGCTTGACGTCACAATTTGACGGCCTAGCAGTCTCAAGAAAAAGAAAAACGAGCTAGATAACTGTCTGGCACTATTCCCTTGTTATTGTTCTTAGTTAATAATCACTTAATCTTAATTATATCCTCAGAATTTTGTCTAAATTGTTCACTTAGGTGTGGATACAAACATATTGTAGTCTACAAATCAGTTGCCGAAAGTGAGAATTTGATTGGAGAATATGCATCATGCATGTCATGAAATTGAGCTTCAGGCATCAATGATAACTGATAAATGGCTGTAGTTTGATAGAGAAAAGTCATGTTTTCATCATGGCCCGAAAGAAGATTGTTTCTCTTAACCCAAAACAATATGGACTCCATCATAAGGACTGTCACATCTCAGAAACTGCCAAAAAAGTTAAAGCGCCATTACTGGTCTTTAGTCACAAAGTCACAACCGTGATGTATCGTATACTGCACATATAGTGTGGCTTCCCTGAAAGATGTATGTTTACTAGGAGCTAATGACATCAATCCCTTGGATGCGAACCTGAGAGGTTAGGAACAGACTCCTAGATGAAGCAAAACAGAGATCTTGTTGCTTGAACTTGTTCGTGTTTTTGCCATTTGAACCTGAGTGTCACATCATTGTTTCGGCATTGCTCTATTATAAGATTAATAACTACTGTTTGATGATCCTTTTTTTCTCTCTCTCCAGAACCACTGTTTAGGACTGTCAGGACCAATATTTAAACCTGGTACCAGAGAGCTATAGAATCCTGTTATATGTTGTGTATTGCCAGTGTAATTACTAACATTAATTTCTCTGATCGCTTACATAATATTGTTGTCTCCCCCCTGCTTTCTCATCTAGCTACTGGAGTAACACAGGGAAATTCTTGAAGTGGTAATGCCAGTCTCGGTAGTAATTCCATCAGGCATGCTACATGGACATTCACAGTGTATCCCATTAGAAACACGTGTTAAAACATCACTTATTGATGGTGTCATCATCCTTGTTAGGAACATGTTGCAGCGTCTATATTCCACTACAGATGCTTCTTTCAGTTTTGCGCTTATTGCGATAGGATCCGATATACGCAGGCTTGCTCGGCGTTGTTGTTCTATTTGTGCCTCTCTCTAATACATCAGTTTGTAAACCATCACTGGTACCAAAACTTAGTTGCCCATTACCTTCTGGCTTCTGAAATGACCTCCCACTTCGCCGTACTCTCGCCCAATGGTAACAGCTTAGTTGCAGCTCTGTAGTCGACAGAGTAGCTTTACAATACCAAAACAGTGAGTAGCCCTTGTTGGTTGTTTCCACAAGAAACAACAAACGGTAGGTGAGCTGGCTCACCAGGTTGCTCCCTTACTTCCAGATAGATACAGCCATGGATCCATTCCCATGCTCTGTTTTTCATTTCCTCTGACAACACACCTCTCTTCTCTATCTGTGTGCAAATTTTCTCACTGGATGCCACTTCATTCTCTGCAGATGAAAAGGACTCTCCGGAGCACCACCGCAAATAATTGGGAACGGAGAGCAGCAGGCTGTGACTGTATGGTTCAAAGTCCAGACCAGACCACGGGCTGGGCGCGGACAGCGGAGCGAGCAAGGACGGACAGGCACGCACGAAGCCACGAACGCACGCACGGGCGGCCGGCCAGGCGCCCCCGCGCTGGGGCCGTGGGGGCTACAGGTACAGGGCGCCCCCCTCGCCATGTGCACGTGTGCATGAACTTGTTCCCCCGGCGTTCCATCACGCATTCATGCGCGCCGCGGCTGTTGCCGATTTACTCGGCGCTTGCTCGCCCGTAGCGTCGGAGGGGACATGGGGCCGGGGGTGGCCCGAGCTGGCGGGGCGCGGCCCGCCGGAGACACGGCACATGCCCTGCCTCCCCTGCCTCTGCCCGCACGGCGTGCGCAGTTCGCGTCGCCGCACTGCTCATCAGGAGACGCGCGCACTGCTGCTTGCTCCCGCGCTGAGAGGGGCCAGGGCTCAGGGCTGGGCGTGCGTCCTCCCAAGCCTCTCCAAATCCCAACTACAGTCACGCAGTACTCGCCCAAGCTTCTCTGCCGACCCAGTCTTGCATTGGAGGCGCTGGAGCTGTGCGCGCCTGGTGTCCAGTTGGGGTGCAGGGCAGGTCAATTTGTGGTGCAGGCCGGGCAGGAGTTCTTGAGATCGGTTGCTTGCGCCAACACTGGTGTATATCCCATATAATAATAATCTGGTCAAGATTGTTTTTCCTTTGAAAAATTATCTGGTCAAGATTGTCTCGCAACAGGAGATTTCAGATTTGCATGGTCAGGTTCAGGTACAGTTCTTGGAGCTGGAGATCCCAGTGACACGTAGGTTCGGTCAAGCGCCGAAGAGGAGGACTCCTCCAGCTGTATGCATACAGTATGCCTGTGAGTTGTGCTGCTGCAGCTACATGCCGCCTGATACTACCTCTGACAGACAGGGCATGAACACCAGCATCTTCGCCTACTATACATACCTGAGGAAAAGCTTATGATTGGCTCACCGTATTACGCGCCAGTGCACTCGAGAAAGCTAGCAGGCAAACATGGAACAAAGCAAGGGGGGTGACAACATGATGGCAGTAAAGGTACGCGATGCCTTTTTCCTCTTGAGCAGCAGGGAGGCACGCGGTGCAATTAGGGCATATTCTGCTGTAAGCACTACGCTAAACATCACATGATCCCTTTTTAGCCCAGCACAGCAGGTGTTTGTGTGTCTCATCTAGCTAGTGTGGTGGGTGCTAGGAGGGGGCTTAAGATACTGCCTAGTGATCTTGAGACATGTGCTGCTGCTAATGCTTCATTAAAGGGTGAATGGATCGCAGTAGGCTGCTGCCGCTGCCGCTGCAAACACATCCTTAATTGTTTTTAGGTTTTGACGTTTTGTTTGGCTTTGTGGGACGTTGTTGTTGTTGTAGTAGTAGGAGTAGAGTAGTGTAGTAGTAGTAGGGGGGCGGATGATGATGCACTGCGAGCCTGCTGCAACCTACGGCCACTAAATTTTTTATACGCTTTTGGCGCTAGCATATCTTTCAGTGATCACAAGAAGCTACGGTGCCTACCCTGTTCATCTGCTGGCCCATTGGAGGCAGGCTTGCTACAAATGGAATCGATGGGGCCAATGCACAACTGGATAAAAATGAGTTTTTTTTGTTTTTTACTTTTCCCTCTTGCTTGGGAAATACAGTGTATATACTCCACTAGTTTGTAGTGTATATGATGCAATGCGACGATCTGTTATATACTCAATTCAGTTTATTTTTTGGGAAACCTCGACAAGTCTCTGTCCATGTCATTTATGCCCTCTTTGATACTCTTTGATAAGGCTTTGTTTGGGGCTTCTCCACCGGTTTAAAAAAGTCCCTCAAAACGAGCACACACGAGGATTTCTTCTGAAGCCAAGACCAAGCCAAAAATGGTGAAGATGAAGCCATTTCGGCCATGAGCCGAAACCACCAAACCGTGTCTTTCCCTGGCTTTTCCTTTTTTGAGAAACCCAAACCCTGAGCTAAAGAAGACCTTATTAAAAGATGCTATACCACATTAAAAGTCTTGGACTCAAGAGTCCCTACCAAAAGGTAAAATAAAGGCAACAACAACATCGAGAAATCGGTAAAACACCTCAAGGTTCTCGTTCTATGTTTTCTTTTTCTTAAAAAACCAGGGTTGCTCGACACTACAACAGTCTGTCATACACACACCTAGCTGAGATTAATTTACACAAGTGAATACTCCATCTGCTTTTATTTACATGTCATATTAGCTTTGTCATAAGTCAAACATTTATATCTTTGACCATCGATTTAAAAAATTATATAAATTCGTGACATAAGATTTGTGTTTTAAGATTTATTATAAGAAATACTTTCATATAATACATAATTTATATGTCGTGAAACTATAAGGATTTTTTAAAATAAAAGGTCAAAGATAGCAATGTTTGACTTAGGACAAAGCTAATGTGATGTAAAAAGGAAGGGAGGGAGTGCTACGCCAAGCTTACATGGAAGAATAACAATATTTATGACACCAAGTAAATGTCGTTACATTCATATCATGAAATATATTTTCATAGTAAATCTATTTTATGTCATAATTGCTAACAATCTTCTTTACAAACTCGGTCAAATAAAAGATACTCTAACTTGTGACAAAGACAAAACGTCACTCTTTACTGACAGAGGTAGCACAACATAAGCTGGCTGGTCCGGATTTTGTCTACATTTCTTTCAACACATTACAAGTACTATACAATAATTTGTAACTCAACTCAACTTGATGCACGATGGATCCATAGCTAGCATTTGTTCTTATTATATGTACTACATGCGTAGTATGTTGCGTAGTCATGGAAAGAATAAAGGAAATTGATCGAAAAAAGGAGCGCAAGGAAATGAAAGTAGCTAGGCGAGGAGGAGGGAGGAGGGCGCTACTAGCTACTAGTAGGCAGCTAGGGAGCGAGGTGATCAGTGCATGTGTGAGTTGAGAGGTGAAGGGACGGGGGGGGGGAGAGAGAGAGAGAGAGAGGTGATCGGAGAGGAGGCCGGGTGTGGGGGTGGCGAGGCATGCAGGCATGTGCCGCTTGGCCCAGCGGCCATCAAGTCGGCCTTCTATTGCGCTTTCTTGTCAAGCCGCTGAGACAAGGCATCCCTATTGCATCTATTTGCTCGTGGAAACGACGGCCGGACGGCCGGCCGGGGGCGTCGCCTTGGCTTGGGCTTGGCTACCTGCTGCTGCCGCCGCCGCGCGCTGCATGCATGCCTGCTCGGCGGCCTCTCGGCTCCGTCCGTGTCGGCCTCTCTCCGTCTCTCGACGTTACCTGCTGGCCTCTGGAGAAAAAAAATGCTAATGTTATGCTATAGTGCCACCAGTACGAGGCCACCACGCATAGCATTGGACACCCCAGCGGAGGAGAGCGACCGACCGACCGAGAGTTGGCGTTGTTGGAACAAAAGCAGTGGCGGAGCGTGACCCAATATTAAGGGGGGGCTAATTCAATACTAAACACTACAGTATTGCCTACTCCTACGTCTCTTGCAAAGGCTTCATCAACATGCTACTACTAGTCCTTCATGATTTTGCAAAGGCAAGCAGGGGCCGGAGCCCAGTTTCGCCTCTACTGAGCTCCGTCCCTGAACAAAAGGCACAGCAATGCAAGGCACCATGCATGGTGGTGGTCCTTTTTATGTTATAGTTTGCTTATTTATATATAATATAGTTTCCTTGCTCCCCTCTCCTCTCTCTTTCTTATTGATCATCCTTTTTCTTTTGTTGCTAGCAAATTAAATATCCTCCTGCAGGGGATACATATATGAGTTAATTATTTGCACTATGCCCTGCATGCAAATATGTAGTACACTTTCCGTTGAAAAAGAATGTCAATCTCGTTTTTTTCGAGAAGTCGATGAATCTCAAGTTTGACCTAATATATACTAAAAGTTAATATTGATAATATGTAATAAGTACTATTAGATGGATTGTGAAATATATTTTCATAATAAACTTATTCGGAGATACAAATGTTAGTAAATTTTTTTTATAAATCTGAATCTACAATGACTCATGCATGAATGTATTCTGGGCGAGTTTGTTGACATTTTCAAGGTTAACTTTGTACTTATCCTACTAGAACAATTAGAAATTTATAAAAAAAAAAATTAAAAGGAAAACCATACACCAATACTAGCTTGTACTAGCAATGAAATAATTCTGATAAATTAATTCAACATGTTGGTTCCATTAGCCGGCCTGGAATCAAACTTTGGTGTTATTAGCGTGGGAAACACTGAAGCGTACAGTGCCCTAACAAGTACTAGAACTATTTGTAGGCAACTAAGCTTCCAATTAGGACCTTCCTGTGTTCAAGCGCGCTACTGTTGAAGAAGCTAGCTAGAGCACAAGATCGAGGTGGGGGCCATCAGTAGACTTGGGAGTTTGTCTAGTTCCCTGCATGCCTTGAGTGGAGAATTAAGCAGCTGGCTAGTCTATAATTGCATGCATTAATGGAGGTTTGTCATTTTGTTTCCTTTGATTTGATTTGAGGTCACAGTAATTTTGTGTGTGTTTTAGTTATATTCTCTTTTACAGACCGATCCATACATAAAGATTCACTGGCCCTGGCCTGGCACAAGTGTTTCTGTTGTCAGCTTCATTCGCACGTCAGGTGAGGTGGTCGTAATTCGAATCATCATCATGTCGTGGCTGCACCCTTTACATGAGCACAGAGACTGGCAGGAAGAGCAGCTTTTCTAGAAGTAGTTAGTTTTGCAGTTAATCAGCAGCTTTATAGAAATTTACAACTCAAGTCAATGGCAGCTTTGAAAGTCTTACTCCGATCCATCCTTTTAAATTCATAAATTGTAAGTCGTTTTGGGTTTCCTATATCTACAATTTTTCATATTATACACCTAAATATATCATTATGACTAAATACATGTAGTAAAAATTATATATCTAAAAAGTTCAAAATAACTTAAAATTTGAAACCAATAAAATTATTTAGTATTCAATCACGATCATGCAGTAGTATGCATGGTCAAGAGCAAGAAGAGATGCTGTCGATTTTTGGGACCTGCAGCTGCAGCGGCAGCATCCGATCCAATCCAGAGGATGACAGTCGTCAGGCTGGCCGGCCGGCCTGAGTGTGTCATTCAAAATCCTCATGGCACACCTCTCAAGGCATGCAGTGCAGCGCACCTCGGGTCCGGTCGGCATCCATGATCCATCCCTCCCAGCTCTCTGCCGTCTGCACTTGTGCAGTGCAGCAGCAGGCTGCTCCGTCTCTCGTTCTGGACCTCGAGCGACGGCCCCCAAACTCCAAAGGGAATGAGTTAGTTAAGCATAGGGATTTGGGCATATTATGGCCTGCCACACACACACACTTCTCTTCTTTTCTCTGCCTCTCTCTCTCCTCTTCTTTTCTCTGTGTCTCTCTCTCAACCCTTTACATTGGGTGCGTGTATATATATATATATATATATATATATATATATATATATATATATATATATATATATATATATAGGCTGTTTGGTTCCTTCCTCTCTTCCTAAAATTCTGGTTACATCGAATGTTTGGACACATGCATGGAGTATTAAATATAAATTAATTACGAAACTAATTGCACAACTTGCGACTAATTTGCGAGACGAATCTTTTAAGCCTAATTAGGCCATGAGTTGACAACGTGGTGCTACAGTAAACATGTGCTAATGATAGATTAATTAGGCTTAAAAAATTCATCTCGGAAATTAGCCTCCATCTATGTAATTGATTTTGTAATTAATTTATATTTAATATTCTTTATTAGCCTCTAAATATTTAATGTGACATAAATTTTAGGAGCGCCTCGACAAACATACACCCTCTATACTCCTACGACACATACATCAACGCAAGCAACGCGCGCACATTCATGTGGACGGACGACGCGGTGTTGGTGTCGGTGTTGTGGATGGATGGGGACAGAAAGGGACTGAAATGAGTGAAAGGGAGTAAAAGAAGAGTCAACTCGAGTATTGCACGGGGCTCGAGAGAAGAGGCAACAAAGCCCAGCAAGTACTCAATTATTGGGACCTCAGCTGCATCACTGTCAATGTCAAATTTTTAGAGCCTGTTTTGAACGTAGGAATAAAAAATATGGAAATAGAAAAAAATACAGGAATAAGATGAGTGTGTAGTGGTAAAACAGAGGAAAGAAAAAACGTAGGAAATAACTAGAATGGGTGTTTGGAACACAGGAATCCATAACACAGAAAAAACTCAGGAAGTAACATTATTTTTTGTTTCTCTTCCTGTGTTTCTCTTGCTGTGCGAGTGCCAACGATTCCCTTGGGTTGGATTGGATTCTTTTTTTTCCTGTGTTTTGCCACTGAGACCAATCCTTTCCTTTGGAACGTGGAAGTTGCTTTTCTCCGTTCCAAACGTTACATGACATCAGCAAAATAGAGGAAGAGGATTCATTTGAAATTCCTGTGAAGATCCTCCGTTCCAAACAGGCCCTTAGGGACCGCCCCGGCCCTTTTAATCCCTTCCCTTCTCTACGTACTTACCCAACGACGGCAAACAAACACTAATATACTATACACCAAATAAAATACACAATTCCATCTCGGCTCAGTGTTGTTGTTACTTCCTTCAGATCAGACTACATGCATGGATCTTCTATGTTCAAATTTCAATTAAACTGAGTAACTGACAAACTCTTTGTGTGCATTGGAGGAGCTGCTTTATTTCATTCATATTATCGCGCAATTAATCTCCGCAACATGTATTGTACTGAAGAGCTGTTTCTTTTTCTTTTAGGGCAAAATATACTGAATTTAGTCGTGCTAGCTATGGGCCGGGGCGGCAGGGCCTTTGTATTTTTCCCTGCTCATTGCTCAATCACAATCAGTCTACACACACAAAAAAAGTACATAAAAATGAAAGAAAACTACTATAGCATACTTGAATATATATCAATGTTTGAATTGATGGATCGAGAATATTATACTAGTATTTTTTTCGAAGAACAGGGAATCAGATCACTGCAGGTTATTCCTCGCTATGTCTTAGCTGCATGCCCTGGTAAAAGTCCCAGGAATATATCTGGTATCACACTTAATAACTTACCTCATCAGATAAGCAGGAGGAAAAAGGCATTTCATTTACAATAATAACCATCACATGAAGTGAGGACACATATTCTCCTCTCCTTTTGCCTTGGCTGGATGACCCACATTGCCTGTTTGCTGCATGTAGAGCAGACTGTTTATATGTGCACTAAAAGAAAGTTAGGCAAGCTTCTTGTCACAATAAGGGGGCCTTTGATTGGCGTACTCTGTGGAAAACTGAATTATGCTTTGACCCATTATAAAAGAGAATATGAATGTAAGGCATTCCAGATGCAGGTACACTTTATCCATCAAATGCAATGGCTTAGAAAATCTCTCGCGTCAAGATATTGAGTAAGTGAACAAGTCAAAAGGTATATATGTTTATGAATTTTGACTGAACACACTTTTTATTATGTAACACAAAAAAAATCTTATGCTCAAAATTGAATGGTCAATGAAAGGGTTCGTTGTATATACAGTGCTTCAAAACATCATGGTTTTCTCAAGGACAAATAGTATCATTCTGCTGGGGCCATGGTTCTTGCATGTGCACATTTTATTAGTAGTGCACACACACAAAAAATTACAGTTTATATAAAAAACTATACCATGGTTATTAGCTATATGTGTTATGAGTAATTAATTATGAAAGTTGTTTTTCTTTGTGCATTGCGCGGTCATTGCTCTTTGTCACAAATTTAAGCAATCACAATTACATTATCATTAAACATTTTCCAACTAACATGTTAGTAAAATACCTTCTCATTTCTGATCATAGTTCGTTTTTTTATGGCATCTTTAGTACATATGAAGACTGTACCTTTTTTTATCTGGGTGGTTATATATATTACACTGTCAAACAATGACCAAAGAGGGTTATATATTTTCTATATATTGCTCCTATATATACCATATATGATCTTTTTTGGGGGGGGACATAGCATATATGATCTTGTTAGTACTTGGAAGCCATTCTTAATATATCATATCAGGTGTACTTTGAAAAGTACATTCGACCTCAAATTGCTTGCTACATTGAAATTTTTATGAACTTTTTAAATTATGTGGAAAAAATCCCCACCAAATAATTTCATATCAAGTTGGACCCACATGTACTGATGTACCTGCAGCGCAATGATATGTCTCGTTTCCTTTTGAGTCCGGCTAGCTGATGAGAAGAGAGATGAATGTGGTGATGCTTAATCCACTCAATGGCAGGAAGAGAATATATGCATCGATATTCTATTCTCGCCTGGTTCAGACAAACCGCTGCAGTGTTGTACAGGAGAGAAAATGGGACCCGGAGAGAATGGAAGCTGGCTGTTGTTTTATTTAATTTAGTCCTTTAATTTACCGGGCAATAATCGACCAATTTCATCTGAATTTTTTGAGTTAAAGGTGGGTTTATTAACTTAACTTACAGCTGAGATCTCCAAACTCTACAGCTATATATTTAATCAGTTTTTTAGGTAGTACAATTTAATAAATTTATTAGCTAGTCTGGTCAACCCCCAATCGATAAAATCATAATATGGCACCCAACATACTGCATATTGCAATGGTAATCACTTTATTATGTTATCAAATCCGATCCATTTCAGGATCAATCTCTTTATTTTAGTGCACACCACTATGTCATTTGGACATTTGAACTTTTCCACTGTTTGAATCAACTCTCATCGATGAGATGCCTTGTCGACACTTGCACATTCTTTCCATCACCCTCCCTTTTTACTGAAACGACATAGATCGTCCATGTAACCTGCCCCTAGCTGGTTAGTTGCTCTAATTAACTTTTTTTTATCATCATCGATCAGACCGCTAAAAGGACTCGCTGATATTGCACTGCAGCAATACAAATGTCAACCACAGTTGAGATGCATAAAAACCTGACTATCCACTCATGTAATTTTGTTCTTAGAGCAAAAACAACGTACGTTACATATTGCACATGCTATGGCTCATCTTATTGGTCTCCAATATATACATAGAGCGTACTAGCTCAACTGAAAGGACTTGATTTGAGTTGAGTTGGTTTTCACTATGCACGGTGCTGCATCATGAGGCAAATGCGTACATGGAGCTAGCAACAGATGATATATAGGGCGCGGCGGGACCCTCTAGGTAGAGACCAAAGACCTAAGCTAGCTATATATAAGTAGCTAGCGCTAACAATAAGACTGCTGCCTGTACACGTAGCTAGCTTAACCAACAACCAAAGTGGCTACGAATGGTTGTGTGCGTGGATATATACACATCATGCAAAATGCATGCAGTAGGATTGGGATCAGAGGGAGGGAGTAGGAGAAGTGCGTGCAGCTGCTGGAACAGCCGGAGTGGAGGCCCATGCATATGTTTTTGTAATTACCTGTATGCTTTGTCGTATGGTTTGCTGTCACGTCACATGTACAGCAGCAAAGAAAATGTATTATGGACTCAAGTAAGAAAATCATATGGTTGTCAACCTCAAGTCCAAGTTTCAAGAAAGTACTGTACTATATAGTAGCCGCACTTGTCAGCGTCAATTACTGCACTAGTTCCATGCTAAACAACCGCGGAATGTGTGTGGTTCAAGGTGTACTTTAGTTTGATCATTTCGATTACTGACCAGAGATGGCCCTTTTTCTTTATTACTACACTGCTTCCTTTATTTTTACCGTTTGTTGGGGTCTCATTGCACATGCTCTCTCTCTCTCATGTGTCTAGGTTTATTTTGGCATTCAATTTCACAATAATTGTTCACTATCAATAATTGAATTCCCATAGTTTTTTCCCTATATGCTCCCTTGAAAACACAAATACAATTCTAGGTTTAGAACAAGTCAAACTTTCCTACGTTTGACCAAGACTATAGAAAAAAATAATATCAACATCTATGTCTCTAAATAAGTTTATTATGAAAATACTCCATGATTATTCCAGGATACTTATTCCATACATGTTAGTATTTCTTTTTATCGATTTGGTCTAACTTAAAATTGTTTCGGTCTTCAGAAAAGGAGAATTACATTCTTTTTAGGGTGGGAGAAGTACCCAGTTAATTTGGACTGGTGACTCTCCGTTATATTGTTGAGTAATTTGGGATATAAGAGCAATGACTGTGCAAGTATGTAGATTTACTATAAAATATATTGCATGATGAATCTACTGATATTTATTTGGCACAATAAATATTAATATTTTTTTTATAAATTCAGTCAAACTTAAGATTGATTGGCGTATGAAAAAAAAACAAGTTGACACCCTATGTGAGACGAAGGTAGCATAAACTAGGGCCGTTGAAGGCCATGAGCAAGGCGAGCAATCGCTCAGGGTCCCCAAAAAACAGAAGGCCTAGACCCCGTGGCTCAATTACTGCGAGTCTCTATGTTTGAATTACCGCAGTCGCTTTTACAGTTTTACGTGACTCTGTATCTCCGTTAGCCCATCGGCCATGCCGTTGTGATCTCGTTTCGTAATTCTGCCGTTGCCCCTTATGCAGCATTCCAGCCCCGATCAACGTGAGGGCCCCAATTTACATTTCTCTCTCGGGCCCCAAAACCTGGAGACGTCCCTGGCATAAACTCACAAATATTTACATCAATTCTCAACTAACACAAGACTCCCTCAAATAAATAAAATAAATCGGCGACGTGATACCAATAAAGTGAACGGCAGGATGGGTACGTGGTACAGTGACTGTCTGAGTGACACGAGAGAGTGACAAGCAAGCACAGAGGCGTTACGCTGTTGTTCCTCTTCGTTCATTCCCCTGCCGCAGAGGATCCCTGCAGCCTGCTGCTCGCCGGCCCTTGGGTGTGCTTTACATGATGATCAGCAACCTTTTTAAGGCAAGGCGAGATCATGAGGCACTGACAGGTTCTAGATTGACCAGGCCGTGTCAATGCCATGCCATGCCATGTCCTCTGCAGCTCTCTGCATCGTAGAGCGAGCAGAAAGCCAGGAGCATATGGTGACAACAAGACAGCAGCAGGTCAAATTTAAATCGCCATGGCCACCACGCACAGCAAGCGAGCACAACAAGCTCCGCCTTTCCCCTACCTCTAGCGTTCCGTCCATCTCCATGCATGTCCATGTCCGTGTCCGTGTCCATGTCGTCCATGTCCATGTCCATGCACGAAGCTTCTCTCACTAGTCACACTGCACTGTTCACGCTATCTCTGCCTCGCCCTACCGCTGCTGCTGCTACAGCTGCTACAGTGCATGCAACAGTGTGTGTGCATGCGCGACGACGACGACGACGGCGAGGGCCCACCGGGCAGCAGCAGCAGCAGGAGGAGGAGCGGCGTCTTTCGCGGCCGGCGGGCCGGAAAGGGGCGCCAGTGGTACTACCCGACACACGCCCCGGATTCCCGCCACGTGGCGAGGCATGCGCCGTCCGCTGGCGCCTAGACGGCCGGGATGACCCCACGCTACACACCCTTGGGGTTTTAAACTCGCTCAGCTACGGCCACTACGACTGATAGCTAGGCTGAATGAAGCTGGCGCCGTTCCGTTTTCACTTTGCCTCTTTTTTTTTTTTGCCTTTCTTTCTTTTCACTGCTCGCCTGCAAAAAAAACAGCTTTCTGGTGGTGATATGGCACACACACAGGCGGATGAAAATTCCTCCCAACAGTTTTTGAGAGTGCGTGCAACATTTCCTGTCTGATGCGAGGTAGGGGGAGGGAGTACTGCTCTACACTATAGCATGCAATGTTTGTCCCAAAAGGATTTTGTTCATGCACCTAGCTAGCCACCAGCCTTCAAATAAAGGTGTTTGGAATATGCATATGCATTAATGTATACTAGTGTTGCTGGTACTACTCATGAACTCTATCATGAACACGGTACATTTTTTTTTTTGCATATGTAGTTACAAAATTATTTTCCACAGCTCTATGTCATGTGTATATGGATAAAAGTAAACCATTTTGTCATCATCTTTTTTTTGTGTATACATTGCTAATTTCTATTAATGCACGTTAATATCGAGATCTGGTGGATCAGTCTTTAGGAGGTGATACTATAATCGTATTTTTTTTACAAAAAAAAGTATAAATACCAAGTACTTCTCTTGCTGCCTTTACTTTCCATGTTTATGTTTCACACTAAAACATCCAATACTCTCTCCGTTCTAAAATAATGGAACTTTTGACTATAAACCTAAACAAGCACGAACGGAAGGAGAGTGCAACATAAACACATGCACATGTACTCCTATATAAGCTGTTTACTCGGAGGCCCTGTCCAATTCTTTTTGCGTTGAGGATACTCATATATATGTGCTCGAATTGAATTGTTTCAGCTGGTAGGCTCCATGCTTTGTATAGTGTACACATTACTTTTGACCATACCTAGCTAAGTGGAGCTAACCTATAAATATAGCGTTGTCCTTGTACTTCGGGAAGCTAGTATCATTTACAACTCACATTTTATTTATATAAAAAATAAAAACAATATGACATACATTCCCTGCTACTGATAACCATAAAATGACACTTCATTTTTCCTCTTCATTCAATCGATAAAATTAACTAGTAATAACAATTGCATTTTTCCTCTTCATTTAATCGATAAAAGTAACTAGTAATAACAATTGCAATGCTTTCTTTCCAGCTGAAAAAAAAACAGTTACCATATGCATGCATATGCCAGCATATCTAGTAGAACAGTAATATATATTTCATCGTCATCTCCTCTCCTGGACATGGACATCAAATAATACAATAATACACCCAGATAACCGAAATAAATAAACAATTCTACCCGGCCAACTGCCAAGTGCTGCAGTGCATGCGAGTTGGGGCCTGCTGGGGGACGGAC
The DNA here is from genome assembly GCA_904845875.1 of Miscanthus lutarioriparius. Lineage (NCBI taxonomy): Eukaryota > Viridiplantae > Streptophyta > Magnoliopsida > Poales > Poaceae > Miscanthus > Miscanthus lutarioriparius. Next base: position 3,910,913 of record CAJGYO010000019.1, on the reverse strand, counting down.
GGATGAAAGACGACGACCACATCCACCCACACACTGCAAAGGCCTTGTTTCTCCTGTCAGTAAAAATTCCTCCCTGTCCTCTGTCGCCATGTAGTCATGCTGTTATTGACAAGGCATGGATGGCAGGGACAGCTCAGTAATAATTCCCCAAAGCCCAAGGTACAAATTGTAAAAAAGGAACCGAGGTGGGCAAAGGCAAAGGCAAACTCTCTCTGCAAAAAGAAGAGTGAAAAAGAAAATACACACTCTACTACTACCACCACTGCCATATTCACTTTCTCCATTTCTTCCCTTTTCCTCCTCTTCTCTCTTCTCTCTCTTCTCTTTCATCTGGTTGGGTGGAGTGGAGATAAGCTAGAGAGGTGAGGTGAGGTGAGGTGAGGTGAGCTGTGGGATCGGAGCGAGCAATAAATAGAAATTAAGGTCCGGGCCGCCTCCATGGCGGCGTTTGCAGGCGCCCTCGAATTCCTCCCCTGAACCCACTCCCCCTGGCTCTCTCTTCTTCCTCTTCCTCCGCCTCTTTATATAGCCTCCCACCTCATCTCCTCATCACCCCCAAAAAGCAGCTTGCTTGCTTGCGTTCTCTACCACTACTTATTCGGCAACTAACCTCCCTCCTCCTCCAGATACTACTTGTAGAGGGCCGGCGAGGGAGAAAGAGAGGGACTTGCTGCGTGCTTAGACCCCAATTTGCAAGACGCCAAGAGAGGAAAGGAATTAGGCAAGAAGAGGAAGCGGATTAGAGGCGAGCTTCCTATTTTCAGCAAAGGCAAGGTGAGTAGCACTGATGAGTTGGGTGTAGAGTGGTGATGGAGCACAGCAGTTGCAGGTTTATCTTCCTCTCTCGCTCACTCGCATATGCATATCCCACTCATAAGCACTTCAGCAGCAAGGCTACTCATCCTCATCCTCATCTCCTACGCTTAGCTTGCTTGCACAAATCTCTCTCTATGTCTAGGAGCTTCTCGCTGCAGATCTACCACCGATCCATCCTCTACTGAGCTATGCCAATCTATATATGCAGCTCATGCATCTAACCTACTTGCCTTCACACAACCCAACCCCATGCCTGCTTTTTATTCCTGCTTCTGAACCTGCTTTTTATTCTTACTCCCAAGATCTCTACTTGGTTTTTTTGCTGTAGGAGCTAGCTGCTAGGAGGAGAGAGAAAGAGGGATCGGAGGAGGAGCTGCAAAGGCTAGCTTCTTTGGTGGTGGTGGTGGACTGGTGGTGCACACTCTCCCTCTCGCTAGTCTTGATGGTGGGTGGTGGTGGCTGCTGCCTCGCATGGCTGGGTTCTCTCTGAGGGGCGGCGGCGGCGGCGGAGGCGGGAGGAGGGACCGGGCGGCGATCACCCGATCGGCGCCGACAGCCTGTTTCTGTACGCGCGCGGGGCGGCCGCCGCGGCCGCCGACACGGCGGCCAGCGGCGGCGGCGGGGGGCGGCGGGATAGGGTTCCAGCTCTGGCACCCGCACCAGCAGGCGGCGGCGGCCGCCGTCGCCGCGCCGCACACGTCGCAGTTCTTCTCCTCCGGCGCCGTCGCCACGGGCGTCGTGCTCGGCTTCTCCTCGCATGACGGGGGCGCCGGAGGATCGGCGGCGCGGGCGGCGCCGGGGCGGCAGGGGCCGGCACCAGCTGCCAGGACTGCGGCAACAACGCCAAGAAGGACTGCGTGCACATGCGCTGCCGTACCTGCTGCCGGAGCCGCGGCTTCAGCTGCCCCACGCACGTCAAGAGCACCTGGGTCCCCGCCGCCAAGCGTCGGGAGCGCCAGCAGCAGCTCGCCGCGCTCTTCTGCGGCGCCGCCAACAGCAACAGCGCCAGCGCCGCAGCAGCCGCAGCCGCCGCCGCGGCCGCCGCGAGCAAGCGCCCGCGCGAGCTCGTCCGCTCCCTTGGCCGCTTGCCGTCCGCCAACTCCGCCATGGTCACCACGACAACCTCCTCAGGTAGTCCTCGCTTGCACGGCACACTCCACCACTGACTACACTGTCGTCACACTGTTGCGGCGGACGGCATGACATGGCATAGCGCGTTGTTTAATTATACAATATATATATAAGTATCTATGCAAATGGTGATCTTGCTCTTGATGCGGTTACAGGCGACGGCGGCGGCGGGAGGTTCCCGCCGGAGCTGAACGTGGAGGCGGTGTTCCGCTGCGTGCGGATCGGGCCGGTGGACGAGCCAGACGCGGAGCTCGCGTACCAGACGGCGGTGAGCATCGGTGGGCACACTTTCAAGGGGATCCTGCGTGACCACGGGCCAGCGGACGACGCGGCGGTGGGGCAGCTGCCGCCGTCCTCGGCGGAGTACCACCAGCTGACGGCGGGGCAAGCGAGGGAAGGGTCGTCGCCGGCGGGGAGCAGCGAGGCGGCGGCCACGGTGGCGACGTCGGCGGCGGTGCTGATGGACCCGTACCCGACGCCGATCGGCGCCTTCGCCGCAGGCACCCAGTTCTTCCCTCATAACCCTAGAACCTAGCTTAAATTAGCTAGCTTTGCTGCTTCCATTATTCCTATCGATCCTAGTAGCTTAATTCCTTGATGGTTTCATTTACTTCTTCCAACAAATCAAAGATGATGATGAGCATGAGCTAAGTCATCGTCATCGTAGTCGTCGTGATCAGCAAACAAATTCGAGACAAGAAGAGAAGATATTTTAATTGTTACTACGTACTACTACTACTACTACTACTACTACCCGCATTCGAGTCGTTGATCGATGAACACTAATGCATGATCAATGTAGCATATATAATGTTGTTAGCTAGTGCTAGTGTACTGCTACTTGTTGAGCAATCTTGTTTCGAGTTCATTATTAATTGGCCACCTTAATGCAATGCAAAGACAAGAATTTTAAGTGTAGCTTCCTTCTTCTTCTTCAATTCATTATATTCCTCATTCCACAAATGATGGGAGCTCCATTTGACATGCAGTAGTCCAGCACGTGATTAGTTAGTGCTAGCTACTGTATGTTGTCTAGCTAGTTTAACATAAGCTAATATATATAATCCTCCCATGATGAGTAGTGTATGTATATATAGTAAGTAGCTCGTACTACGTAGATCACACAGTGTGACTGCTTGCACTAATCTCCTTTTGTTTACATGCATGGGGGGAGAAGCTTCTCCCTCTCTGGATCCATTTGGCTTGTGTAAAGCTGGGCGTTTCTTGCATTGGTGCTTTTTATATGATTTGTTGCATGTTTTGGGCTCTATCGATGCATGCTGTTTTAGTTTGTTCCAGTTTGGTTATTTTGAAGCAACTTGCTGTTCCGCCTTGGGATGGATGAGCAATCAGCTTGTGCTGCTTGCTCCAGAGTCCAGAACACGGGAAAGTACAGCAGTATCTCTATGCATTTTTTTTGCAGGGATTGATGTGGCTTTTGGATTAGTTCCTTTGGCTAATCTCGACAATGCTATCTAGCTGCCTTGTAACATCTTGGCCTCTCTCTCCTCCACCATTTCTTTCTCTCTCTAGAGTACATAGTGGACCTTGTCACACCACTGTTCCTCTTTTCCTAGGGGTACTATTTTCAATATTCTTTTGGTGAAGTGACGTAGATCAATGTTGCAGTTCTTTAACAATAAAAAGGGAAATCCACCTTAGCCTATCTCCAACAACAACACCCAAAATACAAGATTCATTCGTCATTTGGATAGCACTATAGACAAAAGGTTCAATACCTATTCAGCATCTTCTCCAACAACTAGACCCAAAAGAGAATCCTTTCTGCAAATGGTTTTTTAGAGAGAGGATGCCCGTATTTGAGTTGTGCCTCTCACCCAAAATAGATCCCCCATATAGATACTCTATTAGAGACTGATTTTGAGTCTCTTGCTACCCATTTTAGGTTTGGATGCCCATATAGGTCGCTCGTTAGAGCCGGTCTTATACCAACCAATACCAGTCACATGGAATGATGGAATAATGTCAACAATGTACATGATTTGTCGTCTAAAGAAACAATGCACAGTACATGGTTTACTCTAAAAAAGCTGTAGGGCTCATCCAATTAAGGATACATATATAAGCATGCATCAGTCTCTGAGTCCACAGCCAGAATATTACCCTTCTTCACTTGACACACACTTCTCATTCTTCTCAGTTAACTAGTTATATTTACCCACCCATAAAACTTTGAACAAAACAAACAAAAGGAGCACCTACTTCATACACTTTGGTATGTGATCTCTTGTCCTAGCTTCACCACACGCTCTCTGTAAAATTTGATAGCTCGGCGGCCGGCCTACAGTCCGGCTACATGTAGTGTGGTACAGTGTGTACTGTCCTTGTGCTATACTATACATCTAGCTACTAGCTGTCGTAGCGCCTCATCTCTGCTTTGCTTCTTCCTTTTCACCATCTCACTCACAATTATATATATATTTCCTCTTATTATCAAGAAAACCTCGTAGCTTTTACATCTGTACGGATGTCGTTGTTGTTTCTTGGACACCAGCAGGATTGTTGGTAATCAAAAGTTCGTGCATGCATGCTCCTCCGTGTGTAATTTGATTGCCTCTCTCACAGTCATATACACACATTACATTATATTGATAAAAATGGTTACATTTGGATTAAGGCCGGTTTCATATGTGCGTGTTGTATATCCAAAGTTTTGCCTAGTTACAAGTATAATAGTTTTGTTTCATGTTTGTTCTAGCTTCCTATATATTTTATCGGTAGTAAGTTCACCTAGTGATCTATTTAATTTGCACTCATCATATACATGGCATAAATTCTAGTGAATGGTTCTTACGTAGAAGCACAATACATATATAAGATGACCTTCAGAGCATATATATATATATATATATCTAACTAGACCAGTAAAAGTTTCTTCAATTAGTTAGTTGGGAATAGTTGTTAGAATTGGAGATACATAAACTGATACTGGGTATAGTCCTAGTGTGTAGCTAGCCTCGCTCCCGTGCATGCACAAATCTAAGTAGGAGTGCTTCAAATTTTATCATTTATACACCATTTCGAAGTGTTTTTGGGTTAATGAGAATTCACATCATGCTTCAGACACTCAATGGGGAACAAATGTTTATATGTGTATATGCCTATTTTTTTCACCAAGTTAGAATAAGTAGGAATTTTAAATTCTAGAGCAAAAGTGTCCATAAACAACTCAAGTCTGCCGTGCATTTTAATAATGGCAGTACAATCTTTCATGTATATATGGCTTACAGTATAAAATTTTCTGCAGTATATGATGTCTACAAATTAAATTGAGAAACATATATAGTAGTTCTCTATGTGCACTATTTTTATTTTTCTATCTTGTGCAGTTTTGAGCGGAAGTTTTAGAAACATTAATTACAATAGATAATTCATGGCAAGAAGCATTGGCGCGCCGGCTACAATGGAGGGTTCAAAACCTAAAATACAGTAATATAGTATAGATACTTAGTGTCGGGTTCATAAATCCGGGGTCCCTAATGGGCCCGCTTCCCAGCAAAAGTTTGGCCTAGCAGACAACGTTGCGAACGACGCACAACTCCGGCCGGCTTAGATACCTAAACGACAGGCCAGAAGAGCGATCTAGTCTCCGACCGGAAGCTTGGACAAGGAGGGGACGACGCTCGCTTCCAACTCCGACCCGCGTCTCCGACCGGAAGGCCTAGCCAAGGAGGGGGCGACGCTCGCTTCCGACTCCGACCCGCTTCTCCGACCGGAAGGCCTGGCCAAGGAGGGGACGACGCTCGCTTCCGACTCCGACCCACTTCTCCGATCGGGAATACACCGATCCTCTACTTACAGCTCTTCTCCGACCGGCACAGTTGGAGCCGACTGGAAACGACCGAACGGGGACGCCCGCTCGGTGAGGACCTAAGAAACTAGCGGAGCAAGTAAGGCAGGGAGCTCAAATCAACCATAATACCGATGACCGTACCCTGCACACCTGCAGAACAGTACTATCAGGCCATGCCAGAAGGGAGCTTTGCAACCTTTCAGACATGTCAGAACACAAACAGTGTTGTGGGCGCCGACATTTGTCCTATAGTATGGTAGGCGCCGACATTTGCCGTACTAGAAAAACATGATGGAGCCTACCACATGCATCTGGGTGTCAATAGTATTGTTGGCGCCGACAAACTGTCTTGTACCCGACGGCGTGGGCAACAAAACTAGGAAACACACACACACTCTCTCTCTCTCTCCTAACTTGTAAGACCGTCCCCTTCATCTATAAAAGGGGATGCGCTCCCTCCTAAAAGGACGACAGACAAACGGATCATTCCGACTCTCTTTCTGCTAGCTTTAGACATTCTGAGCACTCGAACAGCTTTAAGGCTCTAGAACTCTAAAGCTACACAGAGCATACGTTCCAATACTTAGCGCACGTAGGAGCTCCCGTCACTCTCGGCCCTTCGGTCCAGAGTCCGACCGGACCTCTAACACCCCCATCTTATTCCCACTCGTTTGTAACCCTACAGCAAACTTCGAGCACCTGAGCTCAGGAATAAAGTCACCGACCGACTCAAACTGGACATAGGGCACGTTGCCTGAACCAGTATAAACCCTATGTCATTGAGTGCTAAGCCACGTCCGATCACAATGTACGGTAAAACGATAAATATTTACTTGTTGGTCACTTTTTGCACCGACACTTAGACTACTAGAGTTGGCTGATTTTCTGTTAAGCATAATATATATAGAGTAAATTAAATTGCAGTGTATTATGTCCTCCTGCTGGAAAAGGAAGATGAAGGGTCAACAAGAATGAACTATTATTGTGTATATATATGTGGCTACTAGTCCTCTATGAATTCTAGGATGCGAAACATCCTTAGCGGTAGATTGAGATTGCAAGACTTGTTTTTCTCTTCTATCTTTGAAGGAGGCACGCATGTGCAAAACCAATAATAATACTTGAGATGTTCCAAATTGAATAAGAGTATAAATAACTGAGAAAACTATAATATAACCCCCTCAAACTAGATTCTTACATGCATGGTGTTCTAGCTATTGCAAAACTATACATTTATGATATATGTATGAGCTTGTTTGGGACTGCTCCACAAACTCTGTTCTATAAATTTTACCATGAAGCAGCTCCACAAAACTGAAGTTTCTAGAGCACCCTTTTAGGTACTCTCACAACTCAATCTTTTTTCTAGGGTGAAACTACACTTGTTTGGCTAGAAAACATAAAGCGGAGCTGAAAAACGTGTGGCGGAACATTCTCAAACTGGCCCTATATATATATATATATATATATATATATATATATATATATATATATAACATAAGTTCAGTATTAATTTGCTAAATGATCAAGCTGTAGATTAATTAGACAATATTGTAATAAGAAGATTATCTTAACAACTCTCAATAACGAGTCCGGCAATTGTATTGTACTGTGTTAGTCGTCGCTCAAGCTGATGTTGCTCGGATTTGTGAAAAGGACGTTACACACACATAGTTCATTATGGAATTATATATCTCCTAGCTAGCTTGATTGATGATCTATGTAACGTATGCACAGTACGTTCGTCGTCGTCTTCTTCTTCTTTTGGTGTCATGCATGCATGTGCGGATTACTTGTCTATTCGTTGTCTAGGTAGATAAACATGCATACGTGCTGATCCTAGATGAAAAGAAGCTACATATACGTGCATCCTTATTATTGTTTTATGTACTTCGCCCGGTAGTAAATACAAGTGTTCTTATTTTGGAGTTCCTGCCAGTCAAAGCCATTTCAACTCTTACTTTCTTAAAGTAAATATAATCCTGCCCAGTAAGATTAATGTTAATAGATTCATCATGAAAAATACTTTCATATAACATATAAATCCTTCTAATAAATGCATATTTTCATAGCATGTACAGGTAAATTAAGTTTAATCTTGTTGCCTTCGTTGATGTGCTAAATTGTGAATAGCCGAACTAATTAGATTATTCAGATGGGGTTTTCTTTTAATTTTCCAGGTTACTGAGTTTTTATTGAGTTGCATCTTGGATAAATTGTATACTGCATCGACCGGATCATATTAAAAGATGAGATAGTGCAAGAAGTTTGAAACTCAGCTCTAATATTAATATATTACCGAGTGATTAATCCACATGTAAAACTGTGCAGAACCGTCCGAAATAGCACGTTTCTGGAGGCGCTCGTCTTCCACCAGACACTAAGCACCCTGAAAGTTGGCTACACCGGACGGTTCCGTCGAGCACACATCAATGGAGAACTCGAACAATCCACGTTTTTCATCCAGGATCCAATAATGAGAACGGGTTTACAATACTTAGTCCATTTCATACAATAAGAGTTCTCGAAAATACATTATTACTATATCAAACTCGGAGTGCGGAATTTAAACAGTAGAATTGAAATAAACATCTAACGATAAGATACAAGGATCTATCTGTGCCCACCAGAAGAATCCACCACACAACAGTCATTCCTCAAGCTGCACCTGCAATGGGTAAATAAATCTTGAGTACACAATGTACTCGCAAGACTTACCCGACTAGTGGGAATAATTTTTTGACTCTAAAGGATATGATAAACTTTATGGTTTGCTGGGTTTTCTTTTTATTTGCGAAAAAACATTACTAGTTGTGAATCCTTATACATGTGTTTTATTAGCAGTCATGATTAGTTTATTAGCTCACTATTCTAGGTAAGCACCCGTTTTACTTTTAAGCAAGAGTTGAGCAATCAGGCCCATTCATTCTCTTTCATCTTCCTGTTCTTACTACGATGCTAGATCCTAGACAAATCGTACCATATCACACGGCGATTCGCGAACCAATGTATCTCAGCTGGGCACCTCAAAACACACACCCGACTTGTACCCCAGGCACAAGCAAGACCAACCCACCACTCTCCTATCAAGGGGTCCAGGTCTCCGTCCAAACTTGGACTCCAAGCCCCCACTCTTAAGTCCTGAACTCAGTGTGGTGCTTAGACCTCCACCATCCCTGCCTCCAATTAGTCGGTCCGGAAAGAGCTGGAACCCACGACAAGAGAGCAACGAGCCTTTCCGCTCCCATAAGCAAGTATGTGCTCAGGATAATAAGTCTGTGACCTGACTAGAATCCACTGCAACGGATGGTCCTTAACCGACATGGACAGGAAAAATAGTGTAACCAAGCTATGCCTCGTTGGCCGCGGAACACAACCTATTACACCCACCAATACCCGTACCATATACCTGCCCGGTCTCCATTTCTTTTCACTGTTTTATGATGAGAGTGATAATAATAATCACCTATTGTGAGTAACGACAGGTTACTCACGCTACCGATAGCCTAAGCATAGCAGCTACTCGACCTATGCTAGTAGGACTCCTAGGTAGGTTTATCTGTGCATGTAGTTTCAATATAAATCCTGTAATATAAATGCACATCACATATATATATCCAGTGATTATTCAAAATAAGGGTTATGCACCAGGGCTTGTCTTGGACAGGCGGGGTGTCAGCTCAGTCAGTCAGTGGCGGCTCCAGGACCTCCTCCTGCACGAGGATCTCCTCCTCGTACTCCTCGATCACCTCCTCGAACTCGTGATCTCCGATGGCCATAACCTCCGCCAACTCGTTCTCTACATGCATGCGATGATGATGCAACACGTTAATACTAAGGCAACAATAATTCTTAAAATAAGAATACATCTACTAAGCCACTAAGATAGCTCTAATGGTTAAGATACTAACTACTTATCATTTCCACAAAAACAGGTATGGATTCATCTAACGGATATTAACTTAGCAACTAAAATATAATCTTACTCTTATTAACGATTTAACTTATATTACAACAAGGAGCACCTAACTACGCTAGTACTTAGCCTATTCTAAGGCTACAAAAATTACAGGGGAACATAATAATACCATGAAGCTACTGTAAAAATTTTAAAGCTAAAGCTATCATCAATTTATCACAAAAAATTCTACAACATTTAACCTAATAATATTAAGCACTCTCAAATGATTTAATAGCTCCTGGTATCAATATGTATATATATGAACTAAATATACTAATAGATAGAGCACAATTTTAGGAACTTAACAAAATTTGTTTCACAATTTTTGGATACCTACACTATTTTATATTAATTACCAAAGTTCAACTCAGAATTAAAATGAAAAGCAATTTCTATTTCCCATAAAAAAGATAAACTCATTTCGGCCCAACGCGGCCCACGCGGGGCGTAGCCCATGCATGGAGGCGGCCCGCGGCGGGGAGCCCCCGCGCGCGCTGGCATTCTTGCAAAAACACACTCGCGTTATTAAACAATAGCGCGAACACTACACGTACTATTTCTACAGACAACGACTTTGCAATGTAACCCTTGCACTTTCTCCTCTTTACAACGGCATGGTCCTTGACCTCCCCCGCGCGCTCCGGCCACCCGGGACCCTTGCGGACCTAGCTAGGGGACCGATGCTCACCTATGGAACGACGCGTGATGATGGGCGGTGGTGGCATGAATGGAGGTGAAGCAGAGCGGGCTCTCTCCGGCGGCGGGCGACCTTCAACGGCGACAACCGCGTTCCGGTGAGCCACAGCGCTAACATGATGGTAGAGATAGGGGATAAGCACCAGGGGCACACCGCGAACCTGTCCAAAGTGGTGGTTTGGCCGGCGACTACCTGAGCAGTGCTAGCCATGTGCGCACGACGAGCACGGTGATGAGCCACGGTGGACACGGACATGTCAGCAGCAGCGGGGAGGCGGTAGCGCTCCCACTAGCATGCGCACGGTGGAGAGGGAGCCAATTGAAAGGTCCTAATATGGCTATAGAGGAGTGAATAGCCTATTTAAAAATCTACAAACCAACTAGAGCAATTTGATTATTATGATAAATAGCGAAAAGCAAATTTGCTCTAGCTCTACAAGGGTTGCAAGCCACCTATCCAACAATTCTAGTTACTATGATCACTAGACACATAATTTATTACGTCACTACTCACTAAGAGCTCTCACACTTGTTACAATAAAGAGCTCCACTAAATGAACTTAAGCTACAAAGTAAGCTCTCAATTCTAATTACACTAAAGAGCTTACTACAACTAGTTTGCGGGTATGTAAATGAGTAAGTAAGGTGATTATACCGCCGCGTAGAGGAGTAAACCAATCACAAGTCACAAGATGAATACTAACTCTATCACCGAGAGAATACCAAAGGGCAAGAGACAACCAATTTTCTCTCGAGGTTCACATGCTTGCCAACACGCTACGTCCCTATTGTGTCAACCAACACTTGGTGGTTCAGCGGCTAAGAGGTGTTGCACGAACCTCGTCTATACAATTGGACACTGCACGAACCTACCCACAAGTGAGGTAACTCAATGACACGAGCAATCCACTAGGGTTACCTTTCGGCGCTCCACCAGGGAAGGTACAAGTCCCCTCAAAATCAACGGAGATGGTCACGAACAATCACCAACTCGAGCCAATCCTCCTCTGCTGCACCAAGCTGTCTAGGTGGTGGCAACCACCAAGAGCAACAAGCGAATTCCGTAGTAAAACACAAACACCAAGTGCCTCTAGATGCAATCACTCAAGCAATGCACTTGTATTCTCTCCTAATCTCACAAAGATGATGAATCAATGATGGAGATGAGTGGGAGGGCTTTGGCTAAGCTCACAAGGCTGCTATGTCAATGCAAATGACCAAGGGAGAGAGCTTGAGCCGACCATAGAGCTTAAATAGAGAGCCCCCATAAATAGAGCCGTTGCCTCTCTATTCTCTAAAAAGTTGGGGTGACCGGACACATCGGTCAGATCGACCGGACGCAGGACCCCAACGTCCGGTCGCGCGATGTACGCCATGTGGCCCCTGCTTCAAATGATGATTGCCCGATCTCAACGGTCAACAGTACATTTAAGTTGTGACCAAACGCGCTGCTTCGAAGTGACCAGACGTAGGACCCTAGCATCCGGTCGTTTCCAGTAAGGTTCCAGTCGTGACCGAACGTGTCCGATCACCTCCGACCGGACGCACCCAGCGTCTGATCACTCACTATCTCCTCTATGTGCCGCCACATCAGCAGGACCGGACACTGAACAGTGTTTAGCCAGAGTCCGATCGCCTGTGTCCGGTCAAGAGACCGAGGGTGGCCTTCACTGCGCGCCACTAACTAGACGCAGGACCCCAGCGTCCGGTCATTGCGTAACCAACATCCAGTGAACTCTGTGAAACCCTATCTTTTCTGTATAGGGCGCCGGTGGCACCGTCGAACTGTCCGCACTCCGCCGATAGAGTTTTGAACCCTTGTTCCCAAGTGCTAAACACAATGTGTATCATCTTTGTGCACGTGTGTTAGCATATTTTCACAAGCATTTTCAAGGGTGTTAGCTTTCCACTAGATCCTAAATGCATATGCAATGAGTTAGAGCATCTACTGGCACTTTGATAACTGCATTTCGATACGAGTTTCACCCCTCTTAATAGTATGGCTATCGATCCTAAATGTGATCACACTCTCTAAGTGTCTCGATCACTAAACCAAAAAGCTCCTATCAAATTCACCTTTGCCTTGAGCCTTTTATTTTTCTTTCTCCTTTTTCAAGTCCAAGCATTTGATCATCACCATGCCATCACCATCGTCATGTCGTGATCTTCACATGCTTAATCACTTGGAGTAGTGCTACCTATCTCAAAATCACTTTGATAAACTAGGTTAGCACTTAGGGTTTCATCAATTCACCAAAACCAAACTAGAGCTTTCACCAAGGCGAGCTAGTGGTGTAGAGGAATTTGCGCGGGGTGAAGTGGTGGAGGCTAGCCACAGCGCGGGCGGTGACGGGCCTTAACGGCATGGTGGCGGGCAAAGCTCCAAAATTGGAGCTCGGTTGAGCCGCAATCAAAGCGGGGTGGGACGGTTGGAGAGGGGACATGAAGGTGGAGACACGAGCACGAGGAATTGATGAGAGGTGCTCGCTCTCTGGCTCACCGTGACGTGACTCGACGACGGCGGAAAACAGAGGAAGAAAGAGAGAAATGGAGCGCGGCAGTGGGCTCGGCTCATCCTCGCCTTGGCGGGACGTGAGCCACGAGATTGGGAGGCCCACACGTCGGCGCTAGCCAACAGGCGCGCACGTCCGACCAGTGTGGCCCATGCGACCGCAGTGCCATAATTGACAAGGCGACGACGGCGTGCACGGCCACGTGCGGACGGCTCCTAACCGGGTCAGGAAGGGGGCAGCGCGATGCAGCAAGCAGACACGAGTACGGGAGCGACACGACGACAGCGACAGCGTCGCGATGCGAGGCAGCAGTGGCAGACGCGACGGCAGCGGCAGTGCGGCTGCGATGGCATCAATGGCGGCAGCGCGAGGCAGGGCAGCAGGGTGCAGGGCCAACGGCTCGCCGCGGCCGGCCTCAGCCAAGCCCGGGCGGCCCGACTGACCCAGCGCGGTGGCACAGAGCGACCGTGTGAGGCACGACGACACGCGCGGCGTGGGAGGCCGCGCGGTGACCGCGTACCCGGCGCCAACCAACCCAAGCCAGTGACGCGCACGAATTTTAAAGCGCTCAACACGACCAAACGGTTGCTTTAGGACCTAAACCATCTTCATCATATTCAAGATTGCACATGAGACTATCAAATCAAGCTATAACACTACACCACTCCTTAACCCAATTTCTCACAATAAATTGCTAAACATAGCAATGTCTAGCTATTGGTAGACTTGAAAATTTCTAAGTTTTTGAGCTGGATTTGTTTTTAAGTTCCGTTTATAGACTATTAGAAATACTAGCTAGTAACATTATTTTCTACAGCAAGTATTTCATTATCATCTACAAAGTTTATACTTCAAACTTTATTTAAGTATCACATACATGTTCTATAGCATTTTTGCTTAATAAAAATTGGTTTTAAACCCTACTTGATATGCATGAACTATTGAATCAACTTTCGTTTCGCATTTTAGTTGATCGTTTCGAGTTACAGAATTCATCTACACACTTTATCACATGCATTAACACATAAACATGATGCTCATGACATGTTTTAGTAAATAATTTACGGTGTAACACCGAGGGTGTTACAAAAACGAACTGAGCAATAATTTCTGGAATCTAAGAGGCACCACAAAACTTTTAAAATCAGAAAGTTTGGGGGAAGGAAAGAAAAAAATCATATATAAATTCAATGATTAGCTGAAAATAGGGAATAACCTACGTTGATTATCTTGTTGAGTTATATGAATTGAAGCATTGCAGAGTATTGAATACAATGCTAGTTATACAGCTGCATTTTCAAGTAAAAATGCCGGTAACACAATTTATATATTCAGTTCAGGTGGTTAATTAAACAAAATTAATACAGGATATAGCTAACTTACGAAAAAAGCAAAAACTAAATTTGTGCAAATGGAGACTCCACTTAGGTTCGATACTGTACATGTATGTATCATCTTGATTTAGATCTCCCAAGGACACTATTCTTCCTTTCTTAATTTCTGTGGTAGTACGTAGTAGAGCAACAGTAGCAAGCACTAAATGCAATGAGAATACCGCGTGGCCTTTGTCCGGCTTTCAATGTCGTTTTCTCGTGATCAATGCATGTTATATAAGGCTGTGTTTAGTTCGTGAATTTTGGGAATTTGGTTCCTGTAGCATTTTTATTTTTATTTGGTAATTAGTGTTCAATTATGGACTAATTAGGCTCAAAACGTTCGTATCGTAATTTTCAACCAAACTGTGTAATTAGTTTTTTTTCATCTACATTTAATGCTCTATGCACGTATCGCAAGATTCGATGTGATAGCTACTGTAGCACTTTTTGAAAAACTTTTTAAGAACTAAACCAGCACTAAGTATCTCCGATCCATAGTTAGCTGCTACTCATTAGGGCACTAAAACATGTTCAACCGGCGGCAGGATATTCGATGTGTCTCTTATGAATGTACTATATAGACGTTGCAAATTCAACGCCCTATATATATAGTTCGGTGGATGTAGCCCATCAAGCAAATTAAAGGGTTGCATTATAGTATTCCTAGTAGACAGGGTTGCATTATAGTATTCCTAGTAGACGTACAACTTGCGTTATTTGTTTCAATACGTTTTGAATTGAACTCTGTACACGATACTCACTATTCTAACTTTTATTATGATTCTTATATATCTAATTCATCACGTAATATACAGCTCTTATTAAACCGGACACGATTCTTATGCTCAAGGGAGTGAAAAGATAGATGAGCCCAGGAGGACAGTAAAGGAAGAAAATTGAGCTGAGAGAAATTTTTGCTCTTTAGTATTGTGGATGGATTATCTCATATATAATAAATAATTGTAGACTAAAGACTAGCATATATGCCTAACTAATTGCACCAACCATACGAATCCAGTTTTACCCTTTCCAAAGATGAGGTGGGCTATAAGAATATTTATTAAAAAACCAAAAGTTGTTGATGTGTATTGGTCATAAGCATTGGTGCACAAGCACAACACATACAAGCCCCCCAATCACAAATATCCATTTCCATCTCATACATGTTACATGGGAGGAGGAAAGTGACATGCATGATGACGAGTTAGGCCTTGTTAGATTTTGTGGACCACTTGACCCTCTCACTCACTCTCAGCTGGCCAACAACAAAATCTGACCTCCTCTTTCATGAGCAATGCAAGCAAGCAAGCAAGAGGTAGCTGGTGGTGTTGCATGATAAGCTAGCTCCCCCCTCCCCTCCCCTTTGCCACATCTTCAGAATCCTGCTGTGCAGCAAAGAAGGAATCAGACCTAACAACAGAAATTTATTGGGCCAATGCTATCCACACCTAACACCCTGCCCTTATCTATACTCCCTCCGTCCCTGAATATCTGTCGTTTTCGCTTTCCGAGAAACAACTTTGACTAAATATATATAAAAATATTGATATTTATGTTACATAATTAATATCATTAGATAGATATTTGAATCTAGTTTTTTAATAAATTTATTTGGGGATATAAATGTTACATATATTTTCTACAAATCGAGTAAAACTTTCGGCACAGAAACCAATGATGACAGTTAATTGGGAACAGAGCGAGTATATGTGTACAACCACAGCTATATGTGTCTAGGAACCTAATTGCAAAAGTTCATTTATTCCCGGTTGAGATTTGTACTCCCTCTCTTTCAAATTATCTGTCGCTTTTGGTTTTCGTGCCATAAGTTTGACTCGATTTGTAGAAAATACATGCAATATTTATATCTTTAAATAAATTTATTAAAAATTAGATTCAAAGATCTTTACAATGATACCAATTATGTACCACAAATATTAATATTTTTTAATATATATTTTGTTAAAGTTGTTTCTCAAGAAGCGAAAACGACAAATATTTTGAAACGGAGGGAGCAGTCTTCATAGTACACTGGGGCAGTGGAGCCGGTGGGTGCCAGCTGGCCCCCCTCCTAGTCAGCTTGTCTGTGCTTGCATAGGTGCAAGAATCTCACTGCATGAAGTGTGTAGAGCTGAGCTGAGCTAGCTACTAGCAGCTAAAGCCCTGTTCGTTGGAACTACTTTTCTATCAAAGAAAAGTATTTTCCTCTCACAACAAATCAGCATAAGTTTCAGCATAAGCGAACAAGGTAAGCCTGTTAGGTTAAGGCCACCCTCTATGTATCTAACCTTACTAGCTAGTAGCCATGGATGCATGATGGTTAGAGATAGTAGCACTTAGCACTAGCTAGCTGTGTTTAGTGTGGGGATGGAAATGGAAGCAGCAGCAAACATATGCATATGCATGCATGGAGATGGAGATGGTCCCAAGCAAAGGGAAGACAACTTTAATTTGTAAAGGATGGGTGATGCCACTCACATGCATACCGGCTGCGTTCTTTGTCACAAATTCAAGCGAGCATGAGGTTTAATTGGTCCACAAATAAATAATGGCGCGTAATTGCAGTTCATGTGTAGGAGCGTACGTAGCTAGCGAGTAGATAGATAGGGCATGTATGTGTGTATTATCAGACTACACTATAATATATTACATGTATGTATGTAGTAGTATTGGCTACACAGTAGGCATAGTAGTACGTAGCTAGGTCGTACAATTTATTAATTTAGCGGTGTAATTCTGTTGGACTTAATTATTGGTACTACTAGTAGGAGAATATTATGATTTCTGGGACCATTATATTGTTAGTTAAGAGAAATCATGAAGAAGCCAAAGTACAAAAATTTGCTATAAATGATCGAGATGTGTTGTACTACAGCTAGCAGAGTCCTGGTGGCGCGCGGCTATGTTGAAGGCGTGAATGAAGAACATAAAAATGTACACGTATAATATGTATATATATTTTTCAAGAAAAAAGCTATATGCCAAAAAGAAAATAGAATATATATTAAGCAGCATGCTCCAACCACTGTTGGATCAAATAAAGGAAATTAAATGAACTATTATCAAGATGGTTTTGTCTCTAATAAACTGTTCCGTATCTACGAGGAAATTACAAAACACGTAGGGACACTTATTGACAAACAAAAAACTCAAACCGTACCTAGTAAACATAAATTACGACCTTTTTGAATTAATTACTATGAATTTAGACATAATGTACGTCTTGGTATACTCCCTCTGTCACTGAATAAATAGATTTCTAGAATTATCTTAAGTCAAACCTTTTAAGGTTTGACCAAATTTCTAGAAAAAAGTCAAGATTTATCGTATCAAATTAGTATCATTAGATATATCATAGAATATATTTTCATAATGTGCTCATTTTATCTCTCATAGATATTGTTACTTTTTTCTATAAAGTGAGTCAAACTTAAGAAAGTTTGATTGGCACGGATTCTAGGAAGTGATTTATTTGGGGATAGAGAGAGTATAACAAAAGCTATGTATAAAAAAAAGGCTAGAGCGACTATAATTTGGAACGAAGAGGTATCTTCTTACCAAGAGGTCAAATTATTTTCTACCAAATAGTTTAAAATTCATGTGAAAAGTTATTTGCTATATGTAGCTAGATGTGGCATGATAACTGCGTGTTCTAAGAGCATCTCCAACCGAATTAGTATCTAACATGCAAATGCTATTTTTAATTAAAGCTCTAGAAAAATGGCCACCAAGAGAGTAGCCAACACGATTGATATCCCATTTGACATGCTATCCTGTGAATCTCGGTAGCTAAATTTGGCTAGCCAACATGCCTTGCTATCTTAGTGTATGTGAGGCTGACAGCTAGTGCCATATTTGCGTTGCTCCAAACTCCGTTCATTTCTCTCGGAGATATGGCTAATCTGTTGGAATGTGTTGAATTACGTAGAAAGGATTTTTATAAAGTGGATAGCTAAACAAAAATATGGAACATGGAATTTAGATGTCTATTGGAGATGCTCTGAATGTCAAATATCCCTCGAAAATCCTAGTAGGAAAGGTGGGTGTGTTTGATATGGGAAATCAGACGCCTGTACACGTTAGGCTGTGGAGCTCCCAAACAGGCTCAGTTAGCATCATGCATGCTCGAGGAAAAAACAAACAAACTTAATTTACTACCAGTACAGTACTGCATATATATAACACACACACATATGCCCTGCACTTTTGTCTTGCATGCAAGCTATTGCTTCCATGCATTGCATGCGACCTTTTGGACTTTCTGTAGGATTAGTTAGTTAGCTCAGGGGGGAAATTAAAGATCACACACACTAGTGTAGCTAGCTTAGTACTGCCGCATGCTACTAGTACGTAGCACCGATCCTACATATACTATACTAGCAGTACACATTAGTACTCCTATTTATATAGTATAATCCTACTCGTACATACTTAGGCTCCGTTCGCTTTGCTAAAAAGCCATGGCTGAAAGTACTGTTCGCTAATTCGTTGTGAGAGAAAAACAATGTTCGTTCACTTAAATAGTATGGCTCACGAGACAGACCTTAATCCTGAAGCATAGTATCATATATCGTCGGCGCCGCATAGCATATATGGGTATCCTATACAAAGACAAGACGCGTACGCACAGTGCTAGTGCCACAGCGGCACTAGAGGCGAGTGAGCTTTCAGTCAGGTCTCAGCCGCGCAGCACATATGCAAGCACGCACAAAACCAAAACCAAAACCAAAACCCGCGTCGCTTGGCCTGTCTCTCTGTGTCCGATGATCCTGTGCAAGAACAAAGCCGGCAGCCATGCATGTGCCCGCGCCGCTCGCCCGAATAAAACTAGTACTAGTAATTAAGCCGCCCCAGCCGCGCGCGCCATCATCAACTAACCTAGCTAGTACGTAATAATTAACATCGATCCCGCTTGTTTTGTGGCTGTGGCCGCGCGCGCGCCGGAGGAAATCGCCGCGTCCGTGTCTAATAACAGCGCGCATGGCTAATAATACAACCCGCTGTCACGGCTCGTTTAGCCCGTTTACTCACCATTTGAACTCAAACGCTACGTGATGATATTGTATCTGTTTAGTCGACTGTTTACCCAGTTTAAACGGCTGTTAAGTAGTCGTTTAGCCAGCAAGTGTCCTCCAAAGACGATAATAGTTAGATGCTAATAATCAGCTACTTGATCCAAACAGATCTAGCTAATTGTTAGCTGAATACCCAACTAACAACTACACTAGTTGAACCAAACTAGCTAATTAATAGTAAGATCTAATATTAGCTATATATGACCTATTAGCCACTTATGGATGCAAACAAGCCCTTAGCTACTATTAGCTGGGTATTAGCTAAATATTAGTTTGATCTGTTTATTTTATATAAAGGAACTAATTATTAACAGAGGTAAGTTTGCAACACACACACACACACACATATATATATATATATATATATATATATAACTATTGTTCTGCGGTTGGCCATAGAATAACTTATTCTGTGACCACTTTGAGTTACGATAATTACCATGCTAATTTACGAGATTACAGTAACTTCTTACTAAGTGATTTACTATAACATTATCGTAAATATCACCGTGAGTTGTAGTAACACGAGTATCGTAAATGCATATTCATGTTATCGTAAATTGGTACAAATATTATCGTAAATCAAGGTGACCATAGAATAAGTTATTCTATGGTCAGCTACAGAATAGCCTTACCATATTTCTCTTCTTTGTTTTCTTCAAATTCAGTAATGAATTTTAGATGATACTTATTCTACGATTACTTATTCTAAATGTTGGTGGATAGGATTTGATTGGAGTGTAGAGGAGGGAGGACGAGGACCGCCCTGCCGCGGCTACCACCGAAGAGGCCGGGGAGCACAGCAGAGAGGCTGGCTAGTGGCTACCCTACGTCCCTACCCTGGTATAGGTAGACGGACGTCGTCGCAAGGAGTCGGCCTTGGGCAGTGTGCGAGCGGCTGCACTGCACCCGGCCATGTCCTGACGCGCTTTCTTTCTCTTTCTCTTTCAGCGCCCGGCCCCTCTCGGCCGCTCCGCACCGAACCCTTTGCTGGCTTTGCCTGCTCCTTGTCAGAACCGAGGCCATAGTACCCTGTGTTTTCTGGTGCTTGCCGATGGGAGGCAGCCCAGCTGCATGCCTGCGTGCCTGCAACTCGATCACTACTTGGCGTCAAGCTTAGTAGTAAATAATATATGTAATATAGTTAGTTAATTACCTCTGTCAATGACTAATAGCCTGTCTCTTTCGAGTGTACTCTTAGCTAGCTACGTAGTGCACGTTGTTTCCTTTGTACTAATTAATATATACTAGGTGGGAGAGTGAGTGAGTTTATATTTGGGATCACAGTTAGCTAGGTTAATCAGGCTGCTTATTAGTTTACTACTACTATAACCTAGCCACATAGGAGTAGATAAGACTGCTTCTCTTCTCTGTACTTGCACTTGCATGTGACTGTGAGTGACCGAGCACTCTCTACTCTTCTTGGAGGTTAGTCCAGTTGGAGCTAGTAGCTGCTAGCTATATACTCCCGGCTTCCGTCCAAAAGAAACAATGCAGTTTTTCGAAGATCCAATCCAATACAAACAATTCCTTTTTTTATTTAATTTACCAAATCTATATATATATTTTTTTTAAAAACACTAAGGCCTTGTTTAGATCAGGGTGTAAAGTCTTGGGGTCTCACATCGGATGTTACATGGGGTGTCGCATGGGGTGTTCGGATACTAATAAAAAACAAATTACAGAATCCGCCGGTAAACCGTGAGATGAATTTATTAAGCCTAATTAATCCGTCATTCGTTCTGTTCGCTTGGCTTATAAGCCGTACTTTTTCAGCCAACGAACAATATTTTTCTCTCACAACAAATCAACCAACAGTACTTTCAGTCATGGCTTATCAGCCAAGCGAACAGGGCAATTATCACATGTGTTTCTTTAGCACTTTATTGTCAAATCATGGACTAACTAGGCTTAAAAGATTCGTCTCGTAAAGTAGTCGCAACCTGTGCAATTAATTATTTTTTAATCTATATTTAATACTCTATGTATGTGTCCAAACATTCGATGGGACATGACGTAAAGTTTTGACGGAGGATCTAAATAAGGCCTAATATTTATGCATGCATGTGTTGTATGAACAGCTCAACGCCGTGTTCGCTGGGCTGGCTGGCTGGGGCTGGGCTGGCTAGCCCCTTCACAAAAACACTGTTCATCTAAACCAGCCAGCAGTATTTCTCTCTCACATAAACAAACCAGCAACGATATGAACCAGCCACAAGTCAACAGCAACGCATTTGGTTCAGAAAGCCAGAAGCACACCCACTGCACGATGCACCTGCGGCCTCTGCCGCCTGAGACAAAATTTCCCCGGCTTAGCGAGCTTGCATCATATCATGCATGGCGATCGACGCCTGGTCGCCTGCTGCCTCGTGCCGTTTACATGGAACAGTGCACACACAGAGGCACAGGGGATAAATACAGGGATACTGCATGTACACTGTGCCGGCCGGCGAGGGCGAGCACAATCTCCACGTCGTACCCTACTGCTAACTGCTCCGAGCTCCGCGCTACTGTAGTAGCTAGCCGGCGACGGCGAGGCGAGCACGACGACTGAGCAGGCTCAGAGCAAGCCAGCAAGCCAGCCAGCCAGCCATCTCTGCTGCGGCTGCAGGTGCCTGCCTCTGCCTGGGCCGTAGCAATAGCATGGGCATGGACGGTGGTGGATGGGCCGCCCCGCCCCGGCCGGCCGGCCGGTGAACGGTGAAGCCTGCCTGAAGCGCGTCAGAGCGAGCTAGAGAGCTCGCTGGGACGGAGACACAGGGGCGCTTCCAATGCATGTTGTCACCTGCACTGCACTGGATGCAGTGAGCCAGTCTGCTGCACTGCACTGCATGCTCCTCTCTGGCGTCTGGCCGGCTGGATGGGGCAGCCTGCCGCCTCTGCCGGCCGGCGTGGTCCTCTCCACCTTCTTCTGAACTCCTCTGACACCAGTGCGCGCCCGGCAACGGCAAAGCCAGATCCAGTTCAGCAGTGCTCGTCAGAAACCGGGCGGACACCATGCATGCCTGGCACAATCATCATCACAGTACGCCTTCACTTCAATTATCAATTATCATCCTCATCATCATCATCTTTTTTTCCTTCTCTGAAACGACATGAATTCGAACTTGGGCCTTGTTTAGTTGCTCCCAACTCCCAACTTTGACACTATGTAAAAAGAAGATTCCCCGTCACATCAAACTTGTGGTACATGCATGGAGTACTAAATGTAGACGAAATCAAAAATTAATTACACAGTTAGGTTGTACTTTGCGAGACGAACGTTTTGAGCCTAATTAATCAACGATTGGACAATTATTACCAAATACAAACGACATGCTACAGTGGACTACAGTGTCGCACAGTGAATCCGGCGGCGCCGAATTTGGCCAACTAAACAAGGCCTTGTTTGCTGCTGTACTTAGATACCGTTTCGTCCTTAGAGATTTTTAGAATCTAGGGGTAGATAAAAAAAATCTGATACGTTTTATTGGATTTCGTGTTTGTGTGATAAAATCTACTAGAATCTCACTGTTCAAAAGAGATTCTAGAATTCTGAGATTTTTTTAATCCGAATTCTTAAAATCCATAGGTATCCAAACGGTATATTACAACGCAGGAGTACTCACATTTGTGAAAAAAAGTGCATGCCTGTTGCCTGAGAAGAATGGAAAGAGTGGTGGGGATTCAGCTGCTGACCTAATTATGGCGCTGTAGTACACATATACTGTCTCTATGTGATCATGACATCACTGTACAGCTCCTATGTGATTGTTAATTAGTTTAGGAGCACTGTAATTAACAACTGAGACGGATGGGTGGATGCTTCTTTCGTTTTGTCGGTTACCTTGTCGAGGCCTCCGATCCCACTCAACTTTTTCTAGCCAGATAGCGCAAATTACGGCCAGCTTTAACTTGGTGTTTGCGAGTAGGAACCTTCTCGATTCCTTACCCACTCTGTCGTCGTTGCGTAACCATAGCCATATACATAGATATTCCCTCCAACAAAAAAACACGCGTAACTCTCGTTTCCCGAGCCGTCAAATAATATGAAATCTATAATAAATATATTAAAAATAGTATTAATACCTATGATGCATAATAAGTATTATTAATTAAGCATGGAATATATTTTCATAATAAATATATTCAAAATATAAAGGGGTTTTTGGGACTGCTCCGCTCCACGTTTTTCAGCTCCATTTCACGTTTTTTTAGCCAAACGGTTTCAGCTTTACGCACTCTGTTCGAGAGAAAATGGTGGAGTTGTGAGAGCATCTAAAGAGGAGCTCCACAAACTCCAGTTTTTTATGGAGCTGCTCCATGGTGGAGTTTGTGGAGCAGTCCCAAACACCCCCTAAATGTCATACTTTTTTTCTAGGGAAACTTGTCTAGCGGACACTGAAAGTGGAGGTCGTTTACTGACGGACACCCAAAATAAAGCCATTTATTGAAAGACACTCTTGTTAATGATAATTATGCTGCTGGACACCACACCGCCTTATTTTATTCATTTTCACCGATTGAGGAGAGAGAATAGCCGTGAAATGTCCCTTTTGCCCCTTGCTTCTTCCCCTCTCCCTTCCCTTTTCTTTCACCTTCGCACCCGATCCCGCCCTGGAGAGCAGAGCATCGACCGGGAGGGGAGGGAGCAACAACGGCAGCAGAGCAGCACCGCAGGGGAGGGCCACGCTGGTCGAGCCCGACGGTGGGAGTTGAAAGGATCAAGATGCCCAAGAGGGGGGGTGAATTAGGCTAATTCTAAATTTTTTACAATAATTAAACCCTACGGTTAGCCCAATTAACCTCTTGTATCTAGAAAATGTTTCTATCAATCTAACACACAAAAGTTTAGCAACCTATGTTCTAATCCTAATCTAGCATGGCAATTCTATGAATGTAAATGACAAGAATTGAATTGCTCAAAGTAAAGAGAGAAGGAGGAACGCGGCGATGTTTTACCGAGGTATCGAAGAGTCGCCACTCCCCACTAGTCCTCGTTGGAGCACCCGCGCAAGGGTGTAGCTCCCCCTTGATCCGCGCAAGGATCAAGTGCTCTCTCTCCGTCGCGGTGAATCACCCACAACAGCTCACAACTTGAGTTGGGTCATCCACAAGCACCACCGGATGATCACCAAGCTCCCAATCACCACCAAGCCGTCTAGGTGATGGCGATCACCAAGAGTAACAAGCATGAACTCTCACTTGACCACGACAAGCCTAATGAGAAGGGTGGATGCACACTTTGCTACTCTTGATCTCACTAATGAGGGATCTCTTTGGGATTCCCAAATCTCAATCACCTCACTAGGACCTTGCTCTTCTTGGCACTCTCAAAGGTGTTTCTCAGCTGTAGGAACGAGCAAAAGTGCCCCCACATACAAATAGAGGAAGTATTTATAACACCGATTGAAAAACGAACCGTTATGTGCCTCTACGGGGTGATTGGACGCTCCGGTTAGTTCACCCTGAACTCCAGTGTTTAAAGTGTGATCGGACGCTGGACAGCGTCCGGTCGTGATTTTCCCTCTCTGGAACCTTACTGGAGTCGACCGGACGCTGGCCTTCAGCGTCCGGTCACTCACCTCTCAGCGTCCGGTCATGCCAGACGACTTCACCTTGATCAAATGAACTAACCGGACTCTGCGCCAGCGTTCGGTCACATCGAAACCAGCGTCTAGTCAGTATTTGACCCTCCATTCACTTTCAACTCTCGATCATACGTGAATGAAGTTTGCTCCATTGGATCTAAGGGCTATTTTGGAGCTACCTAGTGCTAGATTTAGCAAGTGTGCACCACACCTAACTCACCAGACTCACCTAGGTCAAGCTACCCGTCCATACCCCCCTTAATAGTACGGCCAAAGGAAAAGCAAAGTCCTAAACTACTCTAAGTGTCTCTTCAACTCGAATCGACACTTAGAACTAGTCTATCCTTAACCTTGTCGTCCATCCTTTGAAAACCGAAACGATTTCCATCGTAGGGGCATGACCACCATGATTGCCCAATCGATCTCCATTACCATGACCTAACTTAATTGCCTCTACAAAACACACATTAGTCATAGTAATCACGTGTTGTCATTAATCACTGAAACCCAACTAGGGGCCTAGATGCTTTCAATCTCCTCCTTTTTGGTGATTGATGACAATACTACCTCGAGTATGTGAAAGAGATAAGGTTTTTAACATGTTTGGATCATATAAGCTTTTGTCAATAAGAACAAAGGAGATAGGCAAGCTTATATGACCCAAACCAACATGATGTACTCAAAAGATATGAAATAAGCATGAGTACAATAAATAAAGCTCATTTGCATCGGAGTAAAACGCGGAAGCAAAAGCAAATGAGCATAGCACAGGTGATATGACATAAAAATAATTCAAAATAGAGAGCACACATGTCACATATCACATAACTATCACAATCACATTAATATGACGATTACGATCAAACTTATGTAGTTCAGTGCATAATAGTAAACATGAATGCATAATGTATCACACATAAAACTCCAAATGTAATAGATAAGCTAATAGATAAACTAAGCTCCCCCTAGATATGTCGCTCCCCATAAGACTAACATACTCGAACCCTCTCCCCCTTTGGCGTCAAACACCAAAACCTAAGGGTCGGTCGGTGGAGCTACAACAGACGAGCCAGGCGCTGAGGTACGAGGAGCGAGCTGGAACTGTGTGCCATCATCATCTGACCCTGAGCTCTGAGCAGTCTAACCCTCTATAGCTGGAAGTGATGCTGAAGCAGTTTGTGTTGGATCAGGGACTGGAGCGGCTGTAGACTGTGCAGGTATGACTGACGTAGGCGGCTCTAATGATGCAACTAACGAAGGGAGCGTCTTTGTAGTCCCGGTAATAGGTGCAACTGTGGAAGGACCTAGGATATGTAAATATGGCGGAGTAGGCTGCCCTGTTAACTCACTAAACGTCACTCCAAGGCTCCTGGAGACTAAGGTATCTGGCACTAGCAGTGAGGACGTCTGAGCCGGTGTGAAGCCCATCTGAAGAGGTGTGAACTGTGGGGCTAGCACTAGCGAGGCAAACCACTAGGACACTTGCTCTGTAGGTGAGGCAAACTGTGCTGGTAGTTGTCCCTGACTCTGAAGCCCACTGGGCTGTACAACTGGAGTCATAGAAGTGGTGGCATGCTGACCAAGCTGGGGCGAAGGCTGTGGTGGTGGAGCCCCAATAGCTGTCACAACATGCTGCATAAACCCAAGTAGCTACTGCTGCTGATGCATGGCCTGCTACTGCTGTTGTATCGCCTGCTGCTGTCGCTGAAACTCGTCCTACCGAGTCTGGAACTATGCAAAAGTAGCGGCGTTCTCTTGTGCCTGGCGAGCCTGATCCTGCCTCATCCGCTCAAGGATGGCAAGTAGAGCGGGATCTGTCTGTGGTGCAGGTGGAGCTGAACTGAAGCTACCGGCCTCATGGTCATGTCGACATGCAGGCATCTGAGGAATGTCCCGGTAGTCCTCATCTGAGCTATCACTAGGGTCGCTCTCGACCATCCCCTCCTGCTGAGCATCTAACTGCTCCTCCTCTATAGCTGCAATGCTCCTGATAGTATCATCCTGCTGGGCTACAGTCTCTGGCACCTCTAGACGACGGCGCGGCTGGCTAGGTGCACTCGGTGTACTATGGCAGATCATCTGAGTTAGGTTGTATATAGGGAACTCTGTAGTAGCACCACTGTACTCTACTAGCATCTCAGGTGGCCTCACTGTAACTGCCCTATGAATAAGAAATGTGATCCAGTGAACATAGGGCAACTAACGGTGACCTCTAAACCCCTCTGCAATAGTATCCTCCATCTCTGATAGAAGGAGATCCCAAATATCAAATACCGTCTGCTGAAGCCATAACTGAATGCGAGTCAAGCCCTCGCGATACCCCATCCTCGAAATTAGGGTCCTCCTCATAATAGCATCTAGCACTCTAGCTGTAGGAATGAGATCACTGGGAGTCCTGCTCGACCCCTCGCCAAAAGGCTCCTTAAAGCAGTGGTGAACTAGATCTGTAGGAGGCACCATACCGCCATGAGGACATCTGGGAGGCGCTGTCTGTCCGTAGCAAACCTCATGTAACCTGATGGGCTGCTCTTAAAGCCTGAGTATCTTCCTGACCCTAGAGCTCATCAGCCTGTAATCTCTGCCTCTGAATGTAAAGTGTATAAATCTGTGGTGCAGGTCAATCCAGAGAGTAGCATAGAACTCACGGACCCAAGATAGAACATATAAGCTGGTCCATCCAAGTAGATCTGTCAGCCCTGGTAGATATGCTAGATAGAGGCGAATATGCTCTCTAGCTGCTGCAACTATGGACTCAATGTTGCACACCCTCTGTGATCTAAATAGTGCCCCACTATTAAGATATGCATTATAGAAGTCTTCCTGTAGTGGTGTGTAGAAGCCCTCTGATGCACGCTCATCCTGCCTCGGAGGAAACCACTGATCAAAGTCCACAAATCTGAGCTGCTACACCTGCTTAGCCGTGGTGGCCCTCAAATCTAAGTGAGTCACTAGAGGCGGACCCTGTGGTCTAGGTGGCAGACGAGAACCCCTCCGCTGTGTCTCTGGCCTCGGTGTGATTGGAGCACGGGTACGACCAGAGCGGCGTAACTATGGCTGAGGTGCCTGCTCTATCTCCTCTGACTGCTGTCCCTCCTGAGTCTGCTCTGCTGGCTGAGCCTGCTGCTGTGACTCCCCCTGAGACTGACTCTCATCAATAGCCATACGTCGTTCTCCAACCATGACAGTCCTAGCTAGACCTCCATGACGACGCTCAACCTGCTCTAGTGCAGCCCTCATAGATGGAGAGAGCTGATCTGCAATAACAACACCACTATGGGCACCTCGTCTCTCGGCATGATCTATGGCCTCTGCAACTACGGCTGCTCTAGCTATATCTGCATCAGGGTATTTCTGCTTCTTTGTTGCCAGCTTCTTTATCGCCTTGCCTTTTGGATCTGTAGGCTGGCAAGGCAGGGGCCTCGGATCCTCATCATCGGGACCACCTCCAACGTTCTTGACACGAGCCATTTGAAGGATTTGAAAAGAACAACTGTCGCTGACAAGAAACAACTGCCAACTGTCACTTCCGAGGATTGGCCTCGATCCGTACTCGCGAGCTTAGCCCCGAGTTGACTAACAACTGCAAATAGGACCACAACGGCAGCGACTAGCTGCACGATAGAATAGATAGGATCTATAAATAAATACAATATATCTAAAGATACGAAATCCAAGGAAGCAAGCAATTAGGAATGAAATTGGAAACGATGGCTTGCTACCTTACGAACCGGTGAATCGACGAGAAGATGAACAAATTGGGGAACCACCGGGTCGACAACTGAACGTCTAGGGTTAGGGTGGCGGCGAAGTTCGGCCGCCGAGCAATGCAATGAGGGCACTGGATGCGACGCTGAAGTAGGGCAGGTGAAAGCTCTAGTTTGGTTTTGGTGAATTAATGAAACCCTAAGTGCTAACCTAGTTTATCAAGTGATCATGAGATAGGTAGCACACTCCAAGTGGTGAAGCAAATGAAGATCATGGTATGATAAAGATGATGGCATGGTGATGATCAAGTGCTTCGACTTTAAAAGAGAAAGAGAAAAACAAAAAGCTCAAGGGCAAAGGTATAATTTGTAAGAGCTATTTTGTTTTGGTGATCAAGACACATTTGCTTCACCTCATAATTGTCTAATCCTTTTGTTAAGTATTGTTGTAGAAATTTTATTAGGCTATTAACCCCCCCTCTAGCCATTAGGACCTTTCAAGTGGTATCGGAGCCGAGGTCACCGTGATTTGAGGCTTAACAACCTTCGGTGTAAAAATTGCTCAAATCAACAACACCAAGAAGCCACCCCAATTTGATAGCATAAATTATCCTTATTGGAAGTCAAAGATGACCACACATATCAAGTCAATCAATAGAAAGGTGTGGATGGTGGTAGAAACCAAAATTGAGATTGAAGATCTGGAGAATCCCACTGCGGCCGAAGAAGTGCTTCTCCAAAACAATGACATTGCTCTAAGTGCTATTCATGATGCAATTGATGAGAGAACATTTGAGCAAATCAAGAATATTGAGATGGCTCATGAGGCTTGGAAGAAGTTGGAAGAATCATTTGAGGGCACTCAAGCTGTGAAGGGAGCAAAGGCATACATTCTTAAAGAGAAGTTTACAAGCTTCAAGATGAATGAAGATAAGAATGTGCCGGAGATGTTCCACAGGCTTCAAGTGCTTGTCAATGATCTCAAAGCACTTGGAGAAGAGGTGAAGGACAAGGACTTCTCCCACAAGTTCTTGAGATGTTTGCCTTCAAGATTTGATACATTGGTCACTATTCTAGTGAGGAGTGGTTTGGACACCATGACACCAAACCAAGTATTGGGAGACATAATGACCGATGATACATATAGAAATGATGATGAGAAGAAAGAAATGAGGGAAAAGAAAGATGAGAAGAAGGATGACAAGAAGAAGAGTGTGGCATTCAAGGCCACATCATCCAAGGGCAAAGCTAAGCAAGAAACATCTAGTGAAGAAGATGATTCATGGGATGATGATGATGATGAGAAGATGGCTCTCTTTGTCAAGAGATTTGGCAAGTTCATGGTAAAGAAGGGCTACCGTGCTAGAAGAAAAAAGTATTCATCCAAAAACAAAGAAGAGTCAAGAAGGTGCTTCAAGTGTGGAAGCAAAGATCATCTTGTTGCCCAATGTCCATACAATAGCGACAATGATGATGACAACAAGAAGAACAAGAAGAATGACAAGAAGGAAAAGAAAGAGAAGAAGGACAAGATGGCCTTCAAGAAGAAGAAGAAGGGTGGTTCATATGTGGTCACTTGGGATAGTGATGCTTCCTCAAGTGATGATGATGATGATAGTGATGATCACAAGACCACCAAGAAAAAGGTTCTAGCAAGCATTGCTATTAATGAGAAGCCTTCTCTCTTTGACTCTTCATCATGCTTCATGGCTAAGGCTACTAAGGTACAAACTTGTGATGATGAAAGTGATAAAGAACATGATGATGATAATGAAAATGAAAATGAAAATGATAGTGATAGTGATAATGATGAACCTACTAAGGATGAATTATTCGACATGCTAGAAGATGCTAGAGAACACTTTGACATCAAGAGAAGGGAATGCAAAAGCTTGCGTAAGAAACTAAAAGCCCTTAAGCAAAGCCTTTGATGAGCTCAATGCATCTCATGAGAGGCTAGAGGAAGCCAATGAGAAGCTTGGCAAAGCTTACAAAAAGCTTGAAGAGGCTCATGCCTCTTTGCTTGATGAGCAAAATAAAAAGAAGCATGTTGATACTTGTGATGTAGGTTTAACTTGTGACATAATTGATGGATCACTATCTATGCCTATCATTGCTCCTTCTACTAACCCTTCTTGTAGTATTTCCACTTCCACCTCATCTAGTGGTGACGGTCTCACTTGTGATGCCTCACTAGTGGTTGAGAATGAGAATCTCAAGAAGGAGGTTAACAAGCTCACTCATACTTTGGCTAAGGCCTATGGCGGTGAGGACCGCTTGCTTATGTGCTTGGGTAGCCAAAGAGCTTCTCTCTACAAAGAGAGATTGGGCTATACCCCAAGAAAGGCAAGGCGGCCTTCGCTCCTCACAAGACTAGTTTTGTGAAGAACAATGGTCGATTTTACATTAGTTGCAAGCAAGTGGGTCATAAAGTGCATGAATGCACCAACAAGAGCAAAAATGATAATGTATCCTCCCTTAAACTTGATTCATGCTATATGCTTACTAAGGGTACAAATGGTGTGAAGGCTAAGTTCATTGGTAAACCATGGATGGGCTCAAAGAAAGCCATTTGGGTACCAAAGAGCTTAGTGACTAACCTTCAAGGACCCAAGCAAGTTTGGGTACCTAAAAACAATTAATCTTCTTTTGTAGGTCAATTACAAAGCCGGAGGAAGGCATTGGGTTCTTGATAGTGGGTGCACTCAACACATGACCGGTGATGCAAGAATGTTCAACTCAATCAACACCAATGACAATGATGGTTATGATAGTATCATATTTGGTGACAATGGCAAAGGCAAGGTCAAAGGGCTTGGTAAGATTGCAATATCCAATGACATGAGCATATCCAATGTGTTGGTAGTAGAGAGCTTGAACTTTAATTTGCTATCCATGGTCCGATTGTGTGATCTTGGATTCAAATGCATATTTGGGGTAGATGATGTAGAGATCATAAGTGTAGATGGCTCTAACTTGATCTTCAAAGGCTTTAGATATGAGAATCTATACTTGGTTGATTTCAATGCTAGTGAAGCTAAATTATCTACATGCTTGTTCACTAAGTCTAGCATGGGTTGGTTATGGCATAGAAGGCTTGGTCATGTTGGAATGAAACAATTGAATAGATTGGTTAAGCATGACTTGGTTAGAGGCTTGAAAGATATTGTGTTTGAAAAAGATAAGCTTTGTAGCTCTTGTTAAGCCGGCAAACAAGTTGGAAACACCCATCCTAAGAAAAGCATGATGAGCACTAGTAAAGCATTTGAGTTATTGCACATGGATTTGTTTGGGCCAACACAATATACTAGCATTGGTGGTAATAAATATGGCTTTGTGATAGTGGACGATTACACTAGATACACATGGGCATTCTTTCTAGTGGACAAAAGTGATATGTTTGCAACATTCAAATCATTTGTCAGAGGCATTCACAATGAGTTTGAAACAACCATCAAGAGAGTTAGAAGTGACAATGGTAGTGAGTTCAAGAATACTAGAATTGATGAGTTGTGTGATGAATTTAGAATTAGACATCAATTCTCGGCCAAGTACACTCCACAATCAAATGGCCTTGTTGAAAGAAAGAATAGAACACTCATTGATATGGTAAGGTCTATGCTTAGTGAGTATAATGTGAGTCAATCATTTTAGGCCGAAGCTATCAACACGGCTTGCTATTGTAGCAACCGCCTCTATTGTCACCGATTGAAAGAGACGACACCATATGAGCTCTTGAATGGTAGAAAGCCTAACATTGCATATTTTAGATTCTTTGGTTGCAAATGCTATATCTTGAAGAAAGGCACTAGATTAGGCAAGTTTGACAAGAAATGTGATGAATGATTCCTACTTGGTTATTCCACTACAAGCAAAGCATATAGAGTTTGGAATTTGGATAGTGATACTCTTGAGGAAGTTCATGATGTTGAATTTGATGAAACCAATAATTCACAAGTAGAGTATGAGAACTTGAAAGATGTTAAAGGCATTCAACTTTCAAATGCCCTGAAGAACATGGATATTGGTGAATTGAGGCCGAGGTAAGTGTATGATGATGAAGATGATCAAGTGCAAGTGCTCTCTAACTCAAATGTGCAAGATGATACAAATCTAGCTAGTACAAGTGGCTCTTATGATAATGAATAAGATCAAGTGGCTAGTACATCATCTCAACCCAATGATCAAGCAAGTGCAAGCAATCAAGTTCCTATCCTCCAACCAACCAATGTTGCAAGAGATCATCCATTGGACACTATCATTGGTGATATTTCAAGAGGTGTACAAACAAGATCAAGATTGGCATCATTTTGTGAACACTTCTTATTTGTGTCATCCGTTGAACCAAAGAAGATAGATGAAGCTTTGAAGGATGTTGATTGGGTGAATGCTATGCATGAAGAATTAAATAATTTCACAATAAATCAAGTATGAGAATTAGTAGAGAGACCAAAGGGACACAATGTGATTGAAACCAAATGGGTCTTTAGAAACAAGCAAGATCAAGATGGGATAGTAGTAAGGAACAAAGCAAGATTGGTAGCACAAGGCTATACACAAGTTGAAGGTCTTGACTTTGGAGAAACATATGCCCCGGTTGCTAGATTGGAAGCAATTAGAATCTTGCTAGCCTATGCTTGCGCCCACAACATCAAATTCTATCAAATGGATGTTAAGAGTGCATTTCTCAATGGGTACATCAATGAAGAAGTATATGTTGAGCAACCTCCCGGTTTTGAAGATGACAAGAAGCCCAACCATGTGTACAAGTTGAAAAAGGCATTGTATGGCTTGAAGCAAGCACGTAGAGCATGGTATGAGAGATTGAGGGACTTCCTACTCTCTAAGGGGTTCACAATGGGTAAGGTTGACACCACTCTTTTCATCAAGAAGATTGGAAATGATCTATTTGTATTGCAAATCTATGTTGATGACATCATATTTGGATCAACCAATCAAGATTTTTGTGATGAGTTTGGAAAAATGATGGCTAGTGAGTTTGAGATGTCCATGATTGGAGAGTTGAGTTACTTTCTTGGTCTTCAAATCAAGCAATTGAAGAATGGTACATTTGTGAGTCAAGGCAAGTACAACAAGGACATGATCAAGAAGTTTGGCATGAGTGATAGCAAAGTCATTAGCACACCAATGGGAACCAATGGCAACTTGGATAGTGATGCAAGTGAAAATATTGTTGATCAAAAGTTGTATCGGTCTATGATTGGAAGCCTACTCTATGTGACCACATCAAGGCCGGATGTCATGTTTAGTGTATGCATGTGTGCAAGATTTCAAGCCTCACCAAGAGAAAGTCATTTGAAGGCTACAAAGAGGATATTGAAGTACTTTGGATGAAGGCCACTTTGAGTGACTTTGGAATCAAGTTCAAGAAAGTACCATTGCTATGTGACAATGAGAGTGCAATGAAGTTAACCAATAACCCGGTTCAACATGCAAGAACAAAGCACATTGATGTCCGCCACCATTTCATAAGAGATCACCAACAAAAAGGGGACATTTGCATTGAGAGTGTAGGCACCGAAGATCAACTTGCCGATATATTCAACAAGCCATTGGATGAGAAAAGGTTTTGCAAGCTAAGGAATGAGTTGAACATATTGGATTTCTCAAATATGTGTTGATGTACCCCCCACTTATATGACATGCCTCTCCTTCGAGCAATCCAAGATAAAAGTTGATTGGCATGGCATACATCCTTGCTAAGGACACGTTTAGTGCATCTAGTCATCTCTCCATTTTATTAGGCTCATTCATGAAAATCAAATGTATTTGATGTTTATATGGTATCACTATTGCTTCTATGCTTGACTTGATCTAGTGATAACATATGACTTGTTTATGGCTTGTAAACCTAGTGTTTGATCTAGAAAATACGCTCTAAGTGTTTAACTCAACATGGTACAAGATAATCCTTATTAGGAGGTGCGAAGAAGCTTGTTCTTGGATCAAACCGAGTTAAATATCTTTGGCAAATGATCTCGATTGGACCAATTTTTGAGCATATGATCCTCACCCCATTGATTGACATTGATAATCTCAACCTATCTACCTTTTCAACCTTTATGATCATTGATGACAAAGGGGGAGAGAAACAAAGATATAAGTGATAGGGGGAGAAATAACAAAGAAATTAGTACATGGGAGAGAAATAAAAGATATTAGTGTACTAAGATGGTGCATGGGAGAGAAATAAAAGATATTAGTGTACTAAGATGGTGAAAAGACAACAAAGGGGGAGAACTTAACATAGGGAGAGATATGACAAAGGAAAGGAATCAATTAATATTTTGTGCACACAAGTAGGGGGAGCAAGCTCATGAACTTGTATGGTGCATTTGAATGTGCATTTCATATGTTTGCTTGCATGACATAAGTTTTAAAATTTCAATATCCATGCTTGTGTGGTGTATGCTAGTTGTAGAATTGAATGATGAAATAAAAAACTAGCATGCATAGGATATCTATTGATTTCATTTCCAAGTGTTTCCAAGTGGTATTAAGCTAACCATGGTGCTAAGGATGGTATAATGGTGCACTCCGATTGGTATCACGCTTCAAAGGTCTATCTTTTATACCTTAGCATCATTTGGTAGACATTGTCTCCTATATTTCCTATCTAAGCATATGTGCAAGCTTTAATCCAAACTCTTAGCACATATGTAGGGGGAGCAATTGCTACCATATATGATTCATGAAACTTATCCATATCCTTTTACGCATGATAAATATGCTTGGACAAGCAACATGGATTTAATTGAATTTTAATTTATATCTTTGTATAAGGGTTGTCATCAATTACCAAAAAGGGGGAGATTAAAAGCTCTAGTTTGGTTTTAGTGAATTGATGAAACCCTAAGTGCTAACCTAGTTTATCAAGTGATTATGAGATAGGTAGCACACTCCAAGTGGTGAAGCAAATGAAGATCATAGCATGATAAAGATGGTGGCATGGTGATGATCAAGTGCTTCGACTTGAAAAGAAGTAAGAGAAAAATAAAAAGCTCAAGGCAAAGGTATAATTTGTAGGAGCTATTTTGTTTTGGTGATCAAGACACTCAGAGAGTGTGATCACATTTAGGATTGATAGCCGTACTATTAAGAGGGGTGAAACTCGTATCGGAATGCGGTTATCAAAGTGCCACTAGATGCTCTAACTCATTACATATGCATTTAGGATCTAGTGGAGTGCTAACATCCTTGAAAATGTTTGTGAAAATACGCTAACACATGTGCACATGGTGATACACTTGGTGGTTGGCACATTTGATCAAGGGTGGTGAAGTTTGGGTGCAAGGGTAAGAAACTCCACCAGCGCCCTAGACAGAAAAGACGAAGGTCACTGTAAGTGACCGGACGCTGGTCTCGGTTGGACCGACGCGTCCGGTCAGTGGCAGCAAAGGGTGCGCGTTTTGGTCTTATGACCGGACGCTGGGTCGCTCAGCGATCGGACGCTGGCAGGGTGCGTCCGATCGGTGCTGACGTACGCTGATGTGGGGCACACAGAGGAGACGTTGTGTAATCGGACGCTGGCTGTGTCCGGTCAAGCATGACCGGACGCGTCCGGTTGGCAAAAACACGTTTTGGACCCTTACTGTAAATGATTGGACGCTGAGGGTCCAGCGTCCGGTCAGCTCTATCAGAACGTCCGGTCAACTTTTCGACCGTTGAGATCAAACGATCACAGTTGAACGTAGGAGACACGTGGCCGCCATCGGGCGACCGAACGCTAAGGAGCAGCGTCCGGTCAATAGGACCGGAGCGTCCGGTCACCCCGATCAGTACCCAGTGAAGGGGTACAACAGCTATATTTCGTGGGGGCTTCTATTTAAGCCCCATGGCTGGCTCAAGCTCACTCTCTTGGCATTTGCATTGACATAGCAACCTTGTGAGCTTATCCAAAGCCCTCCCACTCATTTTCATCATAGATTAAACATCTTTGTGAGATTGGGAGAGAATTCAAGTGCATTACTTGAGTGTTTGCATCTAGAGGCACTTGGTGTTCGTGTTTCGCTGCGGGATTCGCTTGTTACTCTTGGTGGTTGCTGCCACCTAGACAGCTTGGAGCAGTGAGGATCGTCGAGCGGAGGGTGGTGATTGTCTCTGGCTCCGATCGTGGTGATTGTGAGGGGTTCTTGACCTTTCCCCGGTGGAGCACCAAAAGGTACTCTAGTGGATTGCTCGTGGCTTGTGTGATCCTCATCTTGTGTTGGTTGTGCGGCACCCTATTGAGGGTTTGGCGTGTGAAGCCAATTAGCGCGTGAACCTCCAAGTGAGTGAATCGCCACAACGAGGACTAGCTTGCCGGCAAGCAAGTGAACCTCGGTAAAAAATCATTGTGTTCATCATTGATTTTGAGGTGATTGGTCTTCATTGTTATCCACACTTGTGATTGATTGGTTCATACATCTACACGGCAGTATAACCTTCTTGCCTACTCATTACATTACCGCAAACTAGTTGTCAAGCTCTTTAGTGTAACTAGTTGTGAGAGCTTGTTAGTTTGGTTAGTGTGGCTCTTTAGTTAGCTTTTGAGAGCACACTAACTTAGTGTAGTGATATAGCTATTGTGTGGATATACTTCATCTAAACTAGAATTATGGTAGGTGGCTTGCATTTTGGTAGGCTAGCGCATAACTCGCTTCGCCTCATAATTGTCTAATCCTTTTGTTAAGTGTTGTTGTAGAAATTTTATTAGGCTATTCACCCCCCTCTAGCCATTAGAACCTTTCAGCAGGGCCAAGGCAGTGCTAGGGCACGGCGTGGGCAGCGGCGCAGGAGCACGGCGCGGGTGGTGGCGTAGGAGCGGATGGCTCGGGCAGGAGCGGCGGCGCGCGGGCTCGGGAAGGCGCGGCGCGGCGGTGCTGGTGCGGGAAGGCACGGCTGTGCGGTGGTGGTGTACGGGCGCTGGAGCAGGGCGGCGTCGGCAAGATGCGTGGCTAGGGCACGGGCTCGGCGATGTCGGCGCGGTGGTTGGATGTGGGATAGGTCACGATGCGTACGGTTACAAGGGGTCCCCCGATGGAACAGATAAGGAAACATAGAAGAATCCTGATGCCGCATGATATCTACTGATCGGAGGCTCCGGTGGCAGCGACCGGACGCTCCCACCCAGCGTCCGGTCGATTCCAGAGAGGTCCAAATCCCCTGGAATCGTGACCGGTCGCGTCCGATCCCTACTGACCGGACGCAGCCAGAGTCTGATCGATCCTGTCTTCATCGTCTTCGCTTGACCGGACGCTGGATCGCCTTCTGACCTGACACTGGGAGAACACTGTTTCAGCGTCCGGTCACTCCTTCGCAGCATGGTTCACCTCCTATGAACTGACTGGACACTGGACATCAGAGTCTGGTGTGGCGTCCGGTCACTCTTTTTCCAACAAATCTTCAAAGTCCTTTGTGCTGCCTGTTCGCAATCAAGTCCCAACTTCAATAAGATCCAAATAAACACCAATTGGGACTGATGTGAGTGACCTCTCTCAAACCCTAATGTTTTTCAAAAATATTTTGCCTTAGGCTATAATTCTTTTTAAGAAAATAGGCAATAAGAGGGCAATTGAAGATAAATGACAAAGCAACATTCATGCAAATGCAATACAATACTCGAAAGTAAATCTAGTTGCTTGTCAAGTTTGATCCAAGGTTAAGCTTCTTCACATGCTTTACGACGGTTATCTTAACCATGTTAGACAAGACCTAAGTGCATTATCATAAAGTAAACATGTTGTATATTACAATGCAATGCAAGGGATAACATAAGCTCATTTTCTAGTGAAGTTGCTAAAATCAAGAACATTGAGCTCATTTCGCAATCTACAAAATGTTGCCTCATCTAGCGGTTTAGTGAAGATATCCGCCAATTGATCCTCGGTCCTTACACCTTCTAGTGAAATATCATTCTTTGCAACATGATCTCTAAAAAAGTGATGACGGATATCTATGTGCTTGGTGCGAGAGTGTTGAACCGGATTATTTGCAAGTTTTACCGCACTTTCATTGTCGCACAAATAAGGTACCTTTTCTAGAACTACACCATAGTCTAGCAAAGTTTGTTTCATATAAAGTATTTGTGAACAACAAGCATCTGCGGCAATGTATTCCGCTTCGGCGGTGGACAAAGCCACACTATTTTGCTTCTTGGAGTACCAAGACACAAGTGATCTACCAAGCAAATAGCACCCTCCGGATGTGCTTTTTCTATCAACTTTGCAACCGGCGTAATCCGAATCGGAATAGCCAACTAATTCAAATATAGCTCCTTTGGGATACCAAAGACCAATGCTTGGTGTGTGCTTAAGATACCTAAGGATTCTTTTAACGGCAATCAAATGAGTTTCCTTAAGATTAACTTGAAATCTAGCACACATACACACACTAAACATGATGTCGGGCCTAGATGCGGTTAAATATAACAAGCTACCAATTATAGAGCGATAGATAGTTTGATCAACCGTGTTACCTCTCTCATCTAGGTCGAGATGTCCATTAGTTAGCATTGGTGTCTTGATTGGCTTACATTCATCCATCTTGAATCTCTTGAGAAGATCATTTGTATATTTCTCTTGAGAGATGAAAATTCCTTCTCTCATTTGCTTGATTTGAAAACCAAGAAAGAATGTAAGCTCTCCAATCATTGACATCTCGTACTCTTTCGACATCAATTCACCAAATTCTTTACAAGAATCTTCATTTGATGATCCAAAGATGATATCATCAACATACACTTAACAAATGAAGATATATCCATCAAGCTTCTTGGTGAATAGTGTGATGTCGACCTTCCCAATGGTGAAGCCCTTCTTAATGAGGAAGTCCCGAAGGCGCTCATACCAAGCTCTTGGGGCTTGCTTAAGCCCATATAACGCCTTGGATAACCTATAAACATGATTAGGATATCTAGGGTCATCAAATCCGGGAGGTTGATCAATATAGACTAGTTCATTAATAAAGCCATTTAAAAATGCATTTTTCACATCCATTTGATATAATTTTATTTCATGATGTGATGCATATGCAAGGAGGATACGAATGGCTTCTAGTCTTGCAACCGATGCAAAGGTCTCTCCAAAATCCAAACCTTCAACTTGAGAGAACCTCTTTACAACTAGTCTTGCCTTGTTCCTCACAACTATGCCTTGATCATCCTGTTTGTTGTGGAACACCCACTTTGTTCCAATGACTCTTGCACCTTTTGGTCACTCTTCAAGAGTCCAAACTTCATTGCAGGTGAAGTTGTTCCACTCTTCATGCATGGCATTTATCCAATCCAGATCTTGAAGAGCTTCTTCCACCTTAGTAGGCTCAAAGCAAGAGACAAAAGGGTGATGTGCAATAAAAGAAGCAAGTTTTTGTGAGCCAGTCATTACACCCTTTGATGGACTCCCTATGATAAGATCTTGTGGATGATCTTGTAGTAGAGGTGTATTTCTTCTATTGACCACTTGAGGAGGAGGTTGTAGAGCTTCAACATCTTGTGCTTGTACCACCATTTGATCATGGGAGATATGAGTGTCTTCATTTTTTACTCTCTCATCTTTTTCACCATCTTGTGGCACATTTGATGAAGAAGGTGGATCAATCATTTGTACATCATCTTCATCATCTTTAGGCTTGATGTCTCCAACCGGAATGTTCTTCATAGCCTCCCTCAATGGTTCATCACCTACATCATCAAGATTCTCATGTGCTTATTGGGAGCCATTAGATTCATCAAATTTCACATCAAATGTTTCTTCAACCAAGCCGGTGGCATGATTAAATACTCTATATGCTTTGGACTTTGATGAGTAACCAACAAGAAAACCAATATCACACCATTTTTTAAACTTTCCTAGATGTTGCCGCTTCTTGTAGATATAGCATTTGCAACCAAACACCCTAAAGAAGGAGACGTCCGGCTTCTTCCCATTGAGCAACTCATAAGGTGTCTTGCCAAGAAACTTTTAAAGGAATAGGCGGTTGGATGCATAGGATGCGGTGTTGATAGCTTCCGCCCATAGAGCTTTGGGGGTGTTGTACTCATCTAGCATTGTTCTTACAAGAGTGATCAATGTCCGGTTCTTTCTCTCAACTACACCATTTTGTTGAGGAGTATATGTTGCGGAGACCTCATGTTTGATTTCAACTTCATCACAATCTTTCAATGTTTGTGTTGTCAAATTTCTTTCCATTGTCACTTTTAATCTTCTTGAGTTTTACTTCAAATTTATTTTGTGCTCTCTTGGCAAACTTCTTGAAGCAAGATGCAACTTCGGATTTGTCATGAAGGAAGAATACCCATGTATACCTTGAATAGTCATCAACAATCACAAGACAATAAAGATTTCCTCCTAAACTCTTATATGTTGTTGGTCCAAATAAGTCCATGTGAAGGAGTTCTAGCACTCTTGTGGTTGATATGAAAGCTTTAGTTGGATGAGTATTTGCAACTTGCTTGCCGGCTTGACATGCACTACAAAGCTTGTCCTTCTCAAACTTCACATCATTCAACCCTCTCACCAAATAATTCTTCATTAGCTTCTTGAGTGAGCTCATCCCAACATGAGCAAGTCTTCTATGCCATAGCCACCCAAGTGTTGTTTTGGTGAATAGACAAGTCTTTAAATTTGCATCTTCGGAGGTGAAGTCCACTAGATATAGGTTGTTGTATCTAAATCCTTTGAATATCACTTGATCATCATCCTTCTTAGATACAACAACTTTCTTCTCGGTAAACAAGCATTGGAAGCCAAGATCACACAATTGTCCAATGGATAGCAAGTTAAAGCTCAATGAAGCAACATATAGCACATTTGAGATTGAATGATCATTTGATATTGCCACTTTGCCCAATCCTTTGACTTTGCCCTTTGAGTTATCTCTAAATGTGATTCTTTCTTGTCCATCTACTTCATCTAGTGATGTGAACATACGAGGATCACCGGTCATATGTTGTGTGCAACCACTATCAATAACCCAATAACTTCCACCGGTCTTATAGTTCACCTACACACAAGAGATCAAGCTTTAAGAACCCAAACTTATTGAGGGCCCTTCACCTTCTCAACAAGTGACTTTACAACCCAAAATTTCTTAG
The DNA here is from genome assembly GCA_904845875.1 of Miscanthus lutarioriparius. Classification (NCBI taxonomy): domain Eukaryota; kingdom Viridiplantae; phylum Streptophyta; class Magnoliopsida; order Poales; family Poaceae; genus Miscanthus; species Miscanthus lutarioriparius. The sequence goes on along the minus strand of CAJGYO010000019.1, from coordinate 3,869,164 downwards.
GCCTATTCTTGTTGGGAGGTCCTAAGAACATGACTTTTATTTTCCCACTAGAATCCTTTCTAAGCATGTGGTGATCATTGAAGGCAAAAGGTCTAGCATGCTTGGGCAAGGGTTGTGGTGGTGGAGTTTGGCACTCATGGGCAAAGTGGCCTTCTTGTCCACACTCAAAACATCTCTTTGACTTTGGCTTTGGCTTTGACTTGTGTTGTTGTTGAGATTGAGCCTTCTTCTCTTGGTTTGCCAAGTACCCGATGCCACTTCTATCCATCTTCATGACGGTGTTCATAAGTAGCTCACTTTGAAGATGCTTGCCTCTAGTGAACTTGCTCAATCCAATCTTGAGGTGCTCTTTCTCCAACTTGAGCTTCTTGTTCTCTTCCTTTAGTGCATCATTATTTTTCTCTTCCTTGAGCTTTTTGTTTTCTTCTTTGAGCTTCTCATTCTCAAGCATCAAATCACCATCATGATCAAGAGTTTCTAGCACAATAGTGTTGTGGCTTTTGATCTCTTCAAGATCTTTCTTGAGCTTTTCATTGTCATTCTTGAGCTTGACAAACTTATCATAATCGTCGGCCTCAACCACTTGCTTGGCCTTGCTACTAGAACTTTGCTCAATGCTCTCAATGATCAAATCATCACATGATGTAGCTATATCAATCTTAATAACATTGTTAGTAGCATCATGTGGCTCATTGGATAGAAATTCTTGAGCAATGACAAGATTATCATGATTAATTTTAAGAGTGGTATATTCTTCTTTTAGCTTGTTGTGGCTAGTGATGAGCTCTTTATGCATCCTCTTAAGTTTATCATATTTTTCTTTAAGCTCTTTCTTAAAAGATTTGAGCTCCTTAAGTTTGGATGATATAGCATCATTTGCTTCTCTAAGCTCAACATTAGCCTTTTCCGCTATATCACATTTAGCTCAAAGAGAATCATTCTTAGCTTCTAGTTTGTCATTCTTAGCTCTAGTCTTTCTAATGATTCTAGTATATTTGTTTAGCAATTTGACAAGTTCATCATATGAAGGTGATTCAAATTCATCATCATCACTATCACTATCACAATCATCATTGTTAGCATGATCATCACTACTACTATCATCATCATTTGATACCTTTTGTTCACCCTTGGCCATAAGGCATAGGTGTGTAGAGGATGATAGCGGTGGTGTTGGTGAAGATGATGAGAAGTCAATCACAATGGTGGCCACCTTCTCATTATCACTATCATCATCGGATGAGCAACTTGATGAATCAATGTCCGTAAGCCAATCACCGATAATGTATGCCTTTCCACTTTTCTTCTTCTTGTGGAAGTCCTTCTTTTTGCCATATCTCTTCTTGTATGGCTTGTTTTTCGTCTTCTCATCTTCTTCTTCATTACTTGAGTCATCTTTCTTGCCGTTGTACTTGTTCTTGTACTTATCTTTCTTGGGGTTTGTGCATTGGTGTGCTAGATGACCAAGTTCTCCGTAATTGTAGCAATCCATCTCAGAGATTGGCTTTCTTCTAGAGCTTGTAAAGAACTTCTTCTTCCCATCAAACTTGATGCCACTCTTGTTGAGCTTCTTTAGCATCTTGGCGGTTCTTTTCACCATGAGAGCAAGACTTGTATCATCAACTTCATCACTTGAGCTCTCATACTCAAGCCTTGCTTTGCCCTTCTCTTAACTAGCTTTGAATGCTAAGTCCTTGTCTTTTTTCTTAGTAGAGGATGAGCCATCTTGTGGTGTGATGTGCATGTACATCTCATGAGTATTGATCTTTCCAAAGATTTGTGTCGGTATAGAGGTGGAAAGATCTACTTGATGAAGCACGATCACAATATGCCCATATTTGTCAATGGGGAGGACACTCAAGATCTTTCTTACAACATCGGATGGTTACATTTGAGTGAGTCCAAGCCCATTGACTTCCTCTACAAGAACATTCAAGCATGAGTACATTTCATTAGCACATTCTTTAGGAAGCATCTCAAAAAGAGTTAAGCTTTTTCATGACAAGATAATAGCGCTCCTCACGCTCACTCTTTGTTCTCTCATGGAGCGCATAAACGTCCGACCATAGTGCATGTGCGTCTTTGTGGTTCCTCACCCGGTTGAACATATCTTTGCAAAGGCCTCTAAAGATGGTGTTTTGAGCCTTTGCATTCCATTTTTCATAATTCACCTCATCGCCTTGTAGGTGTGTAGCATCCTTAGGTTTTGGGAAGCCTTGTGAGGTGGCTCTAAGTATTCTAACATCTAGAGCTTCTAAGTACGCCTCCATGCAGATTTTCCAATAAGGAAAATCATCCCCCTCAAAGATAAGAGGAGGTCCATCCCCGTGAGACATCTTTCACTAGGCAGTTAAGCCTAAATACATGAGCATGAGGCTCTGATACCAATTGAAAGGATCAAGATGCCCAAGAGGGGGGGTGAATTAGGCTAATTCTAAATTTCTTTGAAATAATTAAACCCTACGGTTAGCCTAATTAACCTCTTGTGCCTAGAAAGTGTTTCTATTGATCTAACGCACAACAGTTTAGCGACCTATGTTCCAATCCTACTCTAGCATGGTAATTCTATGAATGTAAATGACAAGAATTGAATTGCTCAAAGTAAAGAGAGAGGAGGAATACGGCGATGTTTTGCCGAGGTATCGGAGAATTGCCACACCCCACTAGTCCTCGTTGGAGCACCCACGCAAGGGTGTAGCGCCCCCTTGATCCACGCAAGGATCAAGTGCTCTCTACGGGTTGATTCTTTGACACTCCATCGTGGAGAATCACCCACAACCGCTCACAACTTGAGTTGGGTCATCCACAAGCACCGCTGGATGATCACCAAGCTCCCAATCACCACCAAGCCGTCTAGGTGATGACGATCACCAAGAGTAACAAGCATGAACTCTCACTTGACCACGACAAGCCTAATGAGAAGGGTGGATGCACACTTTGCTACTCTTGATCTCACTAATGAGGGCTCTCTTTGGAATTCTCAAATCTCAATCATCTCACTAGGACCTTGCTCTTCTTGGCACTCTCAAAGGTGTTTCTCAGCTGTTGGAACGAGCAAAAGTGCCCCCACATACAAATAGAGGAAGTATTTATAACACCGGCTGAAAAACGAACCGTTATGTGCCTCTGCGGGGTGATTGGATGCTCCGGTCATGTTGACCGGATGCTCCGGTTAGTTCCCCCTGAACTCCAGTGTTTAAAGTGTGATCGGACGCTTGACAGCGTCCGATCATGATTTTCCCTCTTTGGAACCTTACTGGAGTCGATCGGACGCTGGCCCTCAGCGTCCGGTCATGCCAGACGACTTCACCTTGATCTAATGAACTGACCGGACTCTGCGCCAGCGTCCGGTCACACCGGAACCAGCGTCCAGTCAATATTTGACCCTCCATTCACTTCCAACTCTCAATCATACATGAATGAAGTTTGCTCCATTGGATCTAAGGGCTATTTTAGAGCTACCTAGTGCTAGATTTAGCAAGTGTGCACCACACCTAACTCACCAGACTCACCTAGGTCAAGCTACCCATCCATATCCCCCTTAATAGTATGGCCAAAGGAAAAGCAAAGTCCTAAACTACTCTAAGTGTCTGTTCAACTTCAATCGACACTTAGAACTAGTCCATCCTTAATCTTGTCGTCCATCCTTTGAAAACTGAAATGATTTTCATCGTAGGGGCATGACCACCATGATTGCTCAATCGATCTTCATTACCATGACCTAACTTAATTGCCTCTGCAAAACACATGTTAGTCATAGTAATCACGTATTGTCATTAATCATCGAAACCCAACTAGGGGCCTAGATGCTTTCAGGAGTGAAAGGATCTAAACAATGCCTAGAGGGGGTTGAATAGGCGTATCTAAAAGATTCTACACAAAACTCAAAGTCATTTGTCAACAACTATCGGGAGTCCCGACAGTTTGGGTTGGAACTCCTGACGTCGTTAGATGTTCTAGCGCAAACTATCAGAAGTCCAGATGCCTACGGGAAATATACTACAAGTGCTAAAATGAATTTTGTGACTTCGATAACTTATAACCCCACTTCCTAGTGGTAAGATAATGCGTTGGGGTTACTCCTTTGACGTCGAAAGGTCACCACATCGTAGATCGAGTCCAAACCCTAAGAAAATCTTTGGAGAGGAAGAGACACACAAGAATAAAAGTGATAACACAAGTCTCAACAACAACAAGCACACGGGACACAAGAATTTATCCCAAGGTTCGGCAACCCCGCAAAGGAGCTCCTATGTCCTCGTTGTTGAGGTGACCACAAAGGTCGGAGTCTCTTTCACCTCCTTGCCTCTCTCAAAGCAACCACAAAGGTCACTCGAGGTTTCCACTAAGAAATCGAGGGTACTGCAAACTTTCCAAGGCTCTTCCACAAGATGGAAGCTCTTGGGCGACGCCTAGCCGGCTAGGGGCAATGCCCCAAGAGTAATAGACGCAAATCCAGCCGGCTTGACGAAGAAATCAAGTGCTCAAGCTTGCTAAAGTGATGCTCTCACTCAATCCACTCTTCTTTCACTCAAAACCCTAGGGGAATCGAAGATTGGAGCAAAGGAGAGAGGAGAGGGGAGTCTTGAATGCTCAGGAGCTATTTTGACCGTGAGTAGGTTATAATGAATGAGTGAGTGCTGGTTAGAAGAGAGGAGAAAGCTATTTATACTCAAGGTAGAAATCCAACCGTTCAGATCTACGTCGGAAGTTCTGACGCAAATCTCGGGACTTTCGACCTATAAAGAAAACACTGTTCATAGCTGGGTCAAAGTCACTACGAGCAGGTCAACGTCGGAACTCCTGACGTACGTCAGGACTTCCGACGAGAGCGGTCCGCGAGCCAGCCAATGTCTAGATGTTGGGACTCCCGACCTGAGTCGGGACTTCCGACCATCGAGAGTTCTGACTCACATTGGGAGTTTCGACAGCCACAGTCACCGCGCAGGCTAAGTGACTGGGTGTCGGGATTTCCAACCGTCGAGAGTTTCGACTCTCGTCGGGACTTCCGACACCAAAAGTCTCGAAAAGATATTTTATGTGCTCGTGAAGTGCTAGAGTGTCTCTCTTTTGATTTTATTTTTATGCTTGAGCACTATATCTTCCTCAGACCAACTAAGTTCGCATCCCTCTTTATAGTGCGACGGATCCTAAACTCAAAACAAAATATAAAATCTTTGGAGAGCGCTTTGAGTTTGTCCGCCTTTACAACTTCAAGAATTGAGGGATACCATTTCATCTTTATCAACTCTTTGAGTCTTTCATGGGACTAATAGCTATGATATATCTTATTAAGATCACATTAGTCCCTAATTTAGATGTCATTAATACACCAAAACCCACATAGGGGCAAATGCACTTTCAGGGAGGGCTCGCTGATGGAGGAGAGGTTGTGCAGCAGCAATGGCCCCGCGGGGAGGAGGTGCACCGGCGGCTAATGGCAGCGTGTGAGCAGGTCGGCTGCCTAGCCTCACCCGTGGGTGCCTGGTGTGTGGCCTAGGACGGCCCATGATGCCCTGGACAGATGTGCCCGCAGCGGCCACAGCAGCTTCCCCGGCGGTGATGGCTTGTGACTGAGAAGGAGGCCTGAGGAGCGGGCTCGACGCGCGCCTCCTTGCCGAGCCTAGTCATTATGCTGCCTGGTCCTACGTGTCCCTCCAGAGTAGCCCCACCGCCAGAGCTACCCCATGTAGGTACGGCGTCGGGCCTCCACGCGCGCCATGAACACACATTTGCCCAACCTTGGTGTCAGAGCAGGATCCATGTTGCACTAGCGCCTGCGCTGCCACTCCGATAGGCCGCATCGGGTAGGTCCCCAGCTGTGCGGACTCCCTCCCTGCCTTCTCTCAAACGTGCACATGCAAATGAGGAGGAGGCGGCGGCTGCCAAACAGGTCTGCACGCGCGCCTCCTGTGTGCTCACTGGTGGTGCTTCCTGCATGCTCGCTAGCGGTGCCCGCCTCGGCGGCCGGCAGTGCCCGCACCCGTGACCTACTCATCCTCCGTGCCTCGGCGGTGCTCGCCCTGCCCGCAGCCGTGCTCGCCTCGGCTGCCGGTCAGATCCTGCTACACGCTCCGGCCAGATCCTACTCATCCTGCGCTCCTGCCTTATCGTCCTCCGCAGACCGCGGTTGCTTTGCTAGATCCCGCGCACGCCGACGGCCGGTGGTGTCCTGCGCTCTCACCGATCCTGAACGGTGAGCGAGGGAGAAGAACAGGGAGATAGGAAGAAGAAAAAGGCAGGGGCAAGAATGTTATTTCCCCACCTTCCTCTCTCTTCAACCAGTGGAAATGAATAAAATAAAGGACGTGGTGTTCAACAGCATAATTGTCAGCAACGAGAGTCTTCCAGCAAATGGCTCCATTTTATGTGTCCGCCAGCAAACGAGCTACACTTTTGGTGTCCGCTAGCCAATTTTCCCCTTTTCTATAAGCCTAATTTAATTTGGAAAAAAACCACTGCTCTGAAAACAAGATTTACATTTTTTTTAGAAATATTCATATAGAATGCTGCATATGTAGACTACACTAAAAAGCTGTTAGGGTATATTTGGTGGAGCTGGCAGCCTTGGCTGCCTGCCAGGCGACAACCTCGAGCCATCAATTTCAGTCATCTAACAGCTATAATTGATGCCTAGCATGCACCAACCAAACACAGTTTACTCTCATAAGCACTGATGCCCTGTTCGCTTGGCTTATAAGCCATGGCTAAAAGTACTGTTGGCTAATTTGTTGTGAGAGAAAAATACTGTTCATTAGCTAAAAAAATACGGCTTATAAGCCAAACGAACAGAGCGTAACTTAGGACTTCAGGTTTAGAACTTCGTTGCTCTGTCGTCCCGTAGAGTAGCATTTTAATGATCATCTGCTGTCTTTTTCTAATTTTCATTATTTTTGTCCTTGATAGGAAAGATGTACTTATGTGCCAATAACTAAGCTTGCTTAGCTGAGCAAGTCTCTTAACAGATAGTAAATTTGTCCACATATGTGTATCTTTCCTATCTGCTCAGTGTCAAACCTAGCTAGCTAGCACACACAATCTAGCACAGCTCTGTATCGATCTCTAGCTAGCCATAACGTCTGAACAAGAAGAAAGAACCATCAAAACTAAATCGATTGAGACCATACAGTGCCCACTGTAACACCCCAGATGTTTGCCACCAGTTAAGCAATGGGTTGAGCTCAAATATGGCATGTTAAGTAGTGATGGAGATGGTAGGTTAAACATATGAAAATGAGTCACCACTTAAACTTGGACCATGCACCATTGCTTACATGCTGCCCTTTCAAAAAAGTATGCTTGGGAAATGTTGGATGTACTTGTTTCATGTGTCTTGCATCAACATCCATCTATATTGATCACTAGAAAAGTTTCATGAAGTTTGGAATGAAGAAGTCACATGAAATGACAAGTTATGTCCTTACCGGAATTGTCTTATTAAGTGAATGGAATTATAGGTCATCAACCAAACCTTGCAACCTTGCCCAAATGACACTAATTAAACTCTACAACAAAAGTCATAAAGGGTTCGTGTTGAGCGGAGGACAAGAAAATACCTCCATCAGTCTAAAACTTGGATTTAAGCTTTACCATGATGCTACTTTGACCTGTGTTGACCAATCACTTATAGTGCTTGCATGGAGTTGCACCTTAAATCAAATTTGAAGTTTGAGTAGAGTAGAACAAACTTTGTTTAATGGTCAAGAGCTAGATCAGCTCTGAAGCAAGTCAAACCAAGACCTCAAGTTGGAATCCATGGCTGTTTTGGAGCTCAAAATTTTGGCCAAGTCCCTAATGGACTGAAACTGAGATTTCAGTTTTCGTTTACCCTGCTTTGGAGCCTTGTATCTCTCCAACCAGGCCGAATCAGACTTTGACGCTTTACGAAGATTGAGATTTTAGGCGTATTTTCGAGGTAGTATTGCTGCTCCTTCAGAATTTTTGAATTTGGAGTTCGGTGGTCGACCGTGCAGCCTGCTTGCTGCCGCGTGGCCTCCATGCGCGCGCGCCGCTGGCCAGCTCGCCCTGCTCTTCTATTTGAGGACCGGCGCTGCCTCTCAAGAGCTCCCACTCACTCGCCTCCCTCTCCTTGTCTGCCTGGGCGCCGAAGGAGCAGGCTGCCGCCGCCATTAACGCTGAGCTGTACATGACTGCCATGCCTCGTTCCCTCTTGGCTCTCTCTCTCTCTCTTGTGTGGTTTTTGCCCTAGGAATATGTAGCCGAGTTGCCTCCGCCGGAGACGGCGAGCTCCTCGCTGTAAATCGCTGCCGCGCCGGCGTACAGGGCCGCCGTCGTCCGCTGCGGCCGCCACGCGTGTGGCTGGGCCACCTCGGGCCATCTCCGACCGTGCCACGGCTACCCACGAGCGCATGCGGGTCCCCTGGTCCTTCCCCGCCCCTCCACCGTCGCCGACGCACCGCCTCCGGCGAGCTCCCGCGCGTCCTCTGCTCCAAGCCACGCCAAGGATCTCGCGCAACAATTCGAGAAAAGGGAAGGATCTAAGTGTGAAGCAATGACTTTGATGAATAGTACTCATAAGGATCTCTTCGCTGATGTTTGATTTATATTTTCCGCAGGGTCCTCGATGCAAGATTTAAATTTCCTTTCTCTGATTTTTTTTTAGATTTGAATGCTCCACTTTGAAAATTCATAGTAATTCATACAAAAATAGTAAAATCTAAAATGAGGACTTTTTCGAATCCTTTTGAAATTTTCTATGCATTAGATCTATAATATGGCATGTTTTAGTTTAAATATTTTGCTGTAAAAATAGATCTATGGAGCTAGGTTCTTGATACTTGCCATGTCTTGCCTTTTTCATAACTGCAGTTTTTATGCTCAAATAAATGTGAAATTTTTGTGGAGTGCTACTAAGGTTATTCTTGATGTATGGTAAAAATTTCAATATTTTAGGCTTGATAGTTTAAGAGTTATAAAAATAACAAATGCCCTATTTTGATTTGCTCCTATTCTGAATAGGACTACATGTTTGAATTAATTGGCTTAGTTAAGTTATGAATCATGACTTTATGATAATACATGAGTTGTAGCACTTTTATTAAGATTTTCAAAAAGCTAAATATCATGATTTTTGGTTAAGTAGATCTTGAGTTATACTTGCTTAAATCTCTGTGGCTGTTTCTGCCCAAACCCAGACAGGGTTTCCTTGTACTTACTATGGGGCCTTCTTACTAGTAGAATTAGCTTTAGGTGTTTACAACAAAGTTGTTTGGAATTTTCTAAGATTTCTAAAAAGTCTAGAACCACATTTATTGGACATGTATAACTCGATTTATAGCTGTTTAAAGTGGCATGTCAGTTTCTGTCTATGTTTTGGACAGAGGTGCAATTATTGGATTAATTGACCCTTCTAACTGTAGAATCATCTTAATATGAGAATAAGAAAGTTGTAGGTAACTTCCTAAGATTTTCAAAAACTTATGGTTCATGTTTCTTGGAGGTCTAGAACTCCAGTTATGCTTCTCGGAAGTTCCTATCAGTTTTCTGTACCACTGCTGTTGGGCTGCATTTGCAGTTTTGCTTGTGCAATTATTTTCGTGGTGTAAATGATGTTTTCTATGGTTGTAGTGAATACAAAAGTTGTAGAAAATTTCATAATCTTGCTTGTGTTCAAATTGTAAGACCATAGGCCTGATAGTTTAGGAGTTACATGACTTTTAAGTCTTCTATCAAGTTTTGATTGTATTCGGAGCAGATCTGAAAGATGCTAGTGTTTGATCTAGTTAGGATTTGAATCACACCTAGATGATAATAAGGAAGTTGTATATAATTCATGTATCTATCTTCTGTTAAAATTTGATGTCATTTGGCCAAGTAGTTTAAGAGTTACAGTTGTTTAAAGTTGGGGTATACAATTGATTGCTCTCTGTCTTGTTTAGACCTGTTTCGGTAAATGTATAATTTTGACCTACTTAACTTGTGAATCATGCTATGATGGTTATAGATGAAATGTAGATAATTTCGTAAGCTTTCCAGAATGTCTTCTTGCAAGTCATTTGGATTTGTGTAACTCTAGTTATAGCTAAATCTTGTAGCTGCTGTTTGCATGTCCAGAAATTGATAGATTCCAATTATAGTTGTTTGCTTGTATATTGCTAAGTGTGGCTCATACCTTTGACGATGGTTGAGTTAGAGTACCTGAGATCTTGGGAAACTTGTGTCATGCTTGGTGTTGTCATCTTCTTTGCTATCGTGGCATGATAAATTGTGCGATATTTAAAGTAAGCAATGCGAAGTGCTTGTGCATGTTAACGTAACCTTGTGCTTGTCTTACTTACTGCATGCGATGCATTGTCAATTGCACTTCCATGTATTCATACACATGCATCTTGCATCTCATTTAGGTACGCTAGATGAACCACGTGAAGGATGTGATGTGGAGTCAAACCCGAAGACGGTGTTTGGTGGATCTATCTCGAAGATGGAAGGACTAAGCAAGTGCTAGGACCGGAGATGTCACCAAGTCGGTGCAAGCTAACTGAACTGACTTGTGTCGGATTCCAGGCAAGCCCCGGAGCATTCTAAGTCTCCCAGTAATTTACAAAATATTACTCAAAGTTCTTATGATTGATGCATTAGGTTATAAGAGTTGATTGGAACCACTTGATGCATATAAATTCCTTGTCCAGATATATACACCGTTAACCCTGTGTAGGTATAGGATCGAATATATGCTTAGCCATGCTTAGACCGGTAGAAGTCGGGTGATTTCCTGTCGCCTGCGAGATATAGGTGAATACCGAAGCACGGTTGGCTATATTTGCTATCGTGGAAAAGAACCATGGGGTAAAAGTAAATCGAGGCCGGGCGGAGTCTATGTGTAGGTTGACTCATGTGATTCCGTCTGTGTCGATTAAGGACCATACCGTTGTTGGCGCTTCTGACAAGATTGAACGCATGCCTATCACTTAGCTGGCCGGATAACTCGTTTCGACCGCGAAGCCGAGTAGCTCAACTCAGGTCGGGCCCTGTTCTGTTGTGCGCTCCTTGCGGGGGGGATCAGACTGAGCCCAAGGGCAGGCTAGGCCTGAACGTCCTGGCATCTGGTGTCCTAGATTGTGCGGCGCGGTACGGACCCGCGAAATGTGTACCTGAGTTGTACCAAAGGTGACCTAAGGTGACCGTTGATCGGGTCTGCCTGGGTTTGTGTTAGGAATAAATTCCCAGCTGGTTGAAATCGATTCGAATCACCGTCTCTTCCGGATAGTGAGAAACTTGGCTAGTCCCAACATCGTAGTAATTGTATTATGGAATGTGATCGTTCGGATAAACATGGAATTACTACACCTGCTATGGTTACTATTGTATGCTCTAAAAAGATGTACCACATGTTTGGCACAGGATAGTTGCTAATCTAGAGATGGATAGTTATAATTAACTTGATAAAGGAATCATAATTGTACAACTAAGTCAATCGCTTTTGTGCAAAATGTTGTCAAGCTACCTCCACTTATAAAGCCTTGCATACTCCTTGGAGTCAATTTTATTTCTGGTTTATATCGGGTAAGTCTAGCTGAGTACATTCGAGTACTCAGGGTTTATCCCACCATGTTGCAGGTGAGATTTTGGCCTGCTGAAGATGGTGGCTAACCACCTGTGGGCTCGGTGACTCTATATTCACTTCTCATCTACATGCTTTTATCTGAGGATGTCACTTATGCTAGCAATGTATTTGGAACTCATATTAATGAAATCCTTCGAAAGCAATGTTGTTTTCACCAATCGGTTTTGAAACCCAAACTTGTACTATTAATTGTGACTCATTGTAATATTATTTCCGCTGCCACTCTGTGTATGTGATGTGTATTTGCTTAATCGTGCGATCTTGGTTGTGATGTTGATTTACCGAGGTCCTGCGTGACACTCGGTGGACTACCGGGTTTATATAAGTGAAAGTATGCGCGTGTCAACGTGTTAGCGGGGACAGCCGTACTTGATCTTGTATAAATTGGGCGGTTCTGTCACAGCTGGTATCAGAGCGAGATTAAGCATAATACTGTCATGTACATAGTTTTAAAAGCCAAGTTTTGGTTTTAAAAAGCCTATTTTAACTAAACTTTAGCTACAGACAAATTTGTCAAAACTTATTTGCAAAACTATGCTAGCGACATCCTCCTTTATGCCCAGTTAAGGACTATTAGGTGGCTATCTAAGTACTAACTGTGGGGGTTTACTTCTTGCAAATTTTACTTTCGTCGTCCATACGGCGTGCTATTGTATGGATGTCGTTCACTTGAATGGTAATGTATGGATCAATTGCCTCTACGCCCAGGTAAGTGTGAGTTGTGAGAGTATGACCGTCCAACTATCGGTCTAGGGGAGAGTTAGCTATGGTTACTAGAATATTTACATGTTATACACATGTATATATGAAGGTACTTAATTGTGGGTATATTTATCAGGTAGCTATGGATATCAAAGTATATACATCTGGGGATGTGTATATGGAGAGTATCTTAGTTTACTGCTTTCATTATGTGCTTATTTATCTCTTGTGGGGATGGGCTGCAATGAATTTGCCTGCAGGTACGCTAACCATGACTGCGTAGATTGAATATAGCTGACGACTAGCTATATATCGAGAGAGTGCGTGTTATGCCACCAACATAGAACGTGATTGTCGCCTTAGGCTGGCAATTTTGTGAGGGCGAATAGGACGAGCATGCATCATGATTGTGCTTGTGCATAAATATGCTTCCCTCACCTTGTTCTAATACTAAGCAACTTGTGACCAATGTGATGCTACTATCTTCCTTGTGTGAAGCTAGACAAAATGCCTTGTTCCATGCTGCTTGAATAGCTGTGCTTGAAGATAGTGTGTGATTAGCTTCGCCTTATATGTTTGTTTCCAAAGGAAATAGATGACAAGTTAATAGTTAGCAAAAGGTTCACCCCTTTGAAAACTAAATTGCTAAATGTAAGTAAAACTTGTTTTGTAGAGATATCCACCTACTCAGTAAAAAGGAAATAAAAGATAACAATACTTTACCACCATGTTTTGCATGATATGTGTAGCGGTGTTGTTGTAGGTGACTAGTTGTTAGGTGTGAGCTTTGTGCTTAGTAATAGTCGCTTAAGCTAATTAGATTGAGTATTTCGAAGTGCTTGCTTAAGACCATGATGTAGGTGTGGATGCTCGTAATCTAGGTAGTGTCGTAGCTGTCACTCCTTTTGGCCTCAGAAAGCATATGAGTGTTGAAGAGCTCTATCCTGGAACAACGTCCAAGTTTTGGTAATCTCATGGTTGCCGTTTTCAATTAAGTTCTCTTTTAGGAGCCTGAGCCTGTACACGTGGTTGCTAGCCATTGAATGTTGTGCTATGAAGACCTCTATCCATGCCTTTGCTTGACCTTAGGCCCAAGTTTAGTTCCCTTGAATGCTTGCATGTGTCGTGGTTGTCCCACTCTTGTGTGGAAGGACCTTGCTCCGAAATCCTTGTCGAACTTCATTGCTCCTTCTCCTACAGATGATATGGTGCAACGCTAATCGCTATCTACCCTGGCTTTGGAAACTTTTCCTCGTAGATCCTGTCATTGCTTTATCAACTAAATCCCTAGTCAGTGCAATGGCTCTGTCCCTTGAATCTCATTTGTTTTGTCTCCAACCCTTTCAAGTCTCTGAATATTTATCAGTCTTGATCTCATGTTGCTACTCAACAAGACCAAATCTCATGTTAATCTTTATCTGGTAATCACTTGGGTGGACACAAGACGTATATGGAAATTCGGCAAGAAGTCCCCTGTTCAGTTGTCTTTGGCAATTAAGCTATGCTCTCTTGCGTTGTGTTTTGATCTTCGAATCCCCTGCTTGTTGACTCCTAACCTTGTGACTACCTTTGTTGCTATCCCTCCTTCGCATAGTGCTTGCTCCTATGCAACCCAATTCGTGCCACGTGAGATTTCTTGTGGGATGTATGTTCAGTGATGGTGCCACGATTAGCGATCTACGGTGCTGTGACGAAACCGAGAGCCTCCTGTGGGCGCGCACACAAGGTTGTGCTGCTCGGCACGCGCTGGTATCAAGGTTTCTAGTCATGATCCATTGCAAAACTGCACCGATGTGTTATTTTCACGTGAGCTCTTCCTTGGTTATCTCTCCTTATCATGTCAAGAGATCTATATGTTGAACTAGATGCAATAGGACTCCCTTTTGAAGTCATCCAACGGTTAACCTTTGAAGAATAGGTCACTAATAGGAACATAAACAGACTGCAAGAGGTGGTAGACAAGTGACTCTACTCGACGTGACTGTCCCTATAATGACGTTGGTCATCTAGTGAGCAACTTATGTCATTTTCGTTGGATCATAAAGGTGCACCACACTTAAGGTTGAACAAGTTATTAGTCGGATGATAAAGGGACCAAGATATTATGTGCTGTAATAGATCACCTGGTATATATGAGTTCCTGTCCAAGTTCTCAATCTTTAGGTGCATAAGGATCACGTAGACGAACCGACCTTCTTTGGTGTGACCCCCTTCTGCTGACTTCAATGGCGACCATCTGTATGCTTCGACCACAATTTTTATTATCAAGAGTGAAGATTTGGAACCTTTTTTGTGTTGAGGGACAACTGATTAGTTACCAGTGGGAAAGTTAGTCTTCAGTTAGGTAACGACTAGTTGGTAACTATGAAGACCAGATCTCACAGAACAATGTTGATCAAGGAAACAACAAACCTGGCCCTGCAATGCAAGTGCTACTTCTTCTCCAAATGTGCTATCAAGTCAATTCCATCTTGGACAATCACGTATATAGTGCAAGATGTTGTATCAGCTAAGTAAAGAACTAGAGAAAGCATATCCCTAGTTTCGATCAGCATCATTGTGCCCCTAGGTACCACAAACGGATTTGTTCAAGGCTCTATTGGACGAGGTGCTAGAGAATATTCAGAAATGGTTCCTTATCTATATAGGGATGCCCTCCATGTGGAGTAATGCTTTGTGCCCTGTGAAAATAGCCCACAAGTCCAATGTTTGTGCATCGTCAAGTTGGTGTCTAAATCAACGGTTGAGGTTGTTTTCTAAGAGGCATGTAAGGAAAACCCTAGCCTCCATCCTCAGCGAGAAAGCTACCGCGGTTATAAAGGAAGAATGAGAAATCTGTCCAGATTTTGTGGCATTAAACCGGTTATCTTCAAGCCGGCGATTAGTGACTCAAACGAAGTTGGATTGACCCCAAACTTGGTGATCTCATTCTTTGCTTAGGACCCTTCAATGTCCTAAGTTGGTTTGAGTATTGGTTGAGTAAAACATTAGATTTGAGAGATACCTTGTCGGCTCGCTTGCTGCCATTTCAGAACAGAGCAATTTTGGTAGATGAATTGTTTGGATAGTCAAACGGTGTCCGGTTGAGTTTAATTTTGGTGAGTAGTTAGAAGACCCATGGATCTTCATGCCCACCAAAATTTATGCATATTAGAGCAGTAGTTTGTGAGATATGAATAGAAAACAAAAGGGTACAAAATCTGCAATTTCGCTGTGACTGCGATCATCATTTGTATTAGACGGTTGTGTTTGTCATTCATGCCAAGAAATTACAACTTGTAGATATATTGCTGTTAGACAACCCTCCTTACCCTTGAGAAGACTAATTGCACCCCGATGTGCCTTGCTTTTGCCCTCTTAGGTCAGCAATGCGTGAGCAGTCAAGGTGTTCTAGAAGCCAAATTATGCCCTTGCAATTCGAAAGTAATTGGAAAGGTGTCAAACCATAGATTTTTGGATTATAGTTTTCAAGATATTGCTTAGCCTAAGAATGGAAGCCTCGATGTCAAATATAGTTTAAGAAGGCTAGTTTTGCTACGATACAAGTCAACCCAACTTGCTGTGCAACTGCACCACGAAGTCAAATTGTACTCAACCTGCTTGGTAATGAACTAGTCCCTAGTTTTGTGATTACTTGCAACTTGTGTTGTCCTCCAAGCCTCTCTAACATCCTTCTACGTCAATGGTTCTCTAATGCTGACATGCCTTTGGTACCTTATATGTGTTTTTACCCAAGAGGTTGCATCAGATTCAACCCAGATCACTGTTGCAACTTGGATCCAAAGGCTCCCTAAGGAATGATCATCGAGAACGTTGAGCCGACAGAGTCAGCTACTACGTTTACCACTCACTCAGCAGACTCAAACCATACAATATTGTTATCAAAGAAAGAGCACTGCGCACATGGAACATTATGTAGCTTTCCATCAGTTGACATTTGAGTGATTGCACCACTACAACCAGTTTGGATATTGGTTAACTAGCTTCTCATACCCACAAAGGACGTTTACCCGTTTATGATCACATCCTTTATGAGAAGTTGTGCTCAAGCCACTTTAATAGAGAACTGCTTTTCAAACCCTGGGAGCAAATATAGCACCGTTGCAAGGAATATCCGTCAACCGACTGCGGTCTAGTGCAAAGTCCATAAGGTCTGTCCTATATCCACTAGGGAAGTAGATGTTACAAGTAGTTAGTCTACGCTTGAATCACTCTTCGTACATCAAGGACGAAGTACGCAGGACAGTGCTATCTTAGATTTCTTCCAATGTAACAATGCTTTATGGACGCCAATGAAGGAGATTCTTCAGACAACAGCTTACGACGAAGAGCAAGTATTAGAAAGTGTCGTTACCAAATTAGTCAATCTGATACTCCGAAGTTAAGTAGCATAATGCTATCACTGATGTTGGAAATTGGTTGACATGTTTCTCTTCCCTTAAAAGTCTTTTGCACCGAATCTCGGGACACGATTCCTTTAAGGGGGGAGGGCTGTAACACCCCAGGTGTTTGCCACCAGTTAAGCAATGGGTTGAGCTCAAATATGGCATGGTAAGTAGTGATGGAGATGGTAGGTTAAACATATGAAAATGAGTCACCACTTAAACTTGGACCATGCACCATTACTTACATGCTGCCCTTTCTAAAAAGTATGCTTGGGAAATGTTGGATGTACTTGTTTCATGTGTCTTGCATCAACATCCATCTATATTGATCACTGGAAAAGTTTCATGAAGTTTGGAATCAAGAAGTCACATGAAATGACAAGTTATGTCCTTGCCGGAATTGTCTTATTAAGTGAATGGAATTATAGGTCATCAACCAAACCTTGCAACCTTGCCCAAATGACACTAATTAAACTCTACAACAAAAGTCATAAAGGGTTCGTATTGAGCGGAGGACAAGAAAATACCTCCATCAATCTAAAACTTGGATTTAAGCTTTACCATGATGCTACTTTGACCTATGTTGACCAATCACTTATAGTGCTTGCATGGAGTTGCACCTTAAATCAAAGTTGAAGTTTGAGTAGAGTAGAACAAACTTTGTTTAATGGTCAAGAGCTAGATCAGCTCTGAAGCAAGTCAAACCGAGCCCTCAAGTTGGAATCCATGGCTGTTTTGGAGCTCAAAAATTTGGCTAAGTCCCTAATAGACTGAAACTGAGATTTTAGTTTTCGTTTACCCTGCTTTGGAGCCTTGTATCTCTCCAACCAGGCCGAATCAGACTTTGACGCTTTACGAAGATTGAGATTTCAGGCGTATTTTCGAGGTAGTATTGCTGCTCCTTCAGAATTTTTGAATTTGGAGTTCGGTGGCCGACCGTGCAGCCTGCTTGCTGCCGCATGGCCTCCATGCGCGCGCGCCGCTGGCCAGCTCACCCTGCTCTTCTATTTGAGGACTGGCGCTGCCTCTCAAGAGCTCCCACTCACTCTCCTCCCTCTCCTTGTCTGCCTGGGCGCCGAAGGAGCAGGCTACCGCCGCCATTAACGCTGAGCTGTACGTGACTGCCATGGCTCGTTCCCTCTCGGCTCTGTCTCTCTCTTGTGTGGTTTTCGCCCTAGGAAGCTGTAGCCGAGTTGCCTCCACCGGAGACGGCGAGCTCCTCGCTGTAAATCGTTGCCGCGCCGGCGTACAGGGCCGTCGCCGTCCGCTGCGGCCGCCGCGCGTGTGGCTGGGCCGCCTCGGGCCATCTCCGGCCGTGCCACGGCTACCCACGAGCGCATGCGGGTCCCCTGGTCCTTCCCCGCCCCTCCACCGTCACCGACGCACCGCCTCCGGCGAGCTCCGGCGCATCCTCTGTTCCAAGCCACGCTGAGGATCTCACGCAACAATTCGAGAAAAGGGAAGGATCTAAGTGCAAAACAATGACTCTGATGAATAGTACTCATAAGGATCTCTTCGCTGAAGTTTGATTTATATTTTCCGCAGGGTCCTCGATGCAAGATTTAAATTTCCTTTCTCTGATTTTTTTTTCAGATTTGAATGCTCCACTTTGAAAATTCATAATAATTCATACAAAAATAGTAAAATCGAAAATGAGGACTTTTTTGAATCCTTGTGAAATTTTCTATGCATTAGATCTATAATGTGGCATGTTTTAGTTTAAATATTTTGCTGTAAAAATAGATCTATGCAGCTAGGTTCTTGATACTTGCCATGTCTTGCCTTTTTCATAACTGCAGTTTTTATGCTCAAATAAATGTGAAATTTTTGTGGAGTGCTACTAAGGTTATTCTTGATGTCTGGTAAAAATTTCAATATTTTAGGCTTGATAGTTTAAGAGTTATAAAAATAATAAATGCCCCATTTTGATTTGCTCCTATTCTGAATAGGACTGCATGTTTGAATTAATTGGCTTAGTTAAGTTATGAATCATGACTTTATGATAATACATGAGTTGTAGTACTTTTATTAAGATTTTCAAAAAGCTAAATATCATGATTTTTGGTTAAGTAGATCTTGAGTTATACTTGCTTAAATCTCTGTGGCTGTTTCTGCTCAAACCCAGACAGGGTTTCCTTGTTCTTACTGTGGGCATTCTTACTTGTAGAATTAGCTTTAGGTGTTTATAACAAAGTTGTTTGGAATTTGCTAAGCTTTCTAAAAAGTCTAGATACACATTTATTGGACATGTATAACTCCATTTATAGCTGTTTAAAGTGGCATGTCAGTTTCTGTCTATGTTTTGGACAGAGGTGCAATTATTTGATTAATTGACCCTTCTAACTGTAGAATCATATTAATATGAGAATAAGAAAGTTGTAGGTAACTTCCTAAGATTTTCAAAAGTTATGGTTCATGTTTGTTGGAGGTCTAGAACTCCAGTTGTGCTTCTCTGAAGTTCCTATCAGTTTTCTGTACCACTGCTGTTGGGCTGCATTTGCAGTTTTGCTTGTGCAATTATTTTTGTGGTGTAAATGATGTTTGCTATGGTTGTAGTGAATACAAAAGTTGTAGAAAATTTCATAATCTTGCTTGTGTTCAAATTGTAAGACCATAGGCCTGATAGTTTAGGAGTTACATGACTTTTAAGTCTTCTGTCAAGTTTTGATTGTATTCGGAGCAGATATGAAAGATGCTAGTGTTTGATCTAGTTAGGATTTGAATCACACCTAGATGATAATAAGAAAGTTGTATATAATTCATGTATCTATCTGCTGTTAAAATTTGGTGTCATTTGGCCAAGTAGTTTAAGAGTTACAGTTGTTTAAAGTTGGGGTATACAATTGATTGCTCTCTGTCTTGTTTAGACCAGTTTCGGTAAATGTATAATTTCGACCTACTTAACTTATGAATCATGCTATGATGGTTATAGATGAAATGTAGATAATTTCATAAGCTTTTCAGAATATCTTCTTGTAAGTCATTTGGATTTGTGTAACTCCAGTTATAGCTAAATCTTGTAGCTGCTGTTTGCATGTCTAGAAATTGACAGATTCCAATTATAGTTGTTTGCTTGTATATTGCTAAGTGTGGCTCATACCTTTGACGATGGTTGAGTTAGAGTACCTGAGATCTTGGGAAACTTGTGTCATGCTTGGTGTTGTCGTCTTCTTTGCTATCGTGGCATGATAAATTGTGCGATATTTAAAGTAAGCAATGCGAAGTGCTTGTGCATGTTAACGTAACCTTGTGCTTGTCTTACTTACTGCATGTGATGCATTGTCAATTGCACTTCCATGTATTCATACACATGTATCATGTATCTCATTTAGGTACGCTAGATGAACCACGTGAAGGATGTGATGTGGAGTCAAACCTGAAGACGGTGTTTGGTGGATCTATCCCGAAGATGGAAGGACTAAGCAAGTGCTAGGACCGGAGATGTCACCAAGTTGGTGCAAGCTAACTGAACTAACTTGTGTCGGATTCCAGGCAAGCCCGGTGAAAGTGCATTTGCCCCCTATGTGGGTTTTGGTGTATTGATGACATTCAAATTAGGGACTAATGTGATCTTAATGAGATATGTTGCAGCTATTAGTCCCATGAAAGATTCAAAGAGTTGATAAAGATGAAATGGTATCCCTCAATTCTTGAAGTTGTAAAGGCGGACGAATTCAAAACGATCTCCAAAGGTTTTAAATTTTGTCTTTGAGTTTAGGATCCGCCGCACTATAAAGAGGGATGCAAGTTTAGTTGGTCTGAGGAAGATAGAGTGCTCAAGCATTTAAATAAAATCAATCGTGTGTCACTCTAGCACTTCACGAGCACATAGAATATTTTTTCTGTGACTTTCGGTGTCGGAAGTCCCGACGTAAGTCGGAACTCCCGACAGTCGGAAGTCCCGACCTTTGCCAGGAGTCCCGGCACCTGTGCTTCTGACTGCTCGCTGTCTGTGCACGTCGGAAGTCCCAACGTTCGCCGGGAGTTCCGTCCATCGGAAGTCCCGACGTTCGCCGGGAGTTCCGACACTGACCTGACCCGAGCCGGGAGTCCCGGCCAAAGAAGATCTTGGGCCGTTTGATTAACTGTGCTCGTCGGAAGTCCCGACGATCGTCGGGAGTTCCGACCGTCGGAAGTCCCGACGTTTGCCGGGAGTTCCGACACTGACTTTCTCCCGTGGACTTCTGACTCGTTGTGAACAGTGTTTTCTGTTGTAGTCGGAACTTCCGGGATCTGCGTCGGGACTTCCGACGTAGATCTGAACGGTTGGATTTTCACTTGGAGTATAAATACTCCTCTCTTCACTTCTAACCGGACGGACTCATTTTCACAGCTTGACTCACTTCGTCTTTGAACAGCTCCCTAGCAACCAAAGCACCCCTCTCCTTCCCCCTTTGCTCCAATCTTCAATTCCCTTAGGGTTTGATTGAAAGGAGAGTGGATTAAGTGAGAGCATCACTTGGGAAAGCTTGAGCACTTGATTTCTTCGTCAAGCCGGTTGATTTTATGTCTATTACTCTTGGGGTTTTACCCCTAGCCCGGCTAAGGCGTCGCCAAAGAGCTTCTATCTTGTGGAAGATCCTCGGGAAGTTTGTATTACCCCTCGATTTCTTAGTGGAAAGCTCAAGTGACCTTTGTGGTGGTCGCTTAGAGAGAGGCAAGGAGGTGGAAAAGACTCCGACCTTTGTGGTCACCTCAACAACGAGGACGTAGGAGCTCCTTAGTGGGGTTCCAACCTCGGGATAAATCTTTGTGTCCCGTGTGCTTGTTGTTGTGATTGCTAGATATTACTTGTATGTGTTTGTCTCTCTCTCTCCCAAATTTCCATTTTAGGGTTTGGACTCGATCTACGGTTTGGAGGCATTACGGCGTCAAGAGAGTGACCCAACATCTTCACCAAACCACTAGGAAGAAAGGTTGTAAGTTCATTTATCTCAAAGTTAAATTTGGCAATCGCTTTTGTAGTTCTCGTGGCGCGCGGAACTGGCCGACGTTTGCGCCGGAACTTTCGACAACGTCGGGAGTTCCGACCCAAACGTCGGGACTTCCGACAGTGACTGACAGAATTGAACTTAGCCTTTGCAGTAAATTTTTAGATACGCCTATTCACCCCCCCCTCTAGGCATTGTTAGATCCTTTCACCCGGGAGCATTCTAAGTCTCCCAGTAATTTATAAAATATTACTCAAAGTTCTTATGATTGATGCATTAGGTTATAAGAGTTGATTGGAACCACTTGATGCATATAAATTCCTTGTCCAGATATATACACCGTTAACCCTGTGTAGGTCCAGGATCGAATATATGCTTAGCCATGCTTAGACCGGTAGAAGTCGGGTGATTTCCTGTCACCTGCGAGATATAGGTGAATACCGAAGCACGGTTGGCTATATTTGCTATCATGGAAAAGAACCATGGGGTAAAAGTAAATCGAGGCCGGGCGGAGTCTATGTGTAGGTTGACTTATGTGATTCCGTCTGTGTTGATTAAGGACCGTACCGTTGTTGGCGCTTCTGACAAGATTGAACGCATGCCTATCACTTAGCTGGCCGGATAACTCGTTCCGACCGCGAAGCTGAGTAGCTCAACTCAGGCCGGGCCCTGTTCTGTTGTGCGCTCCTTGCGGGGGGCGATCAGACTGAGCCCAAGGGCAGGCTAGGCCTGAACATCCTGGCATCTAGTGTCCCAGATTGTGCGGCGCGGTACGGACCCGCGAAATGTGTACCTGAGTTGTACCAAAGGTGACCTAAGGTGACCGTTGATCGGGTCTGTCTAGGTTTGTGTTAGGAATAAATTCCCAGCTGGTTGAAATCGATTTGAATCGCCGTCTCTCCCGGATAGTGAGAAACTTGGCTAGTCCCAACATCGTAGTAATTATATTATGGAATGTGATGGTTTGGATAAACATGGAATTACTACACCTGCTATGGTTACTATTGTATGCTCTAAAAAGATATACCACATGTTTGGCATAAGATAGTTGCTAATCTAGAGATGGATAGTTATATTTAACTTGATAAAGGAATCATAATTGTACAACTAAGTCAATCGCTTTTGTGCAAAATGTTGTCAAGCTACCTCCACTTATAAAGCCTTGCATACTCCTTGGAGTTAATTTTATTTCTGGTTTATGTCGCGTAAGTCTAGCTGAGTACATTCGAGTACTCAGGGCTTATCACACCATGTTGCAGGTGAGATTTTGGCCTGCGGAAGATGGTGGCTAACCACCGGTGGGCTCGGTGACTCTATATTCACTTCTCATCTACATGCTTTTGTCTGAGGATGTCACTTATGCTAGCAATGTATTTGGAACTCATATTAATGAAATCCTTCGAAAGCAATGTTGTTTTCACTAATCGGTTTTGAAACCCAAACTTGTACTATTAATTGTGACTCATTGTAATATTATTTTCGCTACCACTCTGTGTATGTGATGTGTATTTGCTTAATCACGCGATCTTGGTTGTGATGTTGATTTACCGAGGTCCTGCGTGATACTCGGCGGACTACCGCGTTTATATAAGTGAAAGTATGCGCGTGTCAACGTGTTAGCGGTGACAGCCGTACTTGATCTTATACAAATTGGACGGTTCTGTCACACCCACAAGCGCACAGCTAACTGCATAATTAATTAGAGCCTTCCAAATCGAATATTTTCCTAACATGATAGTTGTAGTATCCCTATAGTTGACGTTGTGAGATTTTGATCTCTTAGGACAGTCCTAATGAAAGAAACTATTAGTTTCTATAACATAGGATACCGCACTAAAAAAATACTGCTTTCCAACCCATGGTTTCTATGAGTAATAATTATTTTCTCTTTCTCTCTCCCAACTCTATCTTCTTCCTCCAATAGAAGTGCGGCACAAGCCCCCTAGAAACTAGTGGTTTCTCTCCAATGGCGATTTTATGGTTTCTTAGTGCATTGGGTCAAGAGAAGACCTGATTTCTTAATGAGAAAACCATTTCTAGGATTTTTGCTCTCTTTCTTCATTAATTATGTTGCCATGTCAGCGTTTTATTTATATGGTAAGTCATTTAACGAGGATAGAAACCATCATCGATACACTGTTGGGACTGTCCTTACACCGGTTAGGAAAGCAACGTAGCATGTGTATATGGCCCATCAATTCTGTGTCACATCCAACTATTTAATATTTATATATGTATTGTTTGGTAATGCTCAATTATGTATAGTTATCAATGCTGGTCATAAAAACTGCTAGTGATAGGTATCATTGCTGGGTTGTACTACCAACCTGCAGTGATTGTCTAGGCCTCGGAATCTGAAATTTTTATTCACTGTTAACTCCCTTGCGGGGTCACGTCCGCACAACACACATCCTTATCTTCTCTCTATCCGTCTCCCTCTCGGCCCTTTCTTCGTTCTCAGTCTCCTCCCCTCCCTTACCTCCATGCAGGTGGTGGATCCGTTCCCAGCCCTGGAACGAGGGATGGTGTTTTTTTTCTTTTGTTTTATTTTGTGAAATAGGCATCGTTGCCGGATGAGCAGTCGGCAATATAAAGCCAAGGCTAGCATTGATAATTACCCATTGTCTGTTCAAAATCTAGTAGAGTGGGTAGTAGATCCAAGAAACCAAAACCACCGCCACGCCCGCGTCGCGCACCTAGGGCGGCTCGGGCGGACCCCAGCTGCCGCACAGTCGTCCCCTTCCCCTCCAACATGGGCCTTGCTGCCGCTCGGGCGTGCCGCTAGAAGCTCGAGCGGTCACAAGGACAACGGTGGCGCGGCGTTTCCCTCCCTACGGTAGCAGATCGAGCGTGAATTTAGGGCAGCGGTCGACAATGACGCGACACCGTAGATTCAGAGGTGACGCGACCGCGACTTCGCTAGGCGAGGGTCATGGATGGTAGTGGCGTCCCCACGTCTTGTGGCAACAAGCCCACAACGTCGGACGTCAGGGAGGCGGCGGCGAGAGAGGGGGATGAGCGGCTAGTGGTGCTATGACCTCCCAGATCTACAACTCGGCGATGTGGCCACGGCCTAGTGGCCTGGATCCATTTTGTGCAGGCCAGGTTTTGCACGTGCCCCATGAGCCATGGTGCCACGACTGTTGGTGTCGGGACGGTGGTGAGGGCACTATTGTGCATAGAGGATGTTTGGCATGGTGGTCAATTACTATGGTCGTTGGCATGGTGGTCTGGTTGGACCAGCATTGATACAACGATGGCCAAGTAGGCAGCACGATGCCAGCAATGATATGACGCATCAGCAACATGTCCCTCCTTGGAGGCATTGTTGTGAGGCCCCCATCCCTTTGAGGTTTTCTCTAGTTGAAAAGCTATTGCACTAATGACGTTCGTGGACGTCGTTCCCTCCTTGGAGGCAATGCAAAGGAGATCCTCCGTCGTGCCCATGCTAATCGTCCTTACCGTGGTGGTGGATGGTAGCGACCCACGGGGGCCAACGACAGCATGGCTAGCTGGAAGCGGTCTGCGAAGATAGACACACGCATGTCAGTGACCAAATTTGCTTTAGCAGCGATAGCCAGTTGAAGGCGTCTTCCTGTGGTGACGGTGCAACAATGGTAGCCCCAGGGTTGTTTCGTCGGTAGTGAAAGCATCTAGGCTCCTAGTTGGGTTTCGGTGATTAATGACGACACGAGATTACTATGACTAACGTGTGTTTTGCAAAGGCAATTTGAGTTAGGTCATGGTAATGGAAATTGATTGGGCAATCATGGTTGTCATGCCCCTGTCGATGGAAATCATTTCGGTTTTCAAAGGATAGACGACAAGGTAAAGGACAGACTAGTTCTAAGTATCGTTTGGTGTTGGAGAGACATTTAGAGTAGTTTAGGACTTTGTTTTTTCTTTAGCCGTACTATTAAGGGGGGTATGGACTAGTAGCTTGACCTAGGTGAGTCTAGTGGGTTAGGTGTGGTGCACACTTATCAAACCTAGCATTAGGTAGCTCAGGAATAGCCCTAAGATCAATTGGAGTCAACTTCATTCACATAGGATTTCGAGTTGGAAGTGAATGGAGGGTCAAATGACTGACCGGATGCTGGTCTGGTTGTGACCGGACGCTGGAGGGTGAGTCCGGTCAGTTCATTTGATCAACTGTAGTCATCTGGTACTGACCGGACGCTGAGTGGAGGAGCACCGGACGTTGGGGTGTCTGCGTCCGGTCCATTCCAGATAGGTTCTAGAGAGGCTTTTTCCTGACCGGACGCGTCCGGTTTGTTCGGAACATAGACAACGAGCGTTGTTTGGCAGAAATGCTGCAAGGCGTGTCACTGCTACAGATACAACCTGTAATTGGGAAATGGCACTGCTCATAAATGCAGGTTGTTCATTGCATTTGGGTATGGATCGTAAATTTGATGGCTACCTGTGATTACGAACTAACAAAACACTTGTCTAGATGCAAAGTTAACCTTTAAGAAGGAAAACGATGGCGTTTGATGACTACAACTGTGTTCTTTGCGACCTTGCCTTGGAAGACTCTCTTGTCCATCTCTTCCTGGCCTTCCCATTTGCAAGATCATGTTTGCGCAACCCTTGGTTTGGTTATTCTCAGCAGCCTTTTGATCTGTTTGGGACCTTGGTTTCCTTTAAAAATTAGTTATCTTTTTCATGGAGATTATTGTCACGGTGTGCTGGTCCACCGAGACCGTCCCAAAAGATGCAATTTTCCAGCATGTGCAACCCTCAGCTCATCACTACAAGGCAATCTCTCTAAGGGAATTTGCTGAAGTTATACTTAGAGCAAAACGAAGCTCAGCACCTTTGTTTGCTCAATGGCTAGAAGCTTATGTGTAACTCTGCAAAAAAAAATCATTTCTTTCTTTGTCTCTTGATTCACGTTGTAAGAACTCTTTCCTTTTTAATAAAAGCAAAGTAGGGGGAGCACCCTCTCCTGTTTCCCAAGAAAAAACAGTTAACCTTACAACCGAAGTTTGTAATCTTACAACCGAAGTGCAATACATCATTAAGATATATCGATCATACTATCCAGATAGAGCTTTTTAGATTTTTATTTGTGTTGACTCTAGCTCTGATTGGGAGATGGCAATGCTGATATAGATAGATAGATGCAGCTTCAAAGATGGCCAAAACAGAAGGGACAAAAGAAACCCATAGGTAGGTCTCTTGGGTCACTGTTGGAAAGATGAGGAGAGAAGAAAAAGACGACCTTTTTCCCCACCGACTGGTGGGCCCTGCTCCGATTATAACACCTTGACTTGTGGCTCTGCAAAAGAAGATTACTTACTCCGGAATCCTCTTATTTGATTTCAACATAACGTGAGCCCTGTCCAAGCTCTCGTCTTGTTTTGTGGAAAAGACAAATTCTGATCTTGTGATGATGAGGTTTGAATCTGTCAGTCCAGCCTTCGGTCATTGCATTTAGTGAGTGTTTAGTTCCGAAAAATTTTGGCTTTTGACTACTGTAGCACTTTCGTTTGTATTTGGCAAACATTGTCTAATTATGGACTATTTAGACTTAAAAGATTCGTCTCACGATTTCTCGGTCAACTGTGTAATTAGTTTTTTTTTCATCTATATTTAGTACTCTATGCATATGCCGCAAGATTCGATGTGACGGATACTGTGCAAAATTTTTTGGGTTTTGGAGACATCTAAACGGGGCCTTAGCCACCAGACCAAAAGAAACAACAGAACATGACTGTCTCTTTTTTTTAAGAGAGAAAGAAAGAGAGAAGACCTTTGGTTTTATTTATGATGAGATGCAGTATGATTATGATGTGTATATCTCCATCAGTGTCAGAGTGTCAAATACTACATACTTTCTGCTTGTGATGGGATATTGGAATTAGAAGATGTTGGGGGTCATGTGATGTCCGCTTTAATTTTCGTTATTATATCCTGGCCGTCAGGTCGGCCCATCTGCCTTTGTTGGTGCTCTTTTGCAGAAAGTCCGGTGTGTTTGTTACCTTTGAGCCCAAAGCCCACCCAGTCCGTCCCGTTCTCTGTCCAAGCAGCCTTTTTATTGTTTTGTTGTACGCGGACAATCACCGGCACTCGTAAACGATCGTGAATTTCCAGCTGGAAATAATATTTTTCTCTCACACCAAACTAACCAGCAGTAAATAATCCATGATATGATACGGCCTCCCGAACAATAAATAATCCACGATTCCTCGGAGGCTGTGTAGCACTGGGCTATTTCATTTTCAGCTACTAATCAGTATGATTATTTGGAAGATGCTTATAAGAGCGATAAATGATGTGAATATACTGAGTTAGTGACTTCGTTACTCTACACATATATTGGTGAAGCCATCGCCCGACCAATTCATCGGCGAAGCGCAAAGAAAATTTCCTTTTTAGCAAAGAGAAATACTGTATTTTTTCTACGTAAATATTTTTATTATGACAATTGTTTGGACTCAGTATAAATTTCTAGTCTACAGTCGTTACCGTAGACCTTGGTAGAGTTTTTGAGTGTTCGTAAGAAATAAATGAGCATCTGGTGTTTAATTAAAAAAAGCAATCAACATGATGATGATTCCGCAATCAGTTCCCATGATTAAGAGTGGCAGCATATGCTTAGCACACGACATTAAAGCACACGGCGCCGAAAAGACACTGTTTGTCTCTTTTGCTTTGGGTCTCGCTCTCTCTTCTTTTTCAACTGCGTGCATTTCTCTCTCTTTTTGGAGGAGCAACGAACCACAGTGGATTCCAAAGTAGGAGTAGGCCGACAAATAGCATCACATTCTCCTAGGGACTAGAATGAGTAAAAAATGCCATCTTTTTTTTATTAAGAGTAAGTCTGGCCAGAACTAGCTCGACGTTCAGGTGCAAAAGAAAACAAGTAAAATATATATACTCCTACTTGTTGAACCTTACACACCACAAAGGGGTAAGACGGGTCGCAGTAAAAAGGAGAAGATCCTTCTTAAAAAAGAAAGGCAGATGAGGGTTACAAAAAGGAAAAGGAAGAAAGAACTGGTGGTGTGTATCAGGGCTTTAGGCCCATTTAGTATCCAATTATGCCCAAAAATAAATCCCCAACCAACGACCACCGTTGGGCCTACGTTCCGGAACAGGCCACGATGGGCCGCACGATGCTTTGCCCATGAGAAATCCACTCGTGGGCCGTATCTGTCTTGTGAGGATCGATGCCTCTTCTTCTTTATTTTGGAAGTATCAAACAAAAAAAAACAAAAAATCGAACCATCAGCATGTATTGTTGGATGAACAGTGATAATAAAGTCTCACATAGGAGTAGAGTCAACAATATAGATATAATGCCACACGATCATAATAAAGTACGACAACCATTTTTGTCGAACACAAACAAACAATACAATCACAAACGACATGCATGCAGATGAACAGGACCAACATATACATGTCTATTAGATTAGAGCCACAGGGACGACTACGCATGCTATCACCAAACAAGCGCGCGGTAAATAAGCGGTTCATCATCCGCAGCATTGGGCTTGCAGCAATTCTTTTTCGTTATTACAATACCTCGGTTGCATGCATTATATATATTGCTGCTTGCTTGGTGATGCATGAACTAGTAATAACTTGCATTGGCGTGCATGCAGTACGTGCTCTCGTGGAGGCCGGAGCAGCACCCATGGCGGCGGCAATGCAGGTAGATATATAGGTAGCAGCAGGCAGCGCTGGCTGGTGATGGATGCTAGCCAAGGCGGAGGTCGTGGGAGCCGTAGGCCATGCCGTGCAGGTTGGGCTGGCTGGGCACCACGCGGAAGGCGTACATGTCGGGCGCGCCACCGCCCAGCGCCGCCGCCGCCGCGCCGTCCCAGCCGCCGGCGCCCGTGTTGTCCACGAACCCGAACGCCGGGTCCTCGCGCATGCCCTGCACGCACGCACGTGTCCAGTAATGG
Source organism: Miscanthus lutarioriparius (assembly GCA_904845875.1). Classification (NCBI taxonomy): domain Eukaryota; kingdom Viridiplantae; phylum Streptophyta; class Magnoliopsida; order Poales; family Poaceae; genus Miscanthus; species Miscanthus lutarioriparius. The sequence goes on along the minus strand of CAJGYO010000019.1, from coordinate 3,839,643 downwards.
AGTGATTAGATGCATGATCAGTAAGTAAATAAATTAATTAATAGACACATCTACCAGCGCTGGCTGAGATTTATTAGTGTACTGTAATGATCACGCACCAGCTCCTGCTGCAGGTTCTTGTACGCCTCATACGAGTGCTTCACCTGCATGTATGCACGAGCAGTGTAATTCAGCAACATTGCAAGGTCTATACAATTCGAAAACTTTAAAAAATATTACAGGGACTAATTTTATGTCACAAATATTAGTCTTTTTTATATACAATTCGATCAAACTTAAATTTTTTGACTAATTATATTCAGGGACAAAGAGAGTAATGAATAGACCTAAAGAAAGTCGAAAATACTGCCTCCCTTCTTTGCAGTTTCTAGGAAGAAGCAACCATCGTCTAGCAATGTCATTTGCTGGGATATATGAAGCTAGCTCAGTTGTTCATAGGAATAGCTTAAACATGGTCCTCTTTGTTTGTTCGGTGACTATGCTTCTCCCTTGAGTATGCTTCTAAACACCAACCATTTATGTTTTCGTGCAGCATTTCTACCTAGTGTGGTACAACTATATACATGGTCATGTATATGTGTTGGTGCCTTGGTGGTCATATACTCATATTTGCCTGCTGGTGAGTGGTGACTAGCCAGTCCCACTAAAGGAGTGTATAGCAACAGGAAAAGTCAAATGCATTACACTACAAACAGAAGAGGAGAAGATAACAAATGTTGTATATATAATATATAGTCTTCATGTCACCCATATGACACCATATGGACATGCTGTAGGGAAAACACTATTCAACTTGAACTGTAATGAGCTGATCTGACAAAGTGAGGCCTCCTCCGAAGCATCAGAAGAATTTTAGGTGCTTGTTTGATAATAAGTTTGATTCCCCATTGGAGTTTCTGTACAAAAGAAACAGAAATGCTTCCTTTCGTCGAAGAAAACTCTAGAAAAAAAATCAATTGTTTGTACTGTGGCAATAATTATTCTAACTGCATTTTGTTTTTCAACGAACATAACTGCAATGTATACATGTCTGTACTATATTTATGATGTGGGAGTGGGAGAACAGGCATACTATGCAACTCATAGCTCAAAGAAAGGGTGAGCTAGCTATTTGCATCTCATGGACAACATATGTGTCCTTCACATGGTGGGGGTGAGGTGCCAGAGAGAGAAATATTTGGGTGATTTGGAGATGAGCTGGATGCAATGTTTCAGTCAATATACACAGTACATGGCTGTGTACGTATTGACAGGCTACATTCAGTAACAATCAAGCCAAAGTACTTCCATACTAATGAGTTCCATTTCCATACTTCTGCAAATCATAAAGCCTACACTTTGGTCCTTATCTGTGGGTGTATCACGCCGTGGTGCAATATCATAAAAATCAGTGCTTAACATGCTACTCCCGATAGCAGGGGGACCGAATAAGCACGATCGGCGGCAGTCTTAGCTAGCTAGCAGGCTTAACGAGAGAGATCTCGACATGCATGCAGACGCATGCGTATGGATCAATGGATGCATGCTCCGATCCAACACTAGTGTCCTTGCTCGTGCTCAATTCATCCTAGCTTCTAAAAGACAGAGACCAATGCGCCTACTGATTGAATACAGCATTGCATACAATGTGTATGAGTGCGTGCATGCGAGCACATGAGATGGACCAAGATCTAGCAGTTCTACAACGTGGAGCTACTTTCAGTAGAGCCTCAGATTGACATGGAGGAGTTGAGTGTGGAAATGCACAGACATGCATGCTATTGTACACTGGACAATAGCTTGCAGGTTTCAGCTTGAGGCGTGGTGGTGTCTGTCAGATATTTGCTTCATCGCTACTTGAAGAGTCAAACGTGCAAGTACAAGATTTGAAGATGGATGTGGTTGCTTGAAGAGTCAAATGTGCAAGTACAAAGATTTGAGGATGGATGCGGCTCCATGTCTGCTCGGTTTTGTTGGTAGATTTAAGTAGATGTGGGTATTGACAGGGAGAGATTTGTTTATCAGTTATTTATATCTTTTTTTTCTCAAATATGCACGAGTGTGCATATCATTGTATTAGAAGGAAGCAAGTTTATTTATATCTTATTGAAGCTGCAAATAATTTATTTTAAAGAAGACATACTTAGATAAGATAAAAGAAATTAATCTAGATAACCTGAAAAGGGAGAAATTGATCATTATAAAACTATGATCAGTAGAGAGACCTGTTTTTGCAAATATTGGCATGTCCACTAGACCAAATTAAAAAAACGGTCACAAGTGACGGCAAAGGACTAAAGGAGGAGGAGATCTGCTAGGTATAGGTGCAGATAAATATATTTCTTGACAAATTGGGGGCAGCTAGCCTTCAAAATCACCCAATTGACCTGAGACAATCTTTGTGCAATGTATTAGTAAACAGATAATGCTTGGTTTTCTTACCTTTTTCTTGTAGGTTTCAGTCTGTGTGGTGATCACATGATACTGAAAAAATCAAATGAGAAAAGGATCAGCAAAAGAATTCTCTATCCGATCCCACCTTTTCTTTTGAGAAAATGAGAAAACAAGGACATGAGATGAAATTATTCAAGATCTTAAAAATTAGAAGCAACAATTCTCTATCCGATGCCACCTTTTCTTTTGAGAACAAGAATTAATTCTTGTAGTAGGCTAAAAGAAATATCGAAGCAAAATTAAATGTTTTTTTTTCTCGAATACGCAAAAGCTTTGCATATCATTGTATTAGGTAGAAAAATTTAGGCAAACATACAACGCGCTTGTATCGAGCGCCGCAGGAGGTCAACCTAACGCAGCCGTAGCCGGACCGTCCTAACAAGAGATGCAAAATTAAATGTTGTTGTCTGAGGTAAAAAAAAACCGACAGTGTTTGGATGCATCGAACACTGAAACTGAATTAGTGTACAAGAGATGCATCTATCTCTCCCAGTAAAGTATCCTAAATCTTCTTCTTTTTTTAACTTCACAAGCACAAGAAAACACCCGCGAACAAATTAACAAACACGCCAGAGAGATCTATGTAATAGTGAGAAAATAAGATTCAAAACCAAATCAGGAAACATGCACAAAGATCTACCAGCAAGGAGCATGAAATATGGACAGATCTGAAGAGCGCATCAGTCTGCAGATCTAGCTAGCTAACTAACTAGCTAGGAGCTGAAGCAAGTGATTAGGGTTTGTACGTGCCTTCCTATGGCGAACCTCCTTGAGAGCCGCATCAACATTTTGCTCAAGTCCCCGCAACTCGTCAAACTCCAGAGTGTCCAGATCCTCGCCCATCCTTTGCCTGATTGATGAACACACAAATCAGAAAGCGTCGGAGTTAATTAATGTAAACCCGAGGACTAATCCCTCATGTATGAAATATCCTGCTGAGAAATCCACATGAGGAATAAATAAATAAATAAACCGATCGAAGAGAGGAAGAAGCAGGAAGAGGAAAGTGGTTATGCTGATGACCTAATCTCTGTGCGCAGGTTGCGATTGATGTCCTTGAGATGGCTCAGCGTCCGCTGCATATTCTGCAGAGACATATAGTGAGAGATTTAAACCAAAAAAGCATGGAAATTGCTTAGAACTTTAGATCTCATCATCTCATGGACGGACATGTGAAGAGTAAAGCAGCGAGCGAGTGGTTCGCTTGAGTGAAACAAAAGAGATGACTGACCTCATACTGCTCGTTCCATAGGCTGGTCCCGATGGCCTGCTGGTATCGGTCAAAGATGGTCTTGATGCTGCGGGCAATCACCAGCCAAGAACATGGAAATCAGCCACCGACACGGGATCGAGCAATCAAGCAAAAGCAGCAGATGGCCGGACACGAGTGAGTTGAAGATGCATGGAAGAGGAGGAAGCAAGCAAGAAGTACTGACTCGGTCCCGGGGCTGCAGAACTCGTGGTTCTTGCCGGTGGAGGAGAACATGATGATGGCGACCTGGGCGTCGCAGAGCACGGTGAGCTCGCGCGCCTTCTTCATGATCCCCGTGCGGCGCTTGGAGTAGGTCACCTGCCGGTTGGTGGTGTTCTCGATCCGCTTGATCTCGATCTTGCCGCGCCCCATCGTCGGTGGCGTGTCGGGACGGCGGCGCGGATCCTCCTCCGCCGCCGGCTGCTGCTGCTCGCCGCCGCGCTCCACCGTCGTCTCAGGCTGCGGATCCCGGCCGCGCCGGCAGGGAGATCGAGACGGACGGAGCGGTGGATGGGGGGAGAAGCAGGAAGAAGAAGACGACGACGAAATGGGGTGGTCCTGTAGGAGGGAGCGAGGCAGCAGAGCTGAGCAGCCGCACAACAGCCGCTGGTGGTGGTAATAAGGAGGAGGAGGAGGGCGGGCGGTGGTGCCAAGGATGGAAGGACAAGGCGTGTGCGTGTGCATTTCGGGGTGGAGAGGACGAGGTGCGGTGCGCGGCGTGGACGGAGACAGCTACCGGATCCGTGAAAGGCGTGGGGCACCGTGCCCGCCCGCCCGTGCCGTGTGGTGCCGTGCACTGCCCGCGCCCGCCCCGGCCGTCGCTGCCTCTGCCTGCCTGCCGCCCTGCCCCCCGTGATCTGACGCGGCGTGGGTGTAAGCGCGCGCCGGCCGGCCGGCCGGCTCGCTCTCGGCGCGATCCAATCCACCGTGCCATGCATCCGTCGGTCTGGTCGTGGTCGGTCGGTCTGCCGTGGCGGCTTTTGGCACAACGGTTAGCACGGTTTTGGCTTCCGGATCCTCTTCTTCGGCTCTTCCTTTCTCTTTTCTTCCGATGCACCCCTTGGCACCGGAGTCTCAGCTCCCAACTCTGGACTCTCGAGTGAAAGCAAAGCAAAATACCCTGTTCGCTTGGCTGATAAGTCATGGCTGAAGGTACTATTGGCTGATTTATTGTGAGAGAAAGATATTGTTCATTGATTGAAAAAGTGCGTCTTATAAGCCAAGGGAACAGGACATTTGTTACCTAGCGTCGTCACGTCACCGGCCCGCTCGCTCTACACAACCATTATTGGGTCATCATTATATTGCCTCCTGATTTGCAATTTCCATGCATTCTAAAATTGCACGTTGCTGTAGTTTTGGGCTTGAGCCAAATTTCCCGATTTTCAATCAGGTTTGTATATAGAAGAAATGTATGAATAATTGTTGTCATCAATCAAGTAATATAGTGCGCTAGCTATCAAGATATATTTTATAGTGGATTTAATGAAACGAAATTAGATTTACTTGTTTCATTTAATTATCTTTGTTCCAAACAAGGTCTGGAGCACTTTACATGCATTACAAATGAATTTAGACTTCACTATTAAGTCGCTTTGGTTAAAGTTGTTGCGGCCGAACAAAGATGTGTACCGAACACATAGTTTGAGTTCATACATCGTCCCCTGATTCATTGCTTTGGAAAAGCTGGTTCTAGAGTGTGCCTTAGAAGAAACTAAGATTCCACAGCTCTGCATTTAAAAAAAACAGTGTAAGGAAGTTTGGAGTTGTTTTTTCAAGAGATCGTATATCCGAGGTCCCCCACTTGGGCTATTACGTGTCACAAGGCAATCCAGAATTGACTTTTCAAAAGGTATAACACAGAATTATCATCAGTTTTGCCTGAATGAAGCCACACTCTCCACGATTAGCTTTCCAAAGCCATACTTTAGAACCAGTTTCTCCAAATCCACAATCCAACACCACTTTTTCCCAAAAGCAAAAGCTCAAACAAACATGATTGGACTTGAGGCGACTAATGGCCTGTTCGCTTGTCTGAATTCTGGAGAAATCTGGATGGTTTGGAGGAATGCTGGAGGAATTTATGAGAGAAAAACACTGTTCCGGATGAAAAAATAAGCGGATCAAGCCGGGTTTAAGGGCACGCGAACGGAGCCTAAGCCTTTGGTTGTATTCTCCCACACTTAGCTAGATGGATCATCAAGCACTTGAGGTGCATTCTCTTCCTAGCCCAAACTCCACCAACTTGACTTGACTAATTAATACTAGTAATACTCTGCTTACCTTAAAATAACTCATCTTCTATAAACAAAGCACGTTTCTATGCCATTTACGAACATGTGAGTTTAAGGGACAAACAAGAAGTAGCTAGCTACGTTCTCTCAACGTCCGAAGGACCGAAGCAAGATGCATATGGATCGACCTTAAGCTTACAACCGAGGAACTCCCACTGTCCATCTAGCAGAAAAGAGCAAAGGAACAGCAGCTACACAGCTAACCACTCCTAGCTAGGCTGTAGTAGCTGACATGACTAGTCACCTCACCTCCATCTAAATGCTTTCTGATCGGTATCAGCGGAAAACCACGGTAACCTAACCATGGGCGGGAATTAATCACAAGCTTGCAAGCTTGGAAATGGCTGTCGGCCTGCCCTTTACGCGACCTGTACGCGTAACTCCCGTTCTGATCGGACAGGACGAGAGTGAGCGAGATGGCTTCTTCTTCCTCTGGCTGCTGCTGTGCTCTGCAGTGGCTCGGTCAATCATGCGCCTCTCGAGTAGAAGAGGAAATCCTTCGTGCGACTTTCTAGTTCCAGGCATGAGTTATTGGGCTCATGCTGCCATTTCTGGTGCTTTGTAAGTGACATGTCATTGCACTGACTACAGAGAAGAGGACGACCAACTTGCCTTTTATACAATTTATTGCTTTTTTCTTTATTTTATTCCCGGCCCTTGCTTTCTTTGGTCTACCCCCAATATAATACCCGGTGGACAGTATATTGTGCTCTTTCTGTCTTTCATGACTTCAAGCTGCAGGTGAGAATGAATTGTTGGATGGGAAAAAATGCATACATATTTTTGGTCAAAGGCACTTCAAATATTTGCGTGCATGCATGCGCTTCATGCCACTGTGGTACTGGCAGCTTACCAACAATTCTGTAGGCTAAAGTCCAGTTTCTTAACCTCTAACAATCCATTTTGTACGGAAGTTTAATTTTCAATCTCTAAACTACGAAACCAGATACAGGACGTCCTCCAACGGTTGAAATTAGGTAAATTCAGTCCTCTAGCTGGTTTAGCTGATTTGAAAGTTGGCTTCCTATTTTCTAACAATAAAAAAATATAGTTTAATTTCAAAAATCAAAACTACTTTATTTTAATTCGGAAAACATGAAACTAGTACCATTTTTATGAAAATGTTATATATTTGTTGGTGATCTATATTAGACGCTCCTAAATTAATTTTAGGTTACACAGTTATTTATAGAGATAAGTCAAATTCTCTTTGAAAAAACCTAGTGAACTTTAGAGCTAGCCAGTCAATTTACGAAGGCACTCCAAAAACAACCATCTTTGTCAATATACTCACACCTATGAAAATAGAGTCCATTTCTAGTAGCCCAGCTACCTAATCAATGGACCGCATATATAAACAACACATAGGGTTCTTACCGCTGCACCATCATTCTCCCTCCTCTCGTCTCTCTCCCTCTCTGTGTGTGTGCAGCCTCTAACCGCCCACCACCCATAGGTGGATTGGGTGGCGGCACGGGTCAACATTAGCAGCAAAGGTAGATCCACTCACTCCCAATGGCAACGCGAGACCTCACCCTAGCTCCATGCAGCTTGTAGGACCCACTTACTTGATGATGGCTATCGTTGTCTTTGTGGTTCAAGACGTCGTCGATATGACCTCCTCTAGTTCATGTACACCATCCTCGATGGCATCCTTGAGACTGCTACTACCATAGGAGCTACAACAACAAGGTTGTAGCAGTGGATGGCGACAACCACAAGGAGCGCCGTCAGGGGCAAGCTGTTGGCCCCCTGTCATGTCAACGGGAGGAGAGGGGTGCTAGAGACTGGTGTGTACAAGTCGTGTGTTGCATGCCAGGAACAACACCGTACCGGCTCTAAACACGAGGCGACAACATGCACATTAGAATTGGCAATGAGCTCATCAATGGGTGGCTCGATATTGGGCCCAATGATGGGCGGTGATGTTTTTTTATTTAGAAATACGGGCATTGTAGCCCGCCTATGTGTCATGAACAGGCCTCCGGCTGTACTTCGAGTTGGGCTGCACTAGCTGTACTGGTCTGTAAGTCGGCCTGCGAGCCGCATGGGTGTTTCTACTGGGCTTGGCCCATTTATTTCGTTGCTTTGACATTATACTTGCTGTGTGGGAGGATGGGTGGACAACAAATAAGAAAAACCTAATTTTCGAATCCTCTTTCTCCTTCCATTGCCTGCTCAAGGCAGCGCCGTCGCCGTGCTCCCAGCCGCGCGTGCACGCCGGCAACCTTCTCCTATCTGGTTATGGTCGTTACATTTGGTACCAGAGCTTTCAGATCCATAGGCCATACTGATTCGTAAATTCTATCACCGACGGTTGAATCCAGAGAAGCCGCGCGGTCATACACCGAATCCCTCATCTCCACCGCCAGATCCGTCCTAGCCGCCGTTCACACTACTACAGAAATGAACTTGCGCAGCGTTGCATAATTGGCCTCCGTGGCGGGCACTGTTTTTGCCCGCCACGGTAATTCAGTGGCCGGCGGCCACTGAGACGCCCGCTGCGGTAAATGATTTACGGCAGCGGGCAATCTTATTTGCCCGCTGCGGTAAATCCCCATTTACCGCAGCGGACATCTTAACGCATCCGCCACGGTAAATCGATTTACCGTGGCGGGCACACTAAAAGGTCCGCCACAGAAAAAGGCAAGGCCCAAATGGCCCGGCGCCGGCCCGATAGTTGTCTTCATATATAAGCCAGCACTTAGGGTTCCCTTTCACTCCTCTCACCCCCTCGCCCTCCCTCTCACTCTTCTCAGACGCGGCCACACTCCCTTCCCACGCGCTGCATCCTCTATCTCTCCCGGCGGCGGCGGCGCCCTTCTCGGTCGTGGTGGCGCAGCTCGCGCGGGCGGAGGGCGGCGTGGTGGCGCTGCTCGCGCGGGCAAAGGGCGGTGCGTGGCGCGGCTCACGCGGAGGGAGGGCGGCGCGGTGGCGCTGCTCGCGCAGGTGGAGGGCGGCACCGTGGCGTGGCTCGCGTGGAGGGAGGATGGCACGTTGAGGCGGCTCGCGTGGGCGGAGGTTATCGCGGCGGCCCATCCTCCACCAGGCTACAGCGGCGCAGCATCGTCTCGATCCGCCTCCTGCAACGGCCACGGCGGCGGATCTGCCCCGGCGAGGGCGTATCCGGCCTCGGCGAGGGTGGATCCGGACCCGGCGGCTCCACGGCGTCGATCCGGCCACCGGTGGCTCCACGGCGTGAATCCACATCTGGCGCCCCTCTCTCGGCGGCCGGTGGGCCTATCGACGGCGGATCCGGCGAGGTGGAGCTCAAGGCGAGCTCGCATCGGATCCCGGTGGCGCTAGGGTTTCGGACTATTGGGTTGGAAACGGGCTCACTGGTGGGCTGAGAATGGGCTCGTTGGCGGGCTCCTGGTTTTTTTTGTTTTTGAAAAACATTAACCGCGGCGGGCAAGGCCGCCTGCCGCGATTAAGCCACGATTTACCGTGGCCTCTAGGCCGTGGCGGACGGCTTTGCCCGCCACGGAAAACCGAAAATGCCCGCTGCAGTTAAAGTTTGTGTAGTAGTGTCAACTCGTCCACCACCTCCTTCCCCTACCTCCACCGTCGCCGATTCCACTGCGCCATCAACTTTGCCACCCCAATCATTTCGCCACCACCTCCATCCCAACCCCAGTCGATTCGCCACCACCTCCATTCCAACTCCCAGTCGATCTGCCACCCCCTCGATCTCAGCTACCTCACTCGCTGGAGCGCAAACCCAAGCCACCAACCCTCACCTCCCAAATGGCGACCGCAGAAGAAAAGCTCTACGCGCTCAGTGCGCAGATGAAGTCCATGCTCCTGCTCATGGAGTCCTTCAATCATTGGCGTCCTGAGGTAGACCACTCATCCACCGAGCTAACCATGGAGATCAAGACTCTCACATCGTGCGTGGAGGCGTTGGAAGCGAACACCGCTCCGCCATCGGCCCCAAAGCGTGAGGAAGAGGGGCGGGCCATGGGCCACGGCGCTGCAACATCACCACTGGGGAATGATGGGGGGACTCTGGTCCTCACTCATCCCCTAGCCAATGGTTAGTCATCCACCCCCAATTTCCTAGTTCATTATCATACTGCGCCTACCAACAATGAATGTCGCTTGCCTAAGGCCCAGTTTCCCAAATTTGATGGGTTTCATCCAAAAGTCTACAAAGAAAAAGCAGAAAAATACTTTGACATGTTCAATGTTCCAGTGCATCGCTAGGCTCAGTATGGCACCCTTCATTTCAAAGGGCATGCTGCTTTATGGTTACAAACTTATGAAGCACAACATGGGGTGGATAACTAGGTTGAACTCTGTATTGCTATTGAGTCTAAATTTAGGAAATATCTCTATCACAACTCTATGCTGGAATTATTGAGTATTAAGCAAACCTCTGATGTTTAGGATTATTATGATAGATTCCAAACTGTAATGCATAAAGTGTTGGTGCATAACAATCAATTAGATGATGTCTTCTTTGTTAGCAAATTTCTTCAAGGGTTGCATCCTGACATCAGAGCTGCTATTATTTTACATAAGCCGAGAACAGTTGATGTGGCTTTGTCACTGGCTCTTATGCAGGCCGATGTGTTGGAGTCTCAACCCAAGTATTTTGGCAAGCGCCATTATCGCGACTACAACAAGTATCAAGGCAAGCCACCACAAGCAGCAGCACTGGGTATTCTAGGCGCTCCTCCAGCTGAAGAGGCTAAACCCAAGTGGGAAGACAAGTGGACCACACTTAGAGCTCAGCGTTGTGCCAGGGTTTATGCATGAAGTGTGGCGAAAAATGGGGCAGGAATCATAAATGCCCAGAGAAAGTGTCCCTACATATCTTAGAAGAAGTCATGGAACTTTTTCCAGAAACCATCAAATCTGAGCCAACCTCTGATGAATCCAGCGACGACGAGGTATTTTCCTTGTCCCAAGCTACAACAGTGGGTGTGCAAGGCAGGAAAACCATCAAAATCACTGGGTTGGTCAATAGTCAAGAAATTCTTATCCTGATTGACTCAGGCAGTTCCAGCTCTTTCCTCAATGAGAAGACTGCTGACACCTTAAAGTGTGTGCTCACATTAGCTCCTCCTGTATCTGTCACAGTGGCTAATGGTGAAAAGCTCCTGAGTCAGCAGCAGGTCCTCAACTTCACTTGGTGGACTCAGGGTCATACATTCTCCACCAATGTCAGAATTCTTCCATTACCGTACTATGACATGGTGTTAGGTATAGATTGGCTGGAGAGATTTAGTCCCATGTGGATCCACTGGAAGAGAAAATTGTTGCGGTTCACTCATGTTGGTCAGAGAATTAGTCTAAAAGGCGTCAAGGACAAACTGTCTACCTGTCACAAGCTAAAGGCAAGGAAGCTTAAGGGTCTGCTCAGGAAAGGGGGAGTGGCTCAAATGATCCATCTATGTCAAACCCAACCCAACCCACCCACTGAAACCATTCCAGCACCCATCAAGACTCTGGTTGACAGCCATGCCCACCTTTTCAAAGAACCTGATTCCCTTCCACCAACAAGAGCGTTTGATCACCACATCCCATTGATTCCAGGTGTCAAACCTGTCAATATTAAGCCTTATCGATATTCACCTACCCAGAAAGACGAAATTGAGCGCCAAATCCAGGAAATGCTAACCAATGGAATTATCAAGCCCAGCCATAGCCCATTTGCCTCCCTAGTTCTTTTGGTAAAGAAAAAAGATGGCAGCTGGCGTTTCTATGTGGATTACAGACAACTGAACAACATTACTGTCAAGGATAAGTACCCCCTTCCAGTTGTTGATGAACTCTTGGATGAACTCAATGGAGCCGCCTGGTTCACAAAACTGGATATGCGCTCTGGCTATCACCAAATCAGACTGCAATCAGCTGATGAAGAGAAAACAGCATTTAAAACCCATAGTGGGCATTGGGAATTTCGGGTGATGCCTTTCGGACTCACCAACGCTCCTGCAACATTTCAAGCTCTAATGAACACCATTTTAAAGCCTCTGCTCCTCAAGTGTGTGCTGGTCTTTGTGGATGGCATCTTGATCTACAGTCCAACGCTCGACACCCACTTTAGCGGCACCAGTTTTCCCTTAAAAGATCCAAGTGCTCATTTGCCCAATAGAATTTGGAGTATCTGGGACACATCATCAGTGCCCAAGGAGTGGCCACAGACCCCAAGAAAATTGAAGTAGTGGCCAATTAGCCCACTCCAACAGATCTCAAGCAGCTATGGGGTTTCCTAGGGTTATCCGGTTACTACCGCAAATTCATCAAGAATTATGGCTTGATCAGTCGACCATTAACTGATCTCCTCAAGAAGGATGTTCTTTTTCACTGGACCCCCCAACTGCAAATGAGTTTTGAGGCTTTCAAGCAGGCTTTGATCTCAGCCCCTGTCTTGGTGTTACCAGATTTCAGCAAGCCATTCACAATTGAGACAGATGCTTCCTCCATAGGTGTGGGTGTTGTGCTTTCCCAGGACAACCACCCTGTGGCTTACATCAGCAAGGCACTTGGACCCAAAGCTCAAGGACTATCTACATATGAAAAAGAATGCATGGCAGTAATCTTGGCAGTTACCAAATGGAAATCTTATCTGCAACACCAAGAGTTCACTATAGCCACTGACCATAAAAGTCTGATCCATTTGGGAGAACAAAAGTTACAGGAAGGGATGCAGCATAAAGCCTTCCTCAAGCTTCTTGGGCTGTAGTACAAGATATTGTACAAGAAAGGGTTAGAAAATAAGGCTGCTGATGCCTTATCTAGGCAAGCTGAACCTGGCACTGTGGCAGCCATCTCTACCAGTACACCCCGATGGCTGGAGATCATAGTGGAAGGTTACACCAAAGATGATCAAACCAAGCAACTGCTCACAGAACTCAGCATTACTGGGTCAAATGACAAAGGTTTTTCACTATCTGATGGTCTGATCAAGTATAAAAATAGAATTTGGCTAGGCAATCACACAGAAGCACACCGGGCAGTGTTACTGGCACTCCATTCTAGTGGTCTGGGAGGACATAGTGGTATTACTGCCACTTATCACAAGGTTCAAACCCTGTTTGCCTGGCCCAATTTGAAGCAGTATGTCACTGACTACAGCAACGCTTGCGAGGTATGTGCCTAGGCTAAACCTGAACATTGTTGTTTGTCGGGTTTATTACAACCATTGCCTGTTCCCCAACACGCTTGGCACACCATCAGCCTTGACTTCATCGAGGGTCTACCCAAGTCCAAGCACTTTGACACCATCTTGGTCGTTGTCAACAAACTGACCAAATATGCCCACTTCATATGTCTCAGCCATCCATACATTGTCCTTTCCGTGGCTCAAACCTTCATCTCCAGCATCTACAAATTGCACGGAATGCCCTCTGTGATCATCTCAGATAGAGATCGCATCTTCACCAGTGCCTTATGGCAAGAGCTCTTCAAACTTACTGACACTACACTTAACATGAGCTCGGCCTACCATCCCCAGACCGACGGTCAAACGGAACGCTTAAACCAGTGCCTAGAAACCTATTTGCGTTGTATGGTCCATTCCTGTCCTCACAAATGGGCTCAGTTGGTTCCTTTATCCGAGTTTTGGTATAATACCACATACCACTCTACCCATGGTCATACTCCCTTTGAGGCTTTATACGGATACCCACCCAAGCACTTCGGCATTACAGTCATAGATGCTTGTTCAACTCCTGATTTGGAGGATTGGCTCCAGTCCCGTAATATGATGTTACAGCATATCCAGCACAACCTGGCTCGAGCTCAGCAACGCATGAAACATCAAGCTGACAAGAATCATCAAGAAAGAACCTTCGCTGTGGGTGATTGGGTCTATGTCAAGCTGCAACCCTACATCCAACAATCTATTGCCCGTCGTACCAACCAGAAACCGAGTTACAAGTACTTCAGACCCTATTTGGTGCTCCAAACCGTGGGTAAAGTAGCTTACAGGCTTCAGTTACCTGCCAATAGTCAAATTCATTCTGTTTTGCATGTGTCACAGTTAAAGAAGGCTCTACCTCCGAACACCACCCTGTCGACCGATGACGAGCTGCAACTTCTCTACATGCTGGAAGGGCTTCCACCGTCCCAGGTATTGGATAAGCGTCTTCATCTGATTGGTCGCCGAGTGGTGTCGGTTGCTTTGTTGCAGCGTGAATCATGTCCAGTGCATTGGGCCACCTAGGAGCGTGCCACTGCTATACCGGCATCGCTGATTAAGTCCTCGGGTTCTGCATCGCGAGGACGCGCTGCACCTTAAGGAGGGGGAGATGTCACGAACAGGCCTCCGGCTGTACTTCGAGTTGGGCTGCACTAGCTGTATCGGCATGTAAGTTGGCCTGCAAGCCGCATGGGTGTTTCTACTGGGCTTGGCCCATTTATTTCGTTGCTTCGACATTATACTTGCTGTGTGGGAGGATGGGTGGACAGCAAATAAGAAAAACCTAATTTCTGAATCCTCTTTCTCCTTCTGTTGCCTGCTCAAGGCGGCGCCGTCGCCGTGCTCCCAGCCGCGCATGCACGCCAACAACCTTCTCCTATCTGGTTATGGTCGTTACACTACGCCATCTCTGGTTAGAAGAGACCATATCGTAGAGGCAGACATAGCTGTGGCCTTTGAAGATTGATTTTATAGCAGTGAGAGTTATTCAGAATTTATCTATTTATGTTCTTATTATTTTACTGCCCATGTAATGAAACATAAGAACATGAACAAATAAGATTAAAAATATCTTCAAATTAAATATAGCACCAACAAATGGATAACATTTTAAGAAGAAATTGGTATTAGATTCATATTTTTTATTTAAAGAAAATTATTTTGTTTTTATATGACATCAATTTTTATTATATTTAGATTAAAAAATTGAAAACTACCTTTGAAACCAATTAGAGGACCAAATTTGTCCACTTTCAACCCATGGAGGCGTTTGGTGCCTAATTTCATAATTCAGGGTTGGAAATAAGATTGTCGTGCAAGTTGAAGGTTGAAAATAAGCTTTTTACTTGAATAACAATTCACACCTTGAATTGGCCAAGGACTATCTTCCTTTAGATAATGGAAAACTCTAAGGAGTGCACCGGTTAATTATTTTTCTCTTGATTTTCTATAAAGATAATTTAATGTCTTATACCGTGTGTCTTTCTATATCTTTTTTCTCATTTTTTTTATGATTGTAGGTGTGTACTGTGTTTGGTTTTTGTGGCAGTGCAATGGGACGCCTAGGTGTTTAAGATGGTGTTAAGTTTCCTCCCATCTACTTAGTATACTCATTTTGTTAACTAATCTTAACGTTTTTTTTTACTTTTATTATATTATTATAGGCAGGAGTTTTTACGGCAACTGTTCATCATACGGCTTTTCCTTCTCTCTATCCTTTTGTTTTAGTTTTTTTTTTTTAGCAAATTTTAGTACCTGTCAAAAAAAATCCTTGGAGAAAAAAAAATGGAGTAGAGACAGATGATGCGAAGGTGAAGAGCGTGAGAAGAGGAAGAAGTCGGGACCGGGAGCGGGAGGCGACGACGACGCACCATGCATGCGCGGAAACGCCACTCGCCCGCTTGTTAAGCAACGCAGCTCATGGAGGCCCCACATGTCATCCTCACGTCCGACCACCCCCGACGCGCCGGGATCACCCCATGTTCCCGGGATTACGCGTCGCGTCACTTGTGTTTGCCAAAAAAACGAGCAAAACCTAATTAGCCATTAACCCCGCCACATCCAAACCTTTTTGGTTTCTCTAATCAATCAACTACTCGACCGCGCGCGCGCGCCAGGCGACTCCCATCTGCTACCCCTGCATGCGGGACCGATTCATGGCCGGGGGCGGCGCCCGTGGCTCGCGCGCCGGCGGCTCGAAGCGCGGCGCCGCGTCGTCCTCGGCGTCGTCGGCCGCCGCCGCGTCCGCCTGCGTCTACTACGCCACCACGGCGCTGCTCGTCGCGCTGTGCGTCGCGGGGGCCTACTTCCTCACGTCCACCTCCTCCGCCGTCGCGGCCGCCGACGGGGACGCCGCCACGGTCACCGCGTACCGCCACACCACGCGCTCCTCCTTCGCGTACGAGGTCACCAGGGAGCAGGCCGCGCCGGCGCCGCCGCGCAGGGCGGAGGCCCGAGACTTGCCCGCCGCGAGGAAGGCCGTTGGGGCCGAGGAGGAGCCGCGGCCCGACGACCGGAGCGCCGTCGCCGCGGTGGCAGCGCTGGACGACCCGCACGCCAGGTCTGACAAGGAACGTGTGTTGGACGAGGCGGCGGGTGTGGAGGAGGAGCACAGAGTCTCCGCGGCGGGCGTGGAGGATGTGAAGGGCGAGGACGGTGGCCACGTGGCCGCCGGAGACGACGAGGCCGCCAGCGCTCGCGGCGGGGAGGAGGAGGAGGAGAAGGAGCGAGAAGCAGCCGTGCTGGAAGAGAGTAGCCGCGAGCAGCGAGAACAGGAGCCGGAGCCGCAGCTGGAGATGCCGCACGAGCGGGCTCGGGCCGCCGTCGCTGCCGTCGAGGAGAAGAACCTGGACGGCGGCATCGAGGAGGAGAGCAACGCGGGGCAGAGGCAGCGAGAGGAGGAGCAGAGCGCGCTCGAGGAGCAGCAGGCCGCTGCTGCCGGGAACCAGCTGCGCCGGGAAGCGCAGGAGGACCCGCAGGCCGACGGCGGCGACGAAGGGACGGAGGAGGAACAACGCGGCAGGGAGCAGCCGCAGGGCGAAGAGGAGGCGCGCTCGTCGTCAGTGTCAGGGTCCAGCGGAGATGCCGACGGCGGCGATGGCGATAAGCTGGCCGTGTCGGAGTCGGAGCACACGGGGGGCGCGGACGGAAATGCCAGTCAGGACGACGGCCTCGGCGTCGAGGACTCGCTTGTCGCCGAAGACCGCGCGGAGGAGCAGAAGGCGTGGGCGACGCAGGCCGACGAGTCACACCGGGAAACGGACCGCCGCGAGGAGGGCGGCGAGAACGACGGCAACGGCGCGGAGAACGGCGGCGGCGAGGAGCACGAGTGGCGGGTGTGCAACGTGAAGGCCGGCGCCGACTACATCCCGTGCCTGGACAACGAGAAGGCCATCAAGAAGCTGCGGCCGGAGAACTTCCGGCGGTATGAGCACCGGGAGCGGCACTGCCCCGACGAGGGCCCGACGTGCCTCGTCGCGCTCCCCACCGGCTACCGCCGCCCCATCGAGTGGCCCAAGAGCCGAGACAGGGTACGTCCGTCCGCGTCTCTGAATCTCCATGCGGCAATGCATTGCTGACTCGTGGCCGTTCGTCGTGCCGGCGGCGACGTACGTGCAGGTATGGTACAGCAATGTCCCGCACACGAAGCTGGTGGAGGTGAAGGGCCACCAGAACTGGGTGAAGGTGAGCGGACAGTACCTGACCTTCCCCGGCGGCGGCACGCAGTTCATCCATGGCGCGCTGCACTACATCGACTTCCTGCAGCAGGTACCATGCATCACCAATGGCCAATGACCAGGCCATGGTTTGTTTGTTTGTTTGTTTCGATCGCTCCGGTAGAAAGTGTATGTAGAGTAAGGAGGTTACTCTGCGTTGTCTGGCCAGTCCGTCCGCGCCATCGCGTGGGGGAAGCACACGCGGGTGGTGCTCGACGTCGGCTGTGGCGTGGCCAGCTTCGGCGGCTACCTGTTCGAGCGCGACGTGGTGACCATGTCGTTCGCGCCCAAGGACGAGCACGAGGCGCAGGTGCAGATGGCGCTCGAGCGCGGGATCCCGGCCATCTCCGCCGTCATGGGATCCAAACGCCTGCCTTTCCCCAGCAAGTCGTTCGACCTTGTCCACTGCGCGCGGTGCCGCGTCCCATGGCACGCCGACGGTGCGCCGCGCCGCCGCCCCCATTCCACTGTGCGTCCTCCTTGTCCGAGATCCCTTGCTGACGATGCCGAGATTGCCGTGTCCCCGTGCAGGTGGCGCTCTCCTCCTGGAGCTGAACCGCGTCCTGCGCCCCGGCGGTTTCTTCGTCTGGTCCGCCACGCCGGTGTACCAGAAGCTGACGGAGGACGTCGAGATCTGGAAAGGCACGTAAAGTTCCGACCACTCGCCGCGATGCCATGCCATGGCCATGGCCATGAACCGATCGAACAGAGCCAGCTGACAGGACAGCTAAGCTAATGGAATTTCTGTTCACCTGCACGTGCAGCAATGACGTCCCTGACGAAATCCCTGTGCTGGGAGCTGACGTCGATCAAGAAGGACCGGCTCAACGGTGTCGGGGTGGCCTTCTACCGGAAGCCGACGACGAACGAGTGCTACGATGCCAGGAAGCGGCAGCAGCCGCCGATGTGCGCCGACGACGACGACGCGAACGCGGCGTGGTACATCCGGCTCAACTCGTGCGTGCACTGCGTGCCGACGGGCCCGTCGGAGCGCGGCGCGCGGTGGCCCTCGGAGTGGGCGCGGCGGGTGCGGACGCCGCCGTACTGGCTCAACGGCTCGCAGGCCGGGGTGTACGGGAAGCCGGCGCCGGAGGACTTCAAGGTGGACTACGACCACTGGTGGCGCGTCGTCGACGGGTCCTACCTCAACGGCCTGGGCATCGACTGGTCCAGGGTCAGGAACGTCATGGACATGAGAGCTGCATACGGAGGGTAATCACTGTTGCTTGCCACTGGCCATGATCAGCTCTGATAATCGTGCTGACGCCATGGCTGCCTCTCTCTCTGTCTCAGCTTCGCGGCTGCGCTCCGGGAGAAGAAGATCTGGGTGATGAACGTGGTGAACGTCGACGCGCCCGACACGCTGCCGGTCATCTTCGAGCGCGGGCTGCTGGGCATCTACCATGACTGGTGCGAGTCCTTCAGCACCTACCCGAGAACCTATGACCTCCTGCACGCCGATCACCTCTTCTCCAAGATCAAAGAGAGGTCAGTGGGCAGCAACACTAGTCTGTCTGTCTCCTTCGCATCCTCTTTCTAGCTTGATGACGCACATGGCCGTCTTCTTCAGATGCGCGGTTCTGCCGGTGGTGGTGGAGGTGGACAGGATCGTTAGGCCCGGGGGCAGCATCATCGTGCGCGACGAGGCCGGCGCCGTCGGCGAGGTGGAGAAACTCCTGAGGTCGCTCCACTGGGACGTGCGGCTGACCTTCTCCAAGAACGATGAAGGGGTGATGTACGCCGAGAAGTCAGATTGGCGGCCGGAGCTGCTCGAAGAACCGTTGTTGTAATGACCACCATTTGCCCATTTCAGATCGGCAAGCAGTAGGGTTCTTTTCTCTTCTTGCGTCCATCAGCATTGATAGTACTGTACATGGTTTTGTCATTGCTGCAGCAGTATTTACACTATGTTCATAAGCACCAATAGAGAGAATTCAAGATTATATTATATATACATACAGCAACCGGAGAGCCTGGTGATAGTTACAAATTCCTGCTTGTGTACGTTGCACGCCAGAGGTTCTATGAAATATATGGCAGCAGAACATGTGTGCAAACATGCCTGCATAAGTGCGGTCTAACAGAGCTTTGTGGAGTCTCCAAAGAAAAATTCAATTGAAAATCCAAATTATCTGAGAACGTGTAATGGTGTATTGGTGTATCAAAATTTACATGTCAGCTGTTACAACAATGAGGTGAGCCGTTGTATTGTAGCTGCTCAAAAATATACTGATTGAATAGCAATCAAGAGGTTTAATTGTAGTACAACAATATCTTCCAATCTGTACTATAACAGGTCAAAACTTGGCACATGATGCTTCAGTTTACATCAATTGCTCCTCTCCAACTACAATAATGATAGGCTGCAGATATCAAACCTGTCAGGCATTGCTAGAGGCTAGCCCATCTAATGTTGTCTCTAGTACACTCTCCTTTCTGTAAAGTGGTACTCTTCCACCGAGCTCCTTCAGCCTCATTACCATGTCATGCAACCATTCGAAGGTGAGTTTGTTCTGCTTATTGAGTTCCTCCCTCACTTCTGGATGCACCCTAAACCAGTCCCCCAACATCTTGTGGACATGGGATCTAACCATTCTCCATGGCACAGGGTACTGCTCACACAGCTTCAAATATTCAATCACCAGATCAGCCTGGTCCAAGCCACTATCTCCATTCTCATCACCATCTTCTTTCCATTCCTTTGTCCTGAAACCAGCAAAAAGTGCTGGATTTTCTAGAAGAGTTTCAGCTGAAAGCACACCATCAGCACCAGTATGTTCCAGGCAGTTCTTCACATCCTCCATATGGCGAATGTTTCCATTTGCAAGAACGGGTACTCTAAGTGCATCCTTCACAGCCTTGATGGCATCCCAGTCAGCTCGAAATTTCTTCCCATCCTTTTCATCTCTTGTCCGACCATGGACAGCCACAAGAGAAGCACCAGCCTCCTCAAGCATCTTTGCATAGGCTAATGTGTCTACCAGTCGTGGAAATACGCGAATCTTAACTGAGACTGGAACATGAAGATTAGCTGCTAGATTCTGCACAAGGGATTTTACGAGGGGAAGGTTGTCCATGAGAAATGCTCCGTAGTTACCCCGTCTTGCAATACGCTGCGGGCAACTGCAAGGCAATATATTAAGGCGATTCAGAAAAGTATGGAACCATATTTTCAAGCAATACTACATATGGGGAAATGATATATGTTAACTAGAAATGTAGCCATGGAAGATTCAACACTAGTGCTCTAAGCAAGCTAAGAAAGCAGTTAGTGGCAGATAAATTTAAAGCAGCAGGTTTTGAGTCGAGTGTGCAGAGAATGGCCTAGCATGGTGGCTTATTGTTCATCACATTAGCATCACCTGTGACCTTGTGTAGCAGTAATATCACGCTTGAGGCACCATTAACAAGGTTACTCAACGACTTTGTCCAGGACAAGGTGTCGCTATAGCTGTTTTAGGCAGTATGCTGCTATTTGTACTCACGTTCAGTTTAACCATTTTAGCCCGCTATAGCTAGATTTTAGCCTTAGGAGAACCCTACCGCTAAATGCCCATAGCTGTCTATTTATTACACTGGTCCAGGGCAGATTATTTTTGTAGAAGAGTACATGATGTTTAGGGCGTACCCAGTGCAGAGAGCTCCCGCTCTGTGCGGGGTCTGGGGAAGGGTGTCAGTGGCAAGCCTTACCCTCGCCTGTGCAATGTGAGGAGACCGCGACTCGAACCTGGGACCTTCTGGTCACAGGCGGTAAGACTCTACCGCTTGCACCAGGCCTACATGATGTTTATGTTAGTAAATTATTTATGCCATTCCAAAGGTGGAGTAAATTACAATCAAGCAGTAGATAAGTAAATACGAAGAAAAAATCAGTGCAGCAGCTTAAGGAATTACACATTACCCAAAATTGATATCAACATAGTCGCAATATGGTTCCACCATCTTTGCAGCTTGTAACAAAATGTCAGGATCATTGGCACAAAACTGAACAAAAAGTGGCCGGTCCTCCTGTATAAGGTGCAATGGACATTACATTCCGTGCAAGATAAATACAACTCATAACAAAAAACAAAACAAAAAAAACTCTGCAAAATAACAGAAGAATAGACCTAGTCACGCAACTGTCGACTGAATCATGTAACTGTGAAATGACTCTAATGTACAAACAATCGTTACCAAGCATAACAGTTCTTTGTTTCACCGGTCCAAACATGGGCCTAATAATTCAGTAAATTCTGCCCATCCCGAACTATCACTTAAATCTGGAAGTGTTTTAGAATCAAACTGCAAAACTGTCTAACCATATCAGCATCTACAGAAAAGCTATTATTCTAGCTGTCTGTATTGTAATGTCGAATTAAGCATAAGGCATAACACAACATCATCCACCTTAAGCTAAAATCAGACCCCAGTTGCTACGGTAGCGGGTCGGAAACTCCTAACCACCAATTACCTTGCACGTGGTGAACTCCATGGACCTGTACTTCTCGTTCTCGGAGAAGATGCGAGAGTGGAGCATGGGCGTGTACGCCGCGTCGGCGCCGTAGCGGCGGCACAGCATGCGGAAGGGGAGCTCGGAGTTGTCCACCATCGGCGCCACCAGCAGCCGCGGGGACCCCAGCCGCCTCCAGTGCGCCCACGCGCGCTCCACCCGCTCCTCCGCTGACACCGGCGGCGGCGGGAGCGGCGGGGCCGGATCGAGGTCCTGCGCTTCTGACCCCGCGGCGCTCGCGCAGAGGTCCCCGTCGGGGTCGGCGGCCGTGGCCAGGTGAGCGGCGGCCGGGGACATGGCGGCGAGGCTAGGGTTTAGGGAGGAGCGCAGGCGGCGGCGCGGGCTCGCTAGGAGAGGCGCGAGGCGGCGCAGTGGCATGCGGTTGCGGTGGCTCCTCGGATGTGGGCTGGGTTGGGTTGGGTCGGGTTCGGGTCGGGATTTTGTCTTTGGGGCCACGTCCGGGTAGACACGACTAGCCTGCTTTTAAATGGATCTGGAAGCCAATATACCCGTCCAGAAATTTTTGCATGTACATCAAAACATTATGAATTAGCGAACTGATCATAGATTAGTTGGTTAAGTTATTTTTGGTAAAACATGTTCATCCGGGTTCAAATCCTTGACTTGGCAGGGTGCTCTTATTTTCCTGGATTTATTCCAGGATTTAACGGCACTATGCTTTCAGTGGTAGACGACATCCTCGTCGACAGCGAAACGCATGTGGTGACTTTGTGAATTTCAAGATCTGTTGGCTCAGTCCTTCGGAGATGCTCATAGGCGTAGGGTTTACGTACGTGTGTTCATAGGGGTGAGTGTGCGTGCGTGTTGCGAGCGTCTACGTTGTACTGTGTAAAATTCTCAAAAAAACATTATGAATTAATAAGAGTCTACCTTCCTCTAAAAAAATGGATTTGGAAGCGGTTTTTTTTTAATATTATAACTATTTGACCCTCTATTCTAAATTACACGATGTTTTGGGCTCTCTAGATATGTATAATTTGGAATGGAGGGAGTAAATTTTTTAAATCACAGAAAATCTCTTTAAGTTCTTCAAAGTTTTAAAAAATAGAAATAGATTGGGATACAACAAATCTCATGAAAATATATCTACCGCCTTTCAAAATTTAGATTTATCTCTATAAAAAAATATTTTAAAAAGTCTAAAAAATTCCGAGAACATTCTAATCGATGTCTAAATGCATTTGGCAAACTTTCCACAACAAAAAAAAATGTAAGACACAAAAATGCATGGCAGTAATGTATGTTGCATCTATGCTGATTGCATCTCATATTTTTGTCGTGAGAAGTTTTTTAAAACACATTTAAACCATAGGCGGAGCTAGCTAGGTGGCACGTTGTGCCATGGACCACCATAGAATACGGATTAATGTTAAAACTACAGTATATGTGTTCTATAATATAATGAATATTGTATTTAAAACACTATTATTTGGCTCATTACATTTAGTTGGACCATCCTTGCATTAAACCCTAGCTACGCCACTGATTTAAACATCAATTAGAATGTTTGAGGGATTTCCTAGTTGTTTCTAGATGCCTTTCCATTTTTTCAATAGCTAAATCCAATTTTGAATCTCTAAATATTTTATTTAATCTTAATCTATCTTTATTATTTTTATTGGAAATGTTAGAGTCTTAGAGACATTTGATGTGGTTTATAAACTTTATTAAGTATTTATCGAATTTTTAACCAAAAAACACAAAACCGATAGTTAAACAATTACAATGGTTTTTTTTCCTTTGTAAAGAAGATAAATGGTCATGGACCATCTCGGATTCGTGTTTTTTTTTTTTAGAATAAACAGGAGGAATAGCTTTTGAAGCGTGGCTCGATATGAAAGGTGAACTAAATTCGCCCAGGCTTCTAAAGAAAAGCGATTCCTTCTTCTTTCTTTTTTGTAAGAAAGAGAGAAGAAAGACAAGTGATTCTAAAGTCCCAGACTGCACCTCACTCCGGCTTTCAGTTCCATCCATGATCCATCCAGCCATTTTTTCTGGTACACGAAAGCGAGGGCACTTTCTTTTGTGTACTCATCACCGGCGTTGGAACCAAACCCATCTGGGCCCCGTTCACAAAGACGTTACTCTACCTTTGAATTATCACGGCAAGGGTCTCCTGGCAGCAAAACACAGAGCCAAACGAAGCACATCTGGACAAGAGCTATCGTGGTCGGCAGTGGGCCAAACGCCGTGGAGACGATGAGATCACGCCAGAAATGCCGTGTACAATATAGCTCCGTCTATCACGCCACAAACGGCTTCCCTGTGAAGTCAACTGCAACGGCAGATCGAGGACAAAAATCCACCTATCTCGACAAGGCAGGAACCCGCCTACTGCAGATGTGTACTGCATGCTTCAGTTACGGAGTACTAGGTCAGAATCGAATGAAGTGGATTGCTACTCCCGTGCAAGCAACAGCCTCTGCCTGACGAGCTGCACGTCAAGCATATTCTCTATGCACTTCACAGTTTCATTGAAAAGCTGGAGAGTAAGAGCAGGCGCAGCACAAAACGGCCGAATCATTTCTAGTGAAAAAACCGATCTATTCAGCTACTGAGACATACTGACATCGCAACTACATCTCGGGGGTCAGAAGTATCACTAAAACCAACTTGTTTTTGACCGAAAAGACGGTGGGGGAGATCCCTACAGTGAGGGACTTTTCAATTAATTTAAAACAGGAGAGAGGGTCTTACATACAAATCTAGCTAAAAGCATCAAGCCAAACACAGAAGGTTGACCTAAGGTCATCCTTAAAACGAACCTAAACCAACTTGTTAATGAGAAGCCCTAGAAAAAAAAACTTGAACAATAGGAATCTAAAAGAAATTACTACTGCACAACATACAGAACAATGACCAGTCGACTAACTTCCTTCAGCAACCGGTCTGATGCAGTCTTCCCATAGTCTTCTGGTGTAGGGTCTGAATGCACAAACTGCAAAGGTCCCAGGGCTCATAAGGATTTCCCGAGCTCAGAGGATGGCAGGTCCTAGACATTCATAACATCTGAGGAAACAAGGGAAAACAAAGGGAAGGAAATAAGTTAGATGGCGATGATGGCAAAAGCAAAACTGCAGAAAATGCAGCTATTACATAGCAAAGTAAACTGCAATATTCTCTGATATCCAATAAGAAAAAAGAGCTTTTTGTTCAAAAATTAGGGAACAGAAAAATTGAATAGTATACTTGTTATTGTCCAACAGCACCACATGCACGCAGTAAGGCAACCTGAACCATGACTAGCGAACCATATAGATAAACTAATGGTAGAAATCACTAGACTTTGAAGCATTCGGTTGCTTCATTTCAGAAAACAGATTTCAATTTATCCAAAGTGGAATATGCCTGTTCATCAGTAATAAACAACAATTTTCATCATTTAGATATATACAACCCAGGGTTCACTACAACAACAACAACAACAAAGCATTTAAGTCCCAAACAAGTTGGGGTAGGCTAAAGTTGAAACCCAGCAAAAGCAATCAAGGTTCAGGCACGTGAATAGCTATTTTCCAAGCACTCCTATCTAAGGCTAAGTCTTTGGCTATATTCCATCCTTTCAAGTCTCCTTTTATTGCCTCTACCCAAGTCAACTTCGGTCTTCCTCTGCCTCTCTTCACGTTACTATCCTGACTTAGGATTCCACTATGCACCGGTGCCTCTGGAGGTCTCAACTCTATGTGGATGCGTGCAGAGTTCAAGCATCTAAAAACAGCATAAACCCATTATTTTATGTTTCCAACTAAACATCGTCTTCAGTTAAAGAACAAATTTCATGCCTTTGCTATTTACAAGTGCCAAGCACATAAATGTTAGCATAGCAAAAAAAACTAATATATCAAGCATACCAGCATCTAAAAAACATAACACATTGATGAGTCCAATAAAGTTTAATTTATTCACTGTGGCTTCCAAAAGATGGTAATGAATCTCAGTGGATTCAGTAGAGTACACATATTACAATGTGCATTGAAATGCTACATGTAAGATTTTTAATGCATAAGTGCGGCTCTGGCCTAAAAAGCTCATCATAACTAGCATGGGGGTTTGTGGCTAGTACATTACAATTCTGATGATGAGTGCATTCCCATCCAACATTATTTGTTTGGAAAATAAATAGAGATCTACAATGTTTTCTCGAACATCATATACTTGCTGGTGTGGTACAACCACACCACAATAAAGTGGGGATGGTGATACCTTTTTCATCCTCCAGACTAAATAGACGTGAATATGTAAGTATGGCAAGAACAATGAGTATGCATGCTGAGAAAGGAAAACACAAAGAAGTGGGAGTACGCACCTAATGACATATTATTGAATCCAATATACAGCACATCATTATCACTGGGAAATGGGAATCACCTGAAGAAATGGATCACATAGATTAATGCAATGTTACCGACTGCAGTCAAGAAGAACAGCGACAGTTGCAAGTAATAACAAACAACAATAGACATGAGCATGAATTTTGCCTTGAACATGTGAAGAGTTCAAGATCAGAATCGAACTCCTAGCATTAGACAGTAAGTGATCTACTAACAATTTTACAATTTACATGCCAATCATAATGCTTTGCTTGATGCTCTTATAAAAGAAAATGATTTGCTCAATGCAAGAAGAATAAGGATAGGTATCTAAATAAAATAGCATTCTTACCTGTGCATTCACAGCATCCTTTCCAGTACACCAATTTCGAAAATCTGGTGTGACAGTTGAAGAAGAAGCTGCTTGTGTGTTAGTCTGAAGATTTTCAGGAAAACTTGAGGTTTGCTACTCTTGAGAACACATATGTTCTTGTAGAACATTATCCGTGTATTTATGTGAGGTATCACTTCTGTACAGCAAACATGTCCAGGTGTCACGGATTTTCCTCCCGCTCAAGACTACCATAGAAAGAATCTAAAAAAAACTTACATGGATTCTAGATATTCTCCTGTATTTCTGCTGGCAGACTGCTGTGCATAATCATCGTCCAGATCAATTACAGGGATTGTTTGCCGATTGCGCATATTGTGAACTCTAGCTTGTCCATCTGCAGCCTCATCTAAAATAATTTGCCCATCCTTCAAATGGTGTATATCTCCTGCATGTTGGTCTGCATCATTATCCAGAAGTATTTGCTTGCTGCTCAGATAGTAGTTATTATCCAAATCATGAGCACCCAAAGGAAAAGCCATGGGATTTGGCTCCATTTGGTGATGATCATCCGCACCATGACCTAGCAGCAACTGTTCATCGTTCACATGGTGACTATCCAGAACTTGAACAGTATTGACCTGATCTATAAGCATCTGCTCGTTCTCCATCTGTTGCTCATCCACATTTTGCTTTAGAAGCATTTTCTCATTGTTCATATGGCAATTATCTGAAGTATGCGCAACCATACTATAATTTAGAAGTATTTCCGCATTGTTCACCAGGTGATTATCATGTGCATGCTCACCAGCCTCATTGTTCACATCATACTTCATCAAATCATGCCCATCCTCCAGTAGGTGATTATCCTCTGCATTCTCGTCTTGAACTTGATTTTCTGAAGTATCATCCTGTGCATGTTCGCCGGCCTCATTGTTCAGATCATAGTTATTCAAATCAGACTCATCCTCCAACATTTGATTGGCCCCTGCATGATCATCTTGACCTTGAATTTCTGAAGTATCATCGTTTGCTTGTTGGTTCACCAGACCAACTAAATCAGGCACAGAATCACAAAGATCATCTACTGGATGACCACAAGAAATCTCGGAAACCTCACAGCCCACTGGAGTTTCAATGACATTGAGATCGAAAATTTTGTACCAAGCTGGCAGCTCTTGCTCATCCCTACTGAGATCACCGACAACAGTTTCAACTTCAGTTTGTGGAGTCTCTGTTTCATATCTTAATTCAGAGTAAGCATCGGTCACCATCAATTGTTGCGCTTGGTCATCTCTAAGACCACCAACACCAGTTTCAACCTCACCTTGTGGAGCCTCCATATCATACCTTACTTCAGAGCAATTATTATTCTCTGCCAATAGTTGCTCTTGTTCATCTCTATCAAGATTACCAACACCAGTTCCAAATTCACTCTGTGGAGCCTCCATCTCATACTTTACTTCAGAGCAACCATTATCCTCTGTCAATGGTTGCTCTTGTTCATCTCTATAAAGATCACTAACAGCAGTTTCAGCTCCATTTTGTGGAGTCTCCATCTCATACTTTACTTCAGAGCAACCATTATCCTCTGTCAATGGTTGCTCTTGTTCATCTCTATAAAGATCACCAACAGCAGTTTCAGCTCCATTTTGTGGAGCCTCCATTTCATACCTTGTTTCAGAGCAAACATTGTTCTCTGCCAATGGATCTACCATACATGCATCCATGTGTGCAATGCCAGTTTCCATTCCCTCCTCAGTATTGCTGAGCTGGGACTGTCTATGGACAGGTTCCTCAATAGATTCAGATATATGAACATGCACATCAGACGGTTGGCTCTGGGTGTCATCCATTTCATCATCATCTTCATCATTCAAGTCAGAGGCTGCAAACTCACCATCCTCGTCTTCATAAATCTCTTCTGCAAACTCACCGTCCTCACCTTCAGACATGCCTTTAGCATGATCCAGTCCAGCAGTCTCTGAGTCCACCTGCTTATCTTCAATAGCCACAGCTTCAACAGTACTGTCATTCATCTCCATAACCACCACTGAACTAGGAACCTTCAGCTGCCTTGGTATTTCATCGACATCCGCATTGTGCACGCCTCCATCACCACCAGCAGCAGGAACAACACTTGAGTCTGGCACCTTGGTGCGATCCAAATCACGAGTGCCTGCAAGCAAATCTGGATCTCTCCTGCTGCCACTGTAGTAGCTCCTGGTCCTGCTTCTGCTCCTGCTCCTACTCCTGCTTCTGCTCCTGCTCCTGCTTCTCCTCCTTCGGTCTACTCTGCCATCAGCAGAAGCCCGGCGATCGTTATGCGAATAGGACCTTGACATTGGTGGTCTCCTTGGCTCATTGTAGTCACGTGTCCGGCGGCCGCCCCGGTCAGCATCACCGCCACCGCCATCGTTGTATTTGCGCCTCCCCTCAAAGCTGTGGCTCCTCCTGTCCCACCCCGACCTCTTGGCTTCCCTGTCGTCGTCCCACTTTGAGACACGGCCCAGATCCCCGGCTCCACTTCCACTCCGCCGCCACCTCGGGCCGTCGTCCTCGTCTCTCTTCCTCCCGTAGCTGGAGGGAGCCGGAGCCGGAGCCGGAGCGGGAGCGGGAGCTGGAACCGGAGCAGGAACGGGAGCGGGGGGCTCGGGGCGGTAACTGGGATTGTGATTTGGGTCCTCCCTTGCCAGGAGAACGTGCTCGGGGAGGAGGCCTTTGGCGACCAAGTAGTGAGCGGCCAGGCGGCCGGCCTCCAGCAGGATGTCGCCGCGCAAACGCCTCTCGGCGGCAGCGGCAGCGGCGGCGACCGCGAAGCCGTTGGGGAGGGGATTCGGATTCTCCTCGTATCGCCGCGGCGGCGGCAGCTCGGAGCTGCGCCTCTTCGGCTGGGGAGGGAGCGGGTCACGCGGGCGGCGCTGGTGGCGCGGTGACGGCGGGGCCGGGGATCGGCGACGGTAGCGTCCTCCCGACGGCGGCGGCGGCGGCGGGTCACGGCCCCGAATGTGGGACCTCGGCTGCATGGATTCTCTCCGGCCCCTGGCCCGGAGGAGCTGCGCGTTCGGTGTGTCTGGTTAAATCCGGCGGGCTCTGCCTCTCCCTTTTTCCGGGGGGTGCGATCGAGCAGACAAGCCCCGCGTCCGTTCAGTGGCGTGCGTTCGGAGCCCGGCGAGTCGCAGATCCGGAGTCGGCGCGTCCTTTCGTGGTCCCCGCCAGCGGCGGCGGCGCGCTTGGGGTCCCGGAGGTGGCGACGAGATTTGGTGCTGCGGCTGTGTGCGAGGGTTTGGTTGCGAGTGGAGAAGGGCGGCCGACGACTCAGATAAGAGGGAGGGGACAGAGGAGGGGAGTGTGCCTCTGCCAGTCTGCCTCCTATTTTTACTACTGGATCCACTACCACCAGCCCACCCCTCCCATTTATTACCGCTATCGTGTCAGAGGAACAAACGAAAACAAAAAAAAAACAAAGATATATAAAATTTAAAGTTTAACGTACATATCTTGTGCTTTTTACCTCATTTTCTTTCTATGTTATTGTTGGTGTATCAAGAACCATCTATAAAGTTAATGTTGGTGTATCGAGAACCACCTGATATACTACCGCTACTGATACTACCGTTTATAACAGCGAACATAAAAACAAAAAACCATATATAAAATTACAGATTTAAGAGACATACCTTATATTTTCTTTGTATATTTTTTTCTTTCTATGAATCTAAGAGTTCCTGAGTATGTTGAAACTAAAAATGCTTTAGTTATGAACAATTGTTGTGTATATAGAGGATTCTTTTTACTATGAGGGTTTGGTTGCGAGGTGACAAGGAGATCTAACACACATGAAGTAACAAAAGAGTGTGTCTCTTCTATTTTTACTACTAGTGTATCCAGTGCCACTCCGATATTACTATTGGTTGTGTCAGCATAGGAACCATTATTTAAACAGAAAACCATATGTAAAATTGTAGAATTGGTATGAATATATTGACTTTTAAATACCATCGCATCCTATATGTCTCATGTATAAGGTATTCTTATTTATATATTTTTCCCTCTCTCATGTCTAGAGAGATAGAGGAGTTAGTATGTCTCATGTATTGTTATGCACAAAGAAATTGGCTCCTCTCTTCCAGCTTGGCTCAAGTTTTTGATGTCTCTCTCATCTACAAGGCATCTATATATCAGCTTAGATTTGGCCACCGGAGATTCCTCAGTATTAGTTATATTTGTGGATAAATGAAATCCAAAGGTCCTTCTCTTTGTAGGTAGATGGAGTAGGGGAAATGTTTGTCGACAGCAAGATATCTATACGCGTATAATAGTTTTATCAGGCTAAAAATTCGTCGAGGTTAATAAGTGTGAATATTTCATCGAGATTAATAGGCGTGATGATGATTGTGTGCGCGCCCTAGTCTGCCTTTCATAGGTGTTTGTCAAAAAAAATGGACGGGGCGAGGTACCGCTGGAGGAAACCACGAGCATGATGGAAATTTTGGTTTGTCCTTTATTGCTAGTCTATACTAGTGTACTATACAGTACCGGTACTACAAGATTTACAAGAAAATGGGCAAAGCAACCGGGCCCATGGCTCCATGAACATGGAGCTTCCACATGCAGCGTCTGGCGTGTTCGTTGAAAGGAAAAGGAAAAAGAATTGGAAAAGACCCGAGGTGGCATGCAAATACATGGCCACTGCTGGGCTTCCCACTATACACGGCCCAAAAATGGCTTCCCTTTGATGGTACACGCCAAAGCTTTCCAACTTGCAAGTTCCAAGCCGTCATTTTATTCGGCTCTTTCCGCTACGCAAAAGCCAAAGCGTTTCAGGGGTGCTTTCGTCACTACTGGTGTAGATTCTTCTTCATTTCATTTTTGTCTGTGTGTGTGTACACTAATGCCATGAATTGGCAACCAAGAAGCAAATATGTGAAATAAAAAAACGCATCTCACGTAATAGACTGACAAATAAAATTGTCAAACTGACATCATGAGAGAGTTTTGCCAACAAGATTCTAAGTGCAGCCTTGTTGTAGAAAACACGCATTGGGCATGTGCGCGCTAACGGACGCATGACAGCGACTGCGGAGAACCTTTTGTACGTGGGATGGAGAATAGAACAAACATAACAGCAACAAGGCGCCAAAAAAACTTTCATGGAAGGACAAGGAGAACATGCATAAACATCTATGCAGATCAGAGCTCTACTATGAACCACGCAACATGACAAATTTTCCCTGGTTCTCACCTTTAACCTGGCCCTGCACAACAGAAATGGCAGGATGTATACAGTATTTGCACTTGTGTATTTCAAATGTCCAAATAAAACCAAGTCAAACATACATGGCGGGTGCCAAAAGAATTTGGTAAAAAAGAGTCTAAAAGATGCGCTAGACTACCGATGAAAACTTTTCAATTCAACGATGAAAGCACAAGCTCTGACAAGTTTAGCCCTGTTTGCTTGAGCTACTTTTAAGTCATAGGCCCTATTTGTTTGAGCTGTTTTTTAGCTATGGAATAGTGTTTTTCTCTTACAATATTTTAATATAGGCATCAGCATAAACTAAATTTCAGCATAAACGAATAAGGCCTGTAGCTCCAAACGAACAACACCATCATACTTATCTACGCATATGGTTCACCATGCTCCCTTTCATGCACACTTGCTAGAAGCTTCACAGGATCGGAGCGATTTTCTTCGTTGCCCGAGTCAACCAAGGGAAACAGGTAGAAACTGACAGCATGCTGGAGACGGAGTATTGTGAGACCCAGCCCATTGGCCCCAGTTGGGCCGGACCGAATTCGCGACACTGTAGCTTCGAGGGTCCCGTACAGGCGCGAAAATACTGTAGCGACGAAGTTTAGTACTGAAAGTCGAAGGAGAGCTGAGCTGAGCTAAGTTAAAAGTCCTGGATCGATCTTTTGTATGAATCGAGAATGAAAGGGCAAGAGAGTTAATCCTCATTTGAAGTGTAGAGCGGGTCTTAGCCGTCTTCTCGGGTCGGGACGTTACAAATGTTATCAGAGTCAACTCTCGCGATTTCACGATTGCATATGGTCCGGAAGCGTGGACAGATTGTGCATGGCTCGTGTGAGGGCATGACACTTGGGCTGGGAAACTGAAAATACGAACATGGCCAAGAGAGTCGGTCCTGAACATTTGTCCTACTAGATAGCTTGGTTCAGCGTTCGATGAGGACGTCGAAACCTTTGAGAGTGGTGGATGTGAGACCCAGCCCATTGGGCCAGTCGGCCAGACCAAATTCGCGTCACTGTAGCTTCGGGGATACTGTAGCAGCGAAGTCTAGTTCCATATTGGAAGTCGGAGGAGAGTTGAGCCAAGTTAAAAGCCTGGACCAGGGAGGCTGTTAACTCTGGATCGATCCTTTTGCGCGAAGCGAGGACGAAAATGTAAAAAAGTTAATTAGCATGTTTGGTTCATTCAACGTATAAAGTGGATCTTAGCTGTCGTCCCGAGTCAGGGCGTTACAATGGTCGCTCGAATTCTCTGTTTGCGTTGATGAACCCTTCACATTGTTACTACACACAAGAGAAAGGGTTGCAACCTGCAAGAACACGGTAACTGCAGATTCACGAAGGAACTTCTACAAATTGTGAGTGCTGATCTGGTCAGAAAAGAGAATAACTATACACCTGGCATTATTATGATGGAATATAAGAATCTTTGATGAAAGTTAATAGCAAGAACACATTTGATGCAAGCCAGCGTCAGTCCACACATACAGCGACTAAAACTCAGCCACGATTCATGGCACAAATTGAACAAATAATGCTTCAAGGAGTTACGAATTGACTGCTGATTTTGACACTGGTTTGCTGCATCAGCTCCATGGCCCTCGTGGGAGCGGGGCATGGCCGCTAACGCCATGCCGCGTCGGCGCTGTAGCGGCGGCCCAGTGCGCCGCATGGGCAGCACGCACGGCACCACCAACAGCCTCTGCGACATCGGCCGCCTCTCCACCCTCCAGACCTCCAGCTCCAGTGCGCGTGCGCTGTATCAGCGGTTTTTGCCTCGTCGGAACTCGGAACTCGAGTCTTGAGTCTTTCTATCTGTATGCTATTATAAAAAATAGTTTTAACCTATGAGCCACTAAAAAGTTCTTTTTTACCTTCCACACCATTCCAGTCTACTTGAGACTCTAACGTTGTCTAAGCGCGGTAGAAGAAGTTCAAAATATCCTTACCTGAACGCACGTGAGTGTGGAGAGGCATCGGAGACGATGCCGATGCCAAGCACCATGGCGTCCCAGATCGGGAGCAACCGGCGGCGCAGGCTTCATGAGGCGGTGCGCAGAACTCTGCTCACCCTCCCTCTGGCTCTCTCTGGCCTCGCTCGCTCTCCCTGGCTCCCTGCTCGCGAACGCGGGCGTCGCCATTGACGCCCACGCGGAGCAGCGCTGCAGCCTCCATCCCGCCGCTTAACAAGCTTACAGGCCAAGCCGAGCTCGCCACCGAACCCGCTTCCCGCTCCTCCACCCCGCGCTCGCAGCTCGAGATATGACCGAGTTCGCCAGTCCGGCCGGTTGCCACCGCCATGGCTGCTACGCACGCAGCAAACCGTCTCCGGGCGCGCACGGGGGCTCCGCCCAGGCCACCGCCGGCCACTGTGAGGCGCGCGAGCGGGCCTCGTCCCAGGCCACCGCCGGCCACCGCGACGGCGCGTGGGCAAGCTCTGCCCCGCCCACCGCCGGCCACTGCGTCGGCGTGCGGATGAGCTTCGCCCCAGGCCACCGCCACGGGGCGCGGGCGAGCTCCCCCGGCCACCGCCACGGCTCGCGGGCGAGCATTCTCCATCCTCACATCCTCCACAGAATCTCACGCATCGCACGGTGGGCACCGATCGATCGATCCTTCAAGAAGCAGAGGCCCAGCCATCTGCAAGTACCAGTAGCCCGCCCCTGCCCGCACGCATACAGAGAGACAACGACAGATGCGGGTGCTCACGGCGGCACCTCGTGGCCGACCTCACGCCCAAGGCAACCCCCGCGGAACGGCGAGGCCGACGAGGCCGTGGTGATCGCCTAGCGCTTGCTGCGCGTGCTGCTTGGCCGTGGCCGACGCGCGTGGGCGAGCTCCGCTCGGCCACCGCCATGGCGCGTCGTACCTGGTTGAGGATGAAGCTCTTGCCCTGGTGCCGGCCGCAGACAGAGACTACCCCGACGGGGCCCTTGACGAGCAGCAGTGCCGCCACCGTCTCAGGTCCATCACGAACTTGCCCTTCTCGTCACAGTTCGCCAGGTGCAACGGCCGCGCAGGACCCGCGACCGCGCCGCCGTCCCCGCTCATTGCGGGGCTACGCGGCTGCATCGCCAGCGCTGGGCTGGGGCTCCCCCGTGGAGGCCTAGCAAATACAGCATCGCAAGGTCGCCGCCGATGGCAAGGGTACTGTGCTCTTGCCGGCCATCCTGGTCCCCTCGCTCTCCTCTTGTCCGTGTCACTGGCAGTTTGGTCCCACCGAGCAGAGAGAGAAAGAAGGGAGAGGGCAGGGCTATGGAAGGGTATTTTAGACATTGTCATCAGTCGGATTCATGTGTTATAGCTTTCAAACGGTGAAAATTTAATAGAAGATGAACGAAATGACATGGAAGGGAAAAAAAAAAAGGGTTTAGTACAGTGACATGAACGAAATGACATGGAAGGGGAAAAAAAAGGGTTTAGTACAGTGACATGCGTTCAACTTTTTAGTGATGCGTAAATCAGACATTCTTTTATAACGTAGGCAGGTAAAAGACGCTCGGAACTCGGCCACTCGGGACTCGGGAGGCGAGGCTGGACCGGCGCGACTTCCTCCCACTCCCAGAGATCCCTGACGGTGTCTTCGGGCTGCGGCCTTGTTCGGTTATGGCCCGAGGCGACTGGCGAGGTGGCGGCCAGCCTGTTTGGAAGGACGGGCCCACGTATCTGGAGGCCTACTTTGGTGCGCGGCCTGTGAGCTAATCGAGTGGGGAACCCAGGTTGACACCGTCCTGGGCTGGGCTTGATAGATACTACTGAGTACCCTGGCTGGCCCAACCACAATGAAGTTAAGCTGACACTGGACGCAATAGGATGTTGGACTTCCGTGCGTGTCCACTATCCACGATTAGTCCCGTGAAACAAAAAAGACAAAAATGTTCTTTTTTTCAGATGGGACAGCAATTGCGTTTTCTATTGTGAAGATAAGTTAGCCCTAGTTTAGTTGGACCTCAAAATCTAAAAAGTTGCTACAGTACCTATCATATCGAATGTTTGCGGCCCGTGCATAGAACATTAGAGGTAGACGAAAAGAAAAACTAATTACACAGTTTGGTGGGAAATTGCGAGACGAACGTTTTAAGCCTAATTAGTTAATGTTTGGACACTATTTGCCAAATAAAAACGAAAGTGCTACAATATCCCTAAAATTCAAATTTCACGAACTAAATAAGAACTTAATAATATAGCATTTGGTAGGGCCATGTATACCTACCACTACCACATTAAAATTCGGATTAGACACTCGATGGGATTGTTTTGTACTATTAATAAACCAAAACTAGGACGCCCAGCCCTACCAAATCCTACTCCAGCTGCATTACGGAGGAGTAGGTGAATGTGATATACACAGCTCTAGCAGTCATGTCCACCAAAGCTGACAGGCAATACTCCTGGTACAATTCTAGGTTTTGTTTAGATTGCAAATTTTTACGATCTAGACACTGTAGCATATTTTGTTTGTATTTGACAAACTTTATCCGATTATGAATTAACTAGGCTTAAAAGATTCGTCTCGTGATTTACAACCAAACTGTGTAATTAGTTATTTTTTTTACCTATATTTAATGCTCCATGCATGCGTTCAAAAATTAATGTAATAGAGAGAGTGAAAAAACTTAAAAATTTGAGGCAATTTAAACAAGGCCTTGGAACATCTGAGAATAATTCTGTGGTCTCGACGATGAAGATAATAGCAACTTGGAGCTAGCAGAATAATGGTACTACACCACACACATGAATACAATACTCCTGCATGATTGCCCAAGTTGCCACCTTGCGCTGTACTGGGCATCTCATCTCATCAAGCAGCTATAAAGCAGCAGCTGAAACATAGGCTTTGTTTAGTTCGTAAAATTTGGGAATTTGGTTACCGTAGTACTTTCGTTTTTATTTAGTAATTAGTGTTCAATCATGGACTAATTAAGCTCAAAACGTTTGTATCGCGATTTTCAACTAAACCGTAAATTAGTTTTTTTTCGCTCACATTTAATGCTTCATGTATGTATCGTAAGATTCGATGTGATGACCATCAGAACACTTTTTGGAAAGTTTTTGAAACTAAACACACAGCCCTACCCTACTCATGCATCGAAGTGCCCGTATAACAAACAATTCCTCGGCTTCGTCGATCGCGCTTGTGATGTGATCGGCATCATCATCTGAGTCTTTCGGCTGGCTTGATCCAGATAATGATGGAGACTGCCTGGAGCTGTTGGCCCCTGCTCGCATCTGCTTTTTCTAGCTTTGCATGAAGTCATGAACACTTGAGCAGTGCTTGCAGCCGCAGCGCTGCTACAGCAAAGACAGCCCCAGCCCCACGCATCACATCCCACTTGTCAGCATAAAACAAACAAACCCGGCCCGGCCCGAACGGTGTTTTTCCTTGACATGAAACACGCCGGCGAGTGGCCACGCTGGCTGGGCTACCCGTAGATCATGTCATGTCATGTTATTACCTTTACCGCTGCGGCCAGCGGCGGTTTCCTCCGGTGGACACGAGCTTTCGACGGCGGCGACCCAGCCGCCGTGGCCGTGTCCGGCTGTCTCCGTCCTGTGGCGCTGCTGCCTGCCTGCTTGCTTTGGGAATGGGAGCTACTGCTAGTGCCGCTACTACTCCGTAGTACGTGATGAAAGGGATCACTGGATCAGAAGGAGGTAGAACGCCGGCCACCTCGTCGCGCTGGGGCGTGTAGGGACATTGGTTGATCTTCGTCGGTTGAAACATTTTCTTATGTAATACCAATTTAGTGTCGCCGCTATTCCATTGCAGGGTTAACTATATTCGACCGTAGTGTGCCGCTCGTATTCTAGGCCGACCGAAGTTTACCTATGTAACAACTTCATTTTCTACTTAATAATATAGATGCTAAGCATGGTCGCGTAAAAAGAACAGCTGACAACGAGCGATGTGGCCGGCCGGCTCGGCGCGCAGGAGGAGCCTCCGCAGCAGCTCTACGATTCGTTGAATCCACACTCGATTCGGAAGCTAGCAATCCCATACTAAAAATTCAGGCAGTAGATAAGAAGTTTGAATTTTGAGAGCTCCAATTTCTTCGCAAACCCACAATAGGTATATATAGCTTCTATATCATAATTTACTACTCTCTTCTACCCAGAATATTTAAACTTATACTCTCTTCGTTCAAAATTATAAGTCGCTTTTAACTTTTTTTACATTAATTTTGCTATGTATCTATGTTATATCTAATACATAGCAAAATAGATGTACCAAAAAAGTCAAAACGACTTATAATTTAGAACAGATAAAGTATATTTTTTTTCTAATACATCTCTATCTCTAATTCTAGAGGTACTAAGTACATCTCTATCTCTAATTCTAGAGGTACTAAGGACTTTTACTTTGAGCAGGTATCTATTATAGATCCAAAATGTCTACTATTATGGGAGTATCTCATAAATATGATTAGAAATACGGGACGACTAGCGCTCGAACGTCCAGCCCGAGGCCCGAGGCCCGCGTCCGGACGCTCGCGCTGCAGCTTCCTGTGCTCGCACCAGCAATCCACGCCCGTGCTCGCACAAAAAAAAGCTAGCCCAGTCCCCTGCGTCTAGGTTCACGTGCCCACGCGGGGCCTGTGCTGCCAGACCGCGTGCAGGGACTACTAGAGTTCCCTCTGTTTCTTATGCGCATTGCAACATATATACATCCGATCTATTTTTGAAACATCCAGATGCAACGCCTGTAACGTACGTTTGAAGATAAATGAAACACTTGAAATATGCTTCGAAACACTTGCAAAAACACTTGAAAAGTCATTGCAAATATACGCAATATCCAGATAAAACAATCGCAATATATGTGTGAAACATATGCAACATCCAGATAAACACATTTGCAGAAATACGTCAAAAAACACAGATGAAACAGCGTGAACAAACCTTTGCAATATACATGCACAACAATTGCAACATATGCAATATTTTGGTCAAATTTTGAAATATTCATCTGAAACAACTGCAACATACCTCTAAAATATTCGAAATACTTGAAACAAATGCTTACAATATGTGTTTTCAGCATATCGCAACATCTCCTTGTTGCTTGCAAAATGGAGGTTCACCAGCGTGTGGAGTTAATCGGAGGCAGCCGTCTCGTCGCCACCAACTATAACACCCTGGTGTTACGATCTTGTTTAGCACCACGATTTAAACCTAAGTAAAATTTCTAAAATGAGTTTTTCGGATTTTTTATTTAAAACGTACTTGATGCGATGAGTGAATCATGTGACTCAGTTTTTTTTACTCGAATCAACGCCAAGTTAAATTTCTCCGTGCGTAAAGATATTTAGAAATGTCGAACGACAATTATAACCAATAGATAGTGAACCGTTTGTTCTATTAGATTAAGCATGAAAAACAACGTTTATAAATAAAATAAAATCCATTAATAAATAGAACGATATATATATATACATACTCACGGGTTTATTTTGATAAGCACGAACTAACGAGAGAGAGCGCGCAGTAGCTTCATTTATTTTTCCTGGGCGTGGCTTCAGCGTACTCGCCTTACTTTGCAATTATGCACCGTCTCGTCTTCCGTCGTGGCTCTGCCCCCCGGCGCGTTCGTTGCCTGCGCCCCCTGTTTTCTCTCCCTCGCTTGCGTCGTGTCCGACATTTTAATGGGAGCACGTGGCTCTGTTGTGTCCACGCCTCACTGCTCCCCTCCCCCTGTGCTCCTTGTGCACGCCAAGGCTGAGCTGTTGTCTATCTCTGCTTGTCTCTGCAGCTGCCGCGTATTGCTTCGCTTGAAATTCCCCCAGGAGAGCATGTGGCCCTGCTCTGCCCACGCTGTGTCTTTTCCTTCCTATGCTCGCCGCTACTGACCGCGCTGTGCCGTCCCATCCTGCTCCCCTCTTCGTGCTTGAAATGGGTGGCAAGCCCACACGTGTCTCCTTGCTTTTCCTCTGTCTGCGTTTGCCTCTGCCGTTGTCTTGCCTCTGTTTCTGCCGAGCACCCACCGT
Source organism: Miscanthus lutarioriparius (assembly GCA_904845875.1). NCBI lineage: Eukaryota > Viridiplantae > Streptophyta > Magnoliopsida > Poales > Poaceae > Miscanthus > Miscanthus lutarioriparius. The sequence continues at coordinate 3,799,905 of CAJGYO010000019.1, read as the reverse complement.
GGCTGCGTCGCCGCCGCCCGGTGTTCGCATGTGAGAGCGCGTGCCCCCGCGGCCGCGCTGGACGCAGTCCCAGTTCTTGCTCTCCTTCCCCTGCTCCTGTGCCACAACTCCCGTCGCCGCCGCCCGGTTTCCCTCGCGCGCCCACGCGCGTGACCCCGCGGTCCCGCGCTGGAGCTGCGGCCCCGCTGCGCTGGTCCACCGACCTAGCTCCGCGCGCCGAGCTGCCTTGCCCTCGCTGCCTCTGCACGCGCAGTGCGCCCGGGCTTCGCCGTGGCTCCTCTTGTTCCCCCGGTGCGTCGTGGCCGTCCATCGTCGCGCGCGCGCTACTGCCGTCCGTCACTGGCGCCCCCCTCCTCTTCCTCCCCTACGCTTGGCGCCCTGGCATCCACACCCTTGCCCTGCACGCCCGCACCCCGCTGAGCCACAGCGCCTCGCCGGTCCATCCCCGTCGGGCCGCCCTGCTTCTGCCGCCGCCATAGGGCTCCGTCTCCACACTGCCTCGCGCCACGTCCCCGTCCACGCCGAGCTCGGCCACTGCCTCTGCCGCTGCACCTGGCCGCCGTTGCCGGTTGCTGCCCCACGGTCCCGCGCTGCTGCCGTACCCCGCCGTCGCAGCGTCTCCCGACTGAAAGGTCCTTGTTTGGTTTTGGTAATTGAGTGACAACCTAGGTGGACTAATTGTATTTATGTGAGATACACAGGTAATTAGTCCATAGGTACATGTGTGTGAGCAACAGATGCCATGCAGGTGAAAATGGCTTAGAGATGTTGCAAAGCTCACACATGTGATGATGAAGGAGCTTAACGCACATGAGACATGACACTGAGTCATGTGATCAAGGTGGAGAAGATCAAGACAAGACTTGGCTTGATGGACCGGTTGCAAGCGTGAAGGGCAAGTCGAAGGCTTTGGAGTGATGGACCGTGTGGCGGTGAAGCTTGAGCAAGACTTGGCGCCGATGGACGATGGCAACGGTGAAGGGCAAGTGAAGTCAAGATTGATGAACCAATATGATCACGTGATGATATGAAGTGGATCATAACATTGTTGATCGTGTTGGTGCATGTGTTGCATCGACATTGGAGGAGATGGAATGGAATGCGCAAGGCAAAGGTATAACCTAGGGCATTTCATTTCACCGGACATAGGTGTGTAGAGAAGTTTATGTCCGGGTTTAGGATAGATGGCCATACTATCAAGAGGAGCAAACTTGTTTGCATATCGGTCATCTAGTGCCACTCGAGTGATCTAACTTTGCATCGTCGCTAGGATCGAGTGACGTGGCAAGTTGAGTGGCTAACATCCTTTGGGAAATGATCGTGAAAAGCTAACACACATACACATGGTGGTGTACACTTGGTGGTGTTGGCACATTTACAAAGAAGGTGGTGTTTGCAGTGTTGAGATGGGTTTGGGTCCCTCTCTCCCTCCCGCCTCGCGAGCTCGGCGGGATTCGGCGCTTTTGGGAAAATAGAATGCCTATTTTCTATTGCGCCGGATGCAAATTCTTGTGGTTGGCATATTGGAGCAAGGGTGAAGAAGTTAGAAGTGAAAACGAGTTGATCACGAAGACGCTGGCGTCGGTCAACTGACGGAACGCTGGGTCTGAAAGCACCGGACGCTGGCAGGGTGCGTCCGGTCAGGCTGACGTACGGTGACGCACAAGCTGGAGTGTGACCGGACGCTGGGCTGCGTCCGATCACGTGCGACCGGACACGTCCGGTCAAAGAAATACGCCTCGGGTACCTTACTGGAAACGACCGGACGCTGGGGTCCAGCGTCCGGTCAGTTGAAGCTGCTGCGTCCGGTCAGGTCAAGTGACCGTTGGAATCAGGACACGTGGTCATCTGTGGGCGACCGGACGCTGAGGTCCAGCGTCCGGTCAACACGACCGGAGCGTCCGGTCGGCCCGACTTTTGCCCAGTGAAGGGGTAACGGCTAGTTTAGCCCTTGGGGCTATAAATAGAAGTGGCCCTCGGCCATGGCTGGTGCTGAGCACCTAAGGGGACTTAGTGTCCATGCTTGTGAGTGCTTGGGAGCCCTCCATCACACATATACTTGATAGTGATCATTCGATTGTGTGAGTGAGCGATTCTAGTGCGATTGCATCGTGAGGTTGCATGCAGTGACACTAGGTGGTCGTGTTGCAAGCCGGTGGTGCTTGTTACTCTTGGAGGTTGCCACCTCCTAGACGGCCTTGGTGGTGGTCTCCGTCGAAGCCCGCAAGAAACTTGTGCGGCGCTCCGGAGAAGTGCTTGTGAGGGGTACTTGTGCTCGCCCCGCGGGAGTCGCGAAGAGCAACTTTAGTAAAGCGTGTCATTGAGCTACCCTCACTCAAGGGGTAGGTTCTTGCGGTGCCCGACGTGCGGGCTTAGCGGGTGATGCTAATTAGCCGCCGAACCACTAAGTGAGCGGTCGACACAACGGGGACTAGCGTGTTGGCAAACACGTGAACCTCGGGAGAAAAATCATCGTGTCAACCTTGTTTTTCCCGTTGGTTTGCATTCCCATTACACAAGCTTGCAATTACTTTTATATATCTTAAGCTTGTGTAGTTGCTCTTGTAATTAGATAGCTTGTGTAGCTAGCTAATTACCTTCTTGCTTGTGTAGCATAGAAGTAGCTCCCTTGCGTGGCTAATTTGGTTTTAGTAACCTTGTTAGTCACATTGCTTAGTTTGTGTAGCTAAGTATTTGCGCTCTCTAATTAGGCATTGGTTGCCTTGTTATTGAGCATTGCTAGTGAGCTTAGTTAGCTTTGTGCTTTTGCTTACTAGCATGTGTAGGAGCTCCCTTGTTACTTAAAGTACTAGTGGCATAGGTTTGTGTGACTTTGCTCCTAGAATTGTTTAGGAGAGCTCTAGCTAGCCCGACACCTTAGTTGCTTTATTAGTATCTTTGCAAGGTGCTATAGAACATATATTGAGGGGTGTAGTCTTGGCTAGACCGATAGTTGTATTTCCGTATTTGTTTCGGTTAGCCGACGCGATTAATTTTACAAAGGACTATTCACCCCCCCTCTAGTCCGCCATCTCGACCCTACACCGGCCCGCGCACCTCCTCATGCCACAGTCCCACTGCGGTGCCTCGTGCCCCGTGCGCTGCTCATCTGCCCTAGCCCGCACCTTCCTCCTCGCGTGCGCACGCCGCTGCTGCACAATCGCTGCGCCTAGAGGGCCGTTGCCGTCGTCCGTCTGGCCGGAGCCGCCGCAGCCGGCTTGCCCACCACCACAGCTCATGCGGGCGGGCTGCTAGGGCCAACTCGGGTCTTGCCACGGCCAGCCCGTGGTCGCGCGGGCTTCCGTGCCCCTCACTGGCCGGTTCTCCACCACCGCCGTGCCACACTCCAGCCAATTCGGTCGCCGGCTGGATTCCCCTACGGTGCTCTGCTTTTGTGAAGGTGAGAAAGTGAGGGCGTAGGAATGTAAATGTGAGATTGTCCAAGGGTCTAGGTGTAAATTATGAGACTCATATAAATGGTGCTCTGGATCTCGGGTGAATAGAGAATAGCGCAGGGTCCTTTTTGCATATTCGCCAGATTGGTTTGGGCAGGCCGCTCTAGGCCGGTCTGCTGCCGCTGCGTGTGGGCCGGCGGACTAGGCCGCTTGCGCCTCGTCCCGCTTGGGCGCGTCATGCCGTTCTTTGAGCCACGCCTCCCGCTCCCGATCGGCCCAAGCTTGTGCTCCCCGCCTAGGCCATTGCCTGCGTCTCACTTGGGCCGGCGACTTGGTGTCGCCGGCATTGGTCACAAGACGCGCAAGGGTCCGGATCGGCTCGCTGGTCGAGGGCCGATTGATGGCCGCTGGCCCTTAGTTTCTAAAACATCTAGCTAATTTAGTTTCAGAAATAAACTTGTAAAATCAATATCAAGTTGTGTAGATGTCCAAAAATTATAAAACCAATTTTGTTGAGTTCCTAAAATCATGATCTATCTAGTAGTGTATTTTGTTCACATAGACTCGGTATGTTTTTAAGGTTGCTCTAATTATTTTAAAATGCTTAATATTGTTAAAAGGAGAACTTATAGGAATTTTCGTGATAAATCGGTGATAGTGTTAGCTCTAAAAATTTTACAGTAAATTACTAATATTATTAGCTGCTCACTATAATTTTTGTAGCTCCAGAATAATTAGTTTGCTAGATAGATAATGATGCCCTATTTCGAATAATGATTAAATCGATAGAATGAAATAAAGAAACAACTTGGGTTTGTATAACTAAAACATTGGTTGGGAAGTAACGCCTTGTTCGACAACATGGATACGTAGACCAGTGTTAGAGCTATCTCGTTGGCTTGTGAGGCGTGATCGGATTTTTAAGCATTTCGGCTGTCGTTGATTATTTACATCTATGCATTTGTATCAATGCATATCATAATAGGGACGTCGATGGATCGTGGAGTATTCGGAAGTTGCTGGAGAAATGGTGCAATTGGAGATCATGACGCCATGATGGAAAGCCAACTTCTGATTATATTTTACCCGGGCAAGCCCCGGTGCATAACCCATACTTTTCTACAGTTTAAATTATATTTGTGCATTAAGTTTTAAGAAGTTGATTGAAACCCACTTGCATATACATATCTTTATCCTATGAGTCTTACTAGTATGACAGGATCGTGTAGATTGCTATGCTACAAGACTCCGATAGAAGTCGAGTGATTGTCTATCACTCGCGAGAGATAGAAAATGTATTATTGTATTATTATCACTTGGAAAATATAAATGGTGGAAAGGAAAAATGGTGATCGGGCAGGGATATAGTTTGGGTATTGGTGGGTGTAAGAGGTTGTGTCACCGCGGACGCGGGGCATAGCTTGGTTACACTACTTTCCCTGTCTGTGTTGGTTAAGGACCGACCATTGCATAAGACGCTAGGAAGTCACTGACTTATTATCCTGAGCACATACTTGGGTATAGGCGCTTGGAAGACTCGTTGCTCTCTTGTCGTGGATCCGGCTCTTTCCGAACCGACTGTCTTGGTGGTTTTTCGGGTTAGGAGGTCCTTACACCGCACTGAGTCTAGGACTCAGGGGCGGGGGCTTGGAGTCCTAGTTTGGACGGGGACCTGGACACCCAGGACAGGAGGGTGATGGTTGGTCCTACTTGTGCCTAGGGTACAAGCGGGGCATGTATTTTTGGGTACCTAGCTAGGGGCATTGATTCGCGAATCGCCGGCGTTTCGGTACGATTTGTCTTAACTCTAGCACCATAGTAAGAACTGGAAGATGAAAGATGGAAAAAAGAAATCTGATTGCTTACCACCTGCTTGAAAGTAGTACAGGTGCTTACATAAAATGGTTAGTTAATAAACTAATGCACTGCTAATAAAAATCGAATATAAGGACACATATTTAGTAATGTTTCCTGCAGATGCAATAAGAAAATATGCCAGATAGTCTTGCATATCCTTATAGTCTTTTCTTTTCTCCTGTCGGGTAAGTCTCGCTAAGTACAATTGAGTACTCAAGGTTTTATTCCCCCTGTTGCAGGTGACAAGTGGAGGCTAGAGCTGACCTTTGTGTGTGGATTCCTCCTGGTGGGCTCAGAGAGGATTCCCTTTACGCTGCGATCATAATTTTTATTTATAACTCTCACCAAATATTTTTATAAACAGAAGTTTTTATAATCTGTTGTCATAGTTCATTTATCAATGTTTCATCATGTCATGAATAGATATTTATTTCCGCTGTAATTCTGATCACATGTTTATATTCCGTTGTTCAATTAAATTGTTCATAACTCTGATAATATGATTTTATTCCGCTGTTATAAAAATAAATGTTATACCCTGATTGTATTAAAAGTGATGTAAGACATGGTTAAGAATGATGTAAACTTTATCCTCTCATTTATGATCCTGATGAAAAATATGGATTTTCGGGTTCTCCCCCTATGGTGTGCCCGACGGAATTGCATAATTTAGTGTTCTCCCTTGGGTGCTTAGTATCTAATGAAAGACGAGCACTCTTAAGAGGCATTAGATTAGACAGTTCTGCTACACCAACGACCAAATGGACTCCGCCTACTATGAGGCTGGTGGGGACCTCTTCGTGGCCACTGGTATTGTGGGCTCGATACGCAGCCCCAGAGCCCAAAGATCGGCGCCATTGTCCCCACCACCATCGGATTTCTCGCCACGCAATGGATCTGGTGGAAGGAGCAATGAGGCGAAAAGTGGCGAGGTGCGCAACACGTGATGTTGGTGAGCGTCCACCCGTCGAAGGCTGCGCGCCAAGACGGTTGGGGCACCGCCAAATTGGCCATGCGCGTTAACGCTACCGAGGTGGCTGCGGTTTGGGCCACATCGGGAGAGTGAGAGGAGAGAGAGAAGGGGATCGGAGGTCGGAGGCGAGATGTGGGACATTGCGGAGCCAGCGGCGTTGACCGGCTGTGGTGTTGCCTACAGCGTCATGGGTATAGAGCAGAGTCGTCCAATCAGCTGCTCGGTTGGTGGTTCGTTTGTTCTTTGGTTCGTGAAGAAGTCTTGCTATCGGTTTGTGTGAGAAAAAATACTGTTCGGCTGGAAATTTACGATCGTTCTGACGAGCCACAGCCCAAACGAAACAGGCTGATTTGGTTTCTTTCCTTTTTGCGATGCGGTGGAGCGGCGTGAGCAATCTGCGTGTGTGTAGCGAAAAGCGGGGGGAGCAGGTTATTCTGTCCGGACGGAGGACGTCCGAGTCTAATCATTATCGTTAGAAATAAGATCAAGAGAATAAAAGATATGTGTTTTGATGCTAAAATATATTTCTTACTTCATTTTTTATTTGCAACTCGGGCATTTTATGGATATTTTTTATTACCTTTTAGGAAGAAGAACTCCTTTTTAAAGACCACTCCTCCCGTCTTTGTTTACGCTTTCAAATACAAATGTTGAGATTGTTTTCAATATATATATTCATAATAAATTTTTAGCGATACAAATGTTGATATACTATTTTCAATACTTCCTCCTTATAAAAGTATAAATCTCGATTTCAAGACTCAAACATTCCTAGATTTGACCAAAGATTTATAAAAAAAATTAATAATACTTATTAAGCATCACTAGATTATATTTTTATAACAAACCTATTTAAAGATATAAATGTTGATATTATTTTTTATGAATATAGTCTAACTTAAAATTGTTTGACTCCTTTTTTATTAAAAGGAGAAAATATATCTAGTCTTGTTAATTAAACTTGACGGCTCACGGCTGGCCGGGTCAGCCGTCTCAATTCGTTCGTGCAGCCTGCAGCCAGCGCCCCAGAGACAAGTGGTTCGGATGGACGGACGCCATGGAGCCCTGTGGGTGCACGCATTGCAACCTTCCAACTACTCCAACTTGGGCAGTAGAGAGTAGAGAGTAGAGAGTAGAGAGTAGAGAGCGAGGGACGACTCCAACTTGGGGTCTTGGGCAGTAGAGAGTAGAGAGCGAGGGACGACGGGAAGATGACGATGCGTGCCTCGTTGTGTGCTGTGCACCAAGCCAGCTACATGCCTGATTTTGTTGAGCTCATGACGTGCATGGACCAATGAAGTTATGCAGCATAGCATCGCAGCCATCGCTGAATGCATCCCTCCTCCGTATGAGCTTGCATGCAACAGTCTTGAATTGGCATTCAGTTAGCTCCTCTGCCGAGGTTTGGCAGCGCCTAGATTTGATGTCGATGTATTACTATCCCTGTCCCGAAATAAGCCCGTGTCTCAATCACAACTTTGACCGAGCATAAAACTAATGTTTATGATACGATAAATATCATTAAATTTATTAGGTCATATATTTTCATAGCAAATTTATATGGAGATATAAATTTTGATACTATTTTTCTATAAATATAATCAGATTTGAGATTGATTGATTTCCCAAAACGTGATGCGGGGACTTATTCTGAGTGGAGAAAGTATATGGAACGTGGTTTTTTTCCCCTTAATGGCAGGGGCAAAATTTACTTTAAGTATATGTTATGCGTCCATTACGGTCTACAGTGCGGCTACCGCCCGAAATTATTGCGAAGTCTAATATTTTAAGTTTTTTATTTGATAGATAGAATATGTTCACATTAAAATTAAGTGGAGACATAAATATTAAGGCCCCATTTAGATCTTTGGAATTGAATTTATTTTAATAATCATAATTTAGACATATACTAATTAAGCTAATATGGTTGTATATGGATTATATTTGTATATTATTGTTGGTTATGCAAGAGAGATACTTATGTGCTGCATTTCTACCATAGGACAGTGAGTTGAAGAGTGTGTTATAATTTGCAAAGTAGAAATATAAAATGGTAATATATAGAATCAATTTCCATCTCCCACCCTATGAATTCGAGATAAGCTTATACGTGAACTTTGGAAAGCGACGGAATGTCAAATTCTATGCCAAATAGCATAATTTATCAAGTAGATTTTAATTCCTCCAAATGAAAGGATCCACACGACCTCTACTAGTATTTTCACTAAAATTTTAGCTTGTCTTAAATTTTAAATTGTTTTTTTATGGAGCGAGCAGACATAAGCATGTAATTCTGTGCATGTTTACACGGCTGGCGCACGTACCAGTTCAGGTGTGTTAGAGAAGAGCTTTCTTCAAGTATCCAGGGAGCAGGGAGCTTCCTCTTAATATACGACACGTGAAGTCCAGGATCTTCTTCGATGTTGAAGGGGACAACAACACAACTGTCCTTGGAGATATTAATTTCAAGTACTGCAAGCGACCTCCTCTTACTTTCACTTGTTGCCAAAAGATTCACGCGATTTAGATATTTTTAGTGGTTGCATGGTGAAGTACAGCTCATACATACCGAAAGTTTCTTTTTAGCAACCAGAGTTCCATTATTTTGCAAACGTCATGGTTTGGAACTTTGGATCTCGTAGGAATTATAGGAATATGCTTAAAAAATCTCACAGGATCCAATTCTTCGTATCCTTGTGTGCTCCCACGGTCCTAAACTAGAAAAAAAATCTCATTTTTTAATGAGTCAAAATCCTAAGTTTCACTAATTTTATAAAAAGTAGTATCTATATTTATATCTTCAAATAATTTTACTATAAAAATATATTCCATAATTAATCTAGTGATACTTATTAAATTTAGGTTTTTTATATTTTTTTGTTAAATTTAGTTTTTTTAACTCTTTGAGAAACTGAGACTTTCGTTCTTTTTGGGATGGAGGAGGTAGATTATTATGGGTATATTTTTGATTGCTTGCATTAGCATGTGTCTAGACTTGTACAGTGCAGTTTACTTTTGTTTAGTCCCTAGTAGAAGCTCTTATGTAGTTATATATATGCAGACTTGAATAGTGCTTAAATCAAGTCTAGAGCAATGTTAACTAGTGTGTTAGATTTGATCGTGTTAGGCAAGGTATATTAAGGCCCCGTTCGCTTCGCTGAAAAAACAAGCCGAAACATTGTTCCGGCTGATTTGTTGTGAGAGAAAAATACTGTTCCGACTGAAAAAACAAGCTGAAAAGTACGGATTGTAAGAGAAACGAACAGAGCCTTACACATGCTAATGGAGCATAGTACAAATTAAAACGACATATTCTCACCTCCTCCACCTCTCCTAGAACATTGGATGTCTACTCGAACATGCGTGAAGGTGACTACATGAAAGTGTAACACATTGTAAGCAACCAAATACAAACTTACCCAACACAACTTCTCTGTGCAGCGCAACCAAATAATAAGACATTGCATACGTCTATGTTGTTTTGGATGCACTATATAAGACTAATGCAGGCTAAAACTAATACAGCAATCAGTCGTACCTATTCGATTCGACGGACTACTATTTTGATTTTACTAAACCAACCAAATTAAACATCTTATAATCTAGGGATTCAAACAACCCAACTATTTATATATTATTAGATTCTAGAGTGTCTATTTAAAGGGCCTATTTGGATCACTTTAGGGATTCAAACAACCCAACTATTTATATATTATTAGATTCTAGAGTGTCTATTTAAAGGGCCTATTTGGATCACTTTTGGGTTATTAGAATCTGGATTATGAATGTAATTATAATAATTTGGATTGTATAGATCCGTAAATTATAGATGCTGGATTATTGCCCATTCATTTACCCTATTAGTAGATTTGAGATGGATTATAGGACTACAACCATACGGTGGTAGTACTTTAATCCAACCCGTAATATAGAATGTCTCTGAATCACTTAAGAGATTTTTTTTTATTTGATTACTGCAATCAAATCGACCCATTCTTACAATCTGCTTGACATTTAAAGTGGCCTTACTCTGCCCCCTGATTTGTGTTCAACCAACAAGAAAAGAATCTCTCAATCCAGCTCCCTGCGTGCTCGGAAATCTATACGATTTGGTTTTCTATTTCTATCAGGATAGTATTAGTATGGGAGGGAGCAGTGTTCTCATGTCAATCAGGATCAGGTAATGCAGTTGCAGCTATCATATTACTACTAAAAAATTAGCTTGTGCAGCGATCGATCTTCCAAGACAGGCACACTATGCAATCAAAATTAGCTTGTTGACGAGGTTCATATCAAAGTCAACTTGAGACTGGTGATTCAAAGCTTTTTGCCACCTCAAGACCAAGGAGGTAGAAGAAGCTGGGATATTAATATATTCTCTTTTCTAAAAAGATCAAGGAGGTGGCACACATACATGACACAACAAAAGTTTTCCAATACGGTAATAACGACATTACCTCATGATCAAGCCATGACATAAACTGCAGTAAACTTAGTTAATATGGATTGAACACAGCTAGCTACTAGTAGTGGTAACTATATATGCAGTAACATAACAACAGCAAGAAGCTCACACACGCACGCACTGGTCACAGAAGTTACGGCAAGTACACAGTATAGGCCAGCCGGACAAGACCGGACCGATGCAGCTCAGAAGCACCAGAACGTCGGCGGGGGCGGCGGCCGCGCCCTCTTGGCCGGCGGCGGCCGCGGGAACTCTGGCACCGCGAACACGTCGCTGTCGCTGTCGGAGTTCCAGTTCCTCTCCCTCACGCTCCCCTGCATCGGGAAGACCACGACGGAGGCCGCCGGCACCTTGTCGAAGCCCAGCGCTCCGGCACCAGACCACGCGCCGCCGCGCTTCCCAGGCCTGCCGCCGGCCACCACGTCGAAGAGGTCAGCGTCCAGGGACGGCACCTGCTCGTGGCCGTCGTCGTTGTAGCCGGCCTTCTGCTTCCAAGAACGAACCACCGCGAGGTCGATCTGTTAGCTAGCGTGATCCAGCTGCGGATAGAATAGAACAGAGCGCGGCGAGGACGGCCGGGCACGTACCGATGCCGCTGAGAACGCGGGGTCGTCGAAGAGGAGGTCGTCGACGCGCCAGCCGGGGCAGATGTTGGTGAGGTAGTCCGAGATGCTGCTACCGCCGCCGCCGCCGGACTCAAGAGCCGAGGCCTTGGCCGCGCAGGGGCCCTGCGCGCCGATGGCGGGCACAGCGTCGGGCTCGCAGGCGGCGCCGTTGCCGTTGCCGCGGCCGCAGTCGTCGTCGTCGTCGTCGTCAGGGGAGGGGGGCACCTGGTCGACGAGCGCGGCGGAGAGCTTGGCCCCAACGAGGAGGAAGCGGGTGTGCTTGGCGGTGAGGTCGTTGGCGCTGTGGATGGGGTCGTCGCAATCGGGGCACAGGATGGCGCGGTCCTCCACGCAGAACACGAGGCCCCTCCGCTCCTGCAAGGCGCACCAACCATGTCAGCAGCAGCAGCTCCGAAATCCGAATCCGATCCTCTCCCTCTCCGGCCGAAGCATGCACCGGACACCTCACCTTGCAGACGTCGCAGAGCGGCGCGGCGGCGTTGGCGGCAGCGTCGGAGTCGTCGTTGCCGGAGGCGGGCTGGAGGAGCGGGATGCGGCGGTGCTTGTGGGCGAGCTTGTTGGCGCGGTGGACGCGGCGGTCGCAGGCGGAGCAGAGCGCGGCCTCGTCGGCGCAGCAGAGCACGGCGGCCGGCGCGGCGCCGCAGACGTCGCAGCGCACCTGCATGGCGAGCCTATGGGAGACCAGCGCTCAGCCGCTCAGGAGGAGGAGAATCTTGTAGGCACTGAGCTTGCTCTCAAGCTACAGCGTCAAAGGTTGAAAGAAAGGAGGCTGGAGAGAGACAGGGGATGGGTGCAGCGAGGAGGAAGCAATATGATAATAAAACAGAGCAGGAGGGGTGGTGAGATTAAATTATCCGCCATGACAGGGAGAGGCGAGATCTTGTTTGGGGAAGAGAGGAGAGGAGATAAGATGAGGGCCAAGCCAAGTTGGCCACCTGGTTTTGGGCTTCTGTTGTTTTGTTGCCTCCATTCACTGCTTACTGCATGGTTCTACTACTCTCAAAAGCTAGATTAAGGTCTATTTGATATTTTGATCCCACGGTCTAACAAATTGTAGCTAAAAACTAGCTCTAGTCTATTCAGGCAGAAGAGCTAACGATTTTTAGTCGCTATTTTTTGGTCTATTAGTCAAACACAACTAACTAACAAAAGCTAAGCTAATAGTTCATTGCTAAAGACGTATGCAAATTTTTACCAAGCATACAAATATAAACAGGCTGATAGTCGCTAAGTTTTAGCTATGACAAACAATTAGTCATAGTAGATCCAAACAGGCTTTGAGTAATTAGCCATAAATAAGACCTAAGTAGAATTAACCGAGTAGATTTTGCACAACGTTTTACTTGATAGCTTAGCTTATACTTTATTACCTACTTATTATTATGAGTGCTGGTGGGCATGCAAAATCAAAATGCATATGCCTGCAAGATATTTCTATTTTTTATAACTTTTTTGCAATGCAAGTGGTTGATGGCTATTGTTGTTGTTCCTTCCAACATTTTTGTAAAAGTGGCGGGGAGTTTTTAAAGTCCAATTGGGTCCTCAATCTAGGTGAAAACAAATAATGATAGTCTCCATTTGGCAATAAATATTAGTTCCATTCACATGCATGGGAGGCATAAAACTATAGGAGCCATGTGCATCTTTGCGTAGTTGGATTGTTGTCATCTTTACTACATAGATGTAGTATTGATTTGATCTATCTAGTGAGTACAATTTTTGACTTAATTCTACTCACTCCGTAAAAAAAAGATGTAATTCTAGCTTTGAACCAGGACAAGCGCTTGTCCAGGACTCCAGGTTCAAAGCTAGAATTGTGTTTTTTTTATGGAGGGAGTATAGTGTTTAGCCATTTTGGCATGCGACAAAGGATCACGGCTCCTAACAGAAACATGATAGGCCACTTATAGAATCTTAGCATTCACTCAAGAATATGCTAGTCTAAGCAACCTCATGTGGTTGCCCAATTAGCTTCCTTGCTGTGGAACTTGCTGACTCCTATTAGAGTCTGACTAAATATGTATAATTATATTATATTAAATAAATAATGATCATGATTACGAGAAATAAAACACTAACAACGGAACAAGTATCGTCCAAATAGCTCTAAATTAACAACCAATAGATATTATTTTTAGAAAAAAATGGTATGACTTTTCTATTTTATTTAAAATAAATAAGTTATAAGTTTTAGAGATTTAATCATATTTTTATTATTTAAAAAAATACATATATAGGCAAAATCACTTTTAGGACTAGTTGAGGACTAAAGTTGTGTCTAGTTTAACAGTTTAATGGCCATTGGAGCTTGATAGCCACAATCGGATTCAGAACGATAGCTTGATGGTAAAAAATACTTGTTTTAGGGGTATATAAGCGAGTTTAGCTTTTTCAATCTCAAACCTACCTGTCCAGTCTCTCAGAAACGTTTATGAATTAGAACTTGCATTTCACAAAAGTAAGTATGCGCGCGAGTATGCAAGCATTTTGCATCTATAATAATATGCCCTAGATTAGTTGCTGTTATTGTTCAGAAGGTACTCCTTTCAGCTCTGAAATACGAGGAACCCAAGTTTGTCATAAGTCAAACTATGTTAAATTTGACCAAATCTATCGAGAAGAATACCAACATCTATCATATCAAAGAGGTATATTACAAAAATATACTTTATAACGTATTCAAGTAAGCTAATTCGAAGTTCTATGTATTTTTTTTTTTTTATAAACTTGGTCAAAGTTACTACTAGTTTGACTAAGAACAAAACTAAATCCTTTATATTTTAGGAAGGACAGACGGAGTACGATGACAGAAGGCTACAACATCATAATGAAAAAAATATTTCTGACATTCACAAAAAAAGAGAGTAAAATCTCGTTAGAGGATATAATCCCATCTACATGCCAATGCCATAGATAATAGAGCTCGCTTGTTTGCACTCGAAAAATCTCTCTCCCTGCACTGCTTGTACTGCACACACAGTGTGGGAACTGGGCTTAGCAAAGTCAATGCTGCACGCCTCGGATCACGGCTTTCTGGTACTGTATCAAACCTCCGTGAGTGACATGGCCCATGTGAGAAAAAAAAATTCGCATGGCATTTTTTTTTCTCTCATCTTAAGTACCACTGTAGAATCTGTTCGGATACAGACACACACCACCACACACGCACACCTTACACACAGTATACGAACAAACCTACAACTATACTTAGACAACGAACACAGCTGAGAGATACTCAAAGATCACCAGACTTTGAATGTGACGGGCATGTTACTTAACCATTATGACATATCTACACGAGAGACAGCTGAAATTATTAATGGAGAATAAATCTCCGAGGCGAGGAACAAGCGCCGAGTCTGGACTCGAACGCTAGTCGGCACGGAGCAAGCCACAGGCTCCTGCCACTCGCGCTACGCGCGATCCTCACGCATGGCATGTTCTGGATGTGTGGACCACCACTGTGGCACTGTGTGCAGCGTGCTTAATCTGCGTGATGAGCGCGTTAGTTGTTTCATCGATCGTTTCATTATTTCTGCTCCCATCGATGGATGATGGATCTCAACTGTTGCTAATCCGGGCGGCCGGGCCGGCTTATTATTGTTGCTCCCATCGGTCAACCAAGAGTACCTAACCTACAAGTAAGCTAAGTACAAGGCAACAATTACCTAATTAGCAAGCACATAGCGATCTGGTTGCCATGGCGACGACTTCTTCTTACTCCTCTTAAACATATGTGTCGACCATGGATCGATCGCCCAGCTACTACCATCAATTTGTATGTAGCAGCGTGCATTATTGAAGTGAACTGAACTTTAAGTCAGAGATTCTTGCGTGCTTAGCCTTTTGAGGTCAGGCCAAAAATTCTAGCTCACTTTAACTCAGATTTTTATAGACAGGCCAGGTCGGATGCCTATGTTAACGACATTCATCATTTCATCCTTAATCCATCAGGTCATTGTCGCCATGTCAGAAAAGATCAGATTTTGTCATCTCTGAAGGAAATCCGACAACAGGGAGTAGGAAACGATGGTAATGGTAAAGAAAAATGCTGGTCAGAACCACGAGCTTGGCCTGGCTACCAGAACGGCGTTCTGGAAAGGGCCACGCTGGGGCTGGTCCACACCCCAATTACTCCCACTCCCACTGCCAGGATGGTTCAAGATCAATGTAGTAGATGGCTCCTTTCCTTTGTAGTGCAATCTGGTGGAGATGATGTTGGGGTTATTGCTAGAGCAGTTTGAGCCATGCTTGCAGAGCTGTAGAGCACCAGGAGGATACCTCAGAGCATGTATAGTTTCGATGTCTAAGAAGGAAGCAAAAGAGTACTACGCTCAGAGAAGCAAAGGAGGCCGGATCAGATTCAGTTCGTACGTAGTTGGTTGGAAAGGCACATCGTGGCTTGGGCGATGAAGTGACTAGTGAAACCTCGGTAATCACTATTCAGCTCGGATGTCGCGCGTACGTCCTGATCGGTTGTCGATCAGCTAGCTAGCTATATGTACGGAGTATGCATCAGCTCCATCCAGGAGTACGGTAGGTCGGGAAAAAACAGTGTTTCAGATGGAGCACCTTTAATTTTGTCCTCTAGATTCACATGTTTGTTTAAGTTGGAGTTTATGGAGCTAGCTCTGAGGCTTATGAGTGATGAGGTGTTTGACATAAAAAGGTTTGGGATTTGGGAGGTCTACGCTACGCAGCGCAGTACGGTAACGATCCGAGGGAGGTGAGTTGTTTCCATCTCCACGGTTCGCTTGCAGTCGTGCGAAGCCGCCTTTGGCTCTTGAATTCCCGATGGATTTTTTTATACTAATTCCCGATGGATTGGATGGAGATGGCGTCCTGCCCGCCCGCCCGTCCGTCCGTCCGTCTTTGCGCGCATGGGTTTTCCTGGGTGCCATTAACTCCCCGACGTTGATTGAGATCATATACATAGTACTAAACTACTAACTACTCCTCCCTCCTTCCCAAGGCCTTATTTGATACTCGCTCCGTACCATAAAAAACCTGACGTTTATGACATGATTGCGGTAACCAAGGATGATTAATTAGGGGTTAGTTTTTCATCTTTGCCCCTAATAAATATGGTTGCGGGTGCTATCTTTATGAGAAAGTAACTCAGCCCAACTGGCTAGTGCGTGGAGGCATGAGTGCTACGACTCGGGTTCGAACCTTGGTAGCCACATTTTTTTTTGTTGCCCCCTTCATTTTGCATGGGGATTTTGCATGGGCGTGCATGCCACTGTTCCACCAGCGTGGCGCGTCCTTTTTTCACGCGGATGGAAGCTGGAGTCGCTTGGGGCCTGCATTTTCGCTTGGCGCGCGTTTCAGGTTGTTTGATTTTCTTATTTCGTCTGCGTGCTCGGATGGCTGATGGTACGCGCTCGTTTCGAATGAGAAGACCGACGTTTGAGCTGCCTGTACTCCACGCCACTGGCTTATTTATGCGGCAACTTGCTTTCTCTCTTCTCCAACGCCATTTACTCCCTTGCCTTCCCTGCCTTGCTTGGTGCTACTACGCCGCCATGGACTAGCTGTTCTCCTTGCACATCTACTACTACGGCATAATGGCTGATTACTTCTCTGGCTTTGATCTCAACGTTCGTGTAGAAGAAGAAGAGGACGGCAACCCGCCGTGGGATCTCAACGACGGCAGCGATAACCATCTATTATTAGTTCCATTTTGTTTTGTTGTTTCTGTGTGCGCGATGGCAACCTACCGTGGGATCTCAACGACATCAACGGTTTCATGTTGCAGAGCATGAAGATGGCGATGGCAACACTGAGTTTCATCTCGCAGAGCATGAAGATGATGACGGCGACGCTTTTTTTATCTGAACGAGCCTCCGTTGGAGCATGGCAACGGTATGTTCTTTTCTTTTTGGACATGAATTGTTTCATTGTATCCGGTGGAGCATGGCATGCATATTAGGTTCCATTCTTAGCATGCTCTTTTATTTTTGGACAGGAATTGATTTGAACTTGCCACTAGATGAATTTGGAGCTGTAGATTTTGATTATTTACATAACCCTCTTGATTTGGAACAATTGCGCAACATTCCTCTCCAACAAAGAATGACAATAGAAGATGTGTCTAGTAGACTTGGTATTAGCAAATCTAGGATTCAAAGGTATTTGAAAAAGGGTTTGATTAGGCGCCACTCTAGTAGTATCAAACCTTATCTCACTAATGCTAACAAGAAGATAGGTTGAAGTGGTGCATTGACATGATTGACCAAGGTTTGCTTGATGATCCAAAGTTCAAGGATTTGTTTGACTTTGTGTTTATTGATGAGAAGTGGTTCTACCTCCATAAAAAATCAGAGAGGTACTACTTGCTACCCGAGGAAGATGAGCCACATCGAACTTGCAAAAACAAGAACTACATCCCTAGGATCATGTTCTTGTGTGTATGTGCTCGGCCAAGATTTAGAAATGGAGAATGTGTGTTTGATGGCAAAATAGGTTGCTTTCCACTAGTCACTTTTGAACAAGCTATTAGAGGAAGTCACAATCGCCTTCGTGGAGAGGAAGTAATCAAGCCAATTCAATCAATCACAAGGGAGGTGATCAGAGAATTCATGATAAATAAAGTTTTGCCTGCAATTAGAGCCAAGTGGCCAAGAGAAGATGTGCACAAGCCTATTTTCATACAACAAGACAATGCTCCTTCTCATTTAAAAGTGGATGATCCTCAATTTTGTGAGATTGCTAAGCAAGATGGGTTTGACATTCGGCTCATATGTCAACCATCCAATTCTCCAGATTTTAACATCCTAGATTTGGGTTTTTCCGAGCTATTCAAGCTATTCAATACAAGAAAAATGCTAAGACAATGAAAGATCTAATTCCAGTTGTGCAGCAGGTAAATGATCATCCATTTGATTGTTTCAATACAATAAAGATTCTAAGACAATGAAAGATCTAATTTCTTGAACACATTTCTTGTAGTCATTCTTGGAGTACAGTCCATGGAAAGCAAACAGGATATTTGTAACACTACAAACTGTTTTGAAGGAAGCAATGAAGATTAAAGGTTGCAACAATATAAAGATTCCTCACTTGAACAAACAAAGACTAGAGAGGGAAGATAGGCTGCCATTGCAAATCCCTTGTGAAGCTTCCTTGCTAACCGAAGCAATTGCAAGTCTCCCTGCATGAAAGCATTAGAAAAAGCAAGTTAGCTTTTGCACTTTACTGATTTTGTAATAGCAGCAAGCATGTTAGAAGATGCAAACACGTTACAGTAGTAGCAAATTAGAAAAAGACATGTAGTACCTTATTGTTCTTTGTTTGCATCTTGTTTGAGCTTTGCAAGTTCTAACTTCTTTGCATCTCTGATCTTGTCCAACTTGTTGATGACATGCTCTGGCAGAATGATGGTGTTACCATCCATTTGAAGTTTGGAGACATCTGGGATGTAGATCTCATAGTCGAACTTGTCCAGGTAGTCCAACCACTTTGCTATCATATCGTAGTCTTCATGTAAGAGGCCACAATGGGCACACCGGTGAGCTTCGCGGCGAGCTTGGTAGCATTCCTCTCCGAAGACACCGCCGGCATGGAACGTGCCACAGCGAGGACAATGCACCACCTCGTCCAGCTGGTCGGAGTCCGGCAGTACATCGACGGAGTCCGGCAGCACCGCATCGTACTCCAGCTGCACCTCGATGGAGTCTGGCAGCAGCTCATCGGAGTCGAGCAGCTCCTCGATGGAGTCCGGCACCTCCTCGACGGAGTCCGGTAGCACCGTGTCGGAGTCCTACAGCACCTCGTCGGAGTCCGACAGCACCGCGTCGGAGTCCTGCAGCACCTCGTCAGAGTCCGACACCACCAGCGAGGCTGAGACGGTGTGGCGACGAGCGTCGACCGTGGGCGAGCGTGCGGCACGACGTCCACGCAGACCGGCGCGACGACCACGGAGACCGGCGAGCGTTGAGCGTGTGCGAGCACCTCCTCCGAGCGTCATCGAGGCTCCACCGACAGGAATCCATGGCGAAGGCTATACCCTAACAAGGCGGCGGCGACAGAGTTTCTGCGAGACGAAGCGATGGAGGAGCGAGGAGGCGTGGCTACGTCGGGAGACGAAGAGAGGAGGCGCGCGTGCTTCTACTGCAAGTACCGAGGGCGAGGAACGGAAGCGGCGGCGCATGCATGGCCAAGGGCATTCGCGTCCAATGTTTCCATCGGGAGGCCATAAGGTCAGCTTATACGAAAATGGGCTGTTGGCCCAGGACGTCTAGTATTTTGAATACGGAGGGAGTACATGTGTATTCACTTCAATCCACATATGTTGGAGTGGATTAGAATGGAACTTAGTTTAATTCTACTCTAATCTACTTCAACACATGTGGATTGAGATGAATACATGCGCATTCAAACAAGACCTAAATTATAAGTTATTTCAAAAATCCTAGAGAGTCAAAGCATCTCAAGTTTGATCAAATTTATAGAATAAGATAATAACATTTATGATATCAATTAAGTATTATTAGACTCTTCATTAATTATATTTTCATAATATCTCTATTTGATGTCATAAAGCTGTGTAATTCTCTCTATAATTTTGGTCAAACTTAAGATGCTTTGACTCTCCAAGATTCTTCCTCTGTTCCAAATTATAAGTCGCTTTAACTTTTTTTGTGCATCCATTTTGCTATGTGTAACACCCCGGTGTTATGCCTGCATTTAGGCACTACAAATCATACCTATCATGCATCATCAAGCATCCTAATCATACATGCCTAATCATGTAAATAACAATTAAAACACTGCTTCGAAACATATGAAACATGTTGTGAAACCTGAATGTTGCATACCTTTGTTTGAATTGTTTTGCCCTGATTTTGCTTGCTAGGTTAGTAAAACATGTTTGGCTACTATTGTAAATCATCTAGGATTATTTAGTTAAATTTTTGGAGCAAGGTTTGTATTCAAATTAATTCAAAATTTTGCTTCCAAAAGTAATTTCCCAAAAATTAGGGTTTTGAGTTAAACATGGACTTTGATTTTATAATTCAAAATTTAGAAAGAATTTGGCTTTGGTCATAAAAGCAAAGTTGTAGAGAATTAAATTCTAATCAACTTTTATTTTTGGTACATTTTCAAAAGATGTCATTTTCTTGCTCAAAATGATATTTGAAAGTTGGCATTTAAAAATTTCTTGAAACTATAAATGGAAAAGGGCTTTTTCTCCTTCGCGGGCCGCCGCCTCGCTTCTGGCCCACGGTCCGAAGCCGGTTGCCGCCCGCCTTCACACCGCCGCCGCCTCGCCTCAGCCCAGCGCCACGCCTGGCCTGCCTCCGCGCCCGATCATTCACCGACGCTGCGCACACGCCTGACCATGGCAGAGCTCAGCTTCGCTGCCGTGGCGGCCATCTTGCGCCGTCGACGCCCCTGCAGCAGTCGCACCTGCTCAAGCGCCATGCCCACATGCCCACCTACTCCTGCCGAAGCCGGTGCGCTCGCTCGCTCACTCCCACGCTGCCTTTCCTCTCCGCCAGCGCCAAGCGCCACTTCGCCGCCTCTCGCCAAGGCCACCACCACCCACGCCGGTGAAATCCACCAGCCTCCTCCACCTCGGCCAGCATTCGTGCACCCGCAGCTCTGCCTCGCTCTCCGGCACATCGTGCTCACGCCTGTGCCGCCTGCTGAGCTCAGGTAGTGACGTCTCGCACCTCGCCACCGTCGGTCATGGCGCCGCCGTGCTCGGCCGCCATGGAAGGCACCTTCCTCCTCTTCTCCAACCCTGCCTAGCTACCTTCCCGCCTTTGCCATCTTCTCGCGAACCTCATGCTGCTGCTAGCTCGCCCTATCACGGCCGGCAATGGCCGCCGGCCTCATGGCCGAGCCACGCCGCCGCGACGTCGCAGCCGGCAAGCGTGGCCTCTACCTCGGTCGGTTGTGCCGAAGGCCATGGCCGACGCATCGCCGCCATCTCCCCTTTTCCATTCGCTCGGGCCACGTGTGCCAAATGTGGCAGTGGGTCGAGTGCTTCCAGCGGGCTGGCCTAGTAGCGATTGAATGATTTGTTTTCCAGTTTTTCTTTATTATTTGAAAATAGAAAGGGTTTGAAAAATGTTCGGATACTCAAAGTTGCTCCAAATCTGTTGAAATAAATTTGTCTAGGTTCCTTATCATCAGATCTACTTGGGAGAATTATTGCATGTCATTTTCGAGATACTTTGCTGTAGAATTTTATTTAATCATGTATATTGCTGATAACTTGAAAAATAGGTAGAAAAATCTATAGGCTTCAGAAAAATATGATTTCTAAGTTTGTTAATCTTCTTATGTAATGTACTTCCTAGGAAAAATATGTTCCATGCATGTGCTGTGGGAAAATTTTGAGGTGTAGTTCAAGTACCTTTAATGGCTGATTTTTATTATTTTAGCTAGAGAGCAAACTTTGTATAAAACATGCATGTGATAATTTTTGTACAGTAGTTGTATGCTATGAAGAACATAGGAAAAATACTAACTCTGTTATTTGACTCTTTTCACAGTACAAAGTATTTTCATGTTCATAATCATGCCATAGCTTGTTATTTTTGTGTAGGCTAATCCACTCATTCAAATACCATAAAAATCTGATAGTAAACTACTTAGGGTAGTACTATGCTGTAGTAATTTTCTAAGATTTTTCTAAGCAATAAAAATAGATATTGCTATTCAAACCTATTATTAATTAGGGTTTAATTAAGTGTTGCTTTTTGTGAGATGAAGAAATTAGTGAAGCTTTGGTGTATCTTTGAAGCATTTAATAAAATGTGTTGACTTAACATATTAGTAGTAGAAGAGAATGGAGTAGATAACATGTGCTTGTAGTATATTTTCTTGGATGATGTTGACTACCTTGCATTCAAACATATCCATTGTATTCATCACATTCTATGCACCGATTGCATAAGCACTTACGCACATTGCATCATACAGGATCGCAAACCGAGAACCCAGTCGTCATACCCGAGGAGCAGTTCGAGGTGTAGCCGCAGGAAGTGTCCGAAGCCGACGAGGAGGACATTAAGGAACTTCCGGAGTGCCCCGATCGCCGTCCGAGCTCCTTCGAGAGAGGCAAGCCCCGGAGCATTTTTCTCCTGGTTTGTAATTATTTAATTAAATGCTTTACTTTAATTGATGCATTACGTTTAGGAGTTGTTTGCAACCGTTGCTGCATTATACATTGTCTACCTTTGTTATACTATATCCTTGTTACTCGGGTATCCGCAGTCGAGTCAATGCTTAGCTGGCTTAGACCGGTAGAAGACGGGTGATTTCCTGTCACCTGCGAGCTATAGGTGGTTACCTGGATCTGCTTGGATGACTATGAAGTCATGGTATAACTAAGTGTTAAATGAAGTTGAGACTGGACGGAGACTTGCAGAGTTTTAGATTGTAGTGTTTCCGTCTGTGTCGATTAACGACCGACCGTTGTTGGGCCTCGAGTCATGTTGAACGCATGCCTTATATTTAGCTGGCCGGATAAAGTACCTTCCTACCGCGAAGCTGAGAGATTATTCGGGCCGAGTAGATTGCCCGCAGCGCACTGTGCCGGAGCAGGTGTGGTAGGACACGGAGGCGGGATGATAAGACCAAAGTGCAGTCGGTCGGCCCCCGGGTACATGTGGTTCCTGGCAAACTCGAGATACCTGGATAGTTGACTCGGTGATCAATATCTCACTTTAGCGGGTGAGTGAGGTTTGTGTAAGGAATAAATCACCAGCTGGTTAGGAATCGATTCGAATCGCCATCGCTCCTGGATAGTGAGCACTTGACTTGAGTTACTTCATCGTAGTAAATGTTTATGGAACACTTGGACAGTTATAATGAATATGACATTATGGAAGTTGTTTAATGATCATTGGTTATCATGATCTGCTTAATCATGTTTGCTCTAGTATAGGTGCAAATCTAGTCGACAGGTTAATAATAATTAAATTGACAATAATGCTTTTAGGAAGGTTCTTGAAGTGCTAAAAATGCTTCTTTTGCAAATGAGTCAGCTACCCTACTATAAAGCCCTTCATAATCCTTGGTGTCATTTATTTTCGGTTATGTCGGGTAAGTCTAGCTGAGTACCTTCTCGTACTCAGGGTTTTATTCCCACTTGTTGCAGATGGGCAGATGTATTACGGCTACTGTATCAACTGCCTTTATCCTGCGATGGGTGATGCTTAGGACCATGGGCATGGTCATTCCTTACGTCTCGTCTGATGCTTTTGTTGGAGATGATCATTCGCTGGCACTATATTTGAACTCCGCGTGAGTGTGTGTGGTTTGAACAAATGGCTTCCGCTACTTTTATTCGAACTTGTTTTGTAATAAATATGTTGAAACTCTGATGTATCTGAGATTGCGAACTTTTATGTAATATGTGACGGTGACCGCTAAACTTATTACGATCTTGGCTAGAATGGAAGTTGGTTTGAAATCCTTCGTGATTTCACGGACTACCGGGTTATACGGGCTTAAGTTTGCTAAATCGTCTACTCTGGCGGATGATTTTCTTACTTAATTGCGTATAATTGGTCGGTTCTGTTACACTATGCATCTAGATAAATAATATGTCTAGATACATAGTAAAATAGATGAACCAAAAAGATCAAAGCAACTTATAATTTAGAATGGAGGGAGTACTATATATATACTAAAAAACTTGGCAGACAGCCTGACAGTGTAGCTAGCAGCACATACTTACTGCTACCTTTGCTATACTCTATCGTTCGCATTACGAGGTTACGTCGAGATAAGATGGAGATCTAGAGCAGCCAGGCATCGATGATGGTGCTATATATGGTACGTATGGTATGTATCTCTACAACTAAAAAGACCTGCGTGTTATCGTCCTCACCCCGCTAATGACCCCTGTCACGCGCTAATCCCCCGCCCCGAGATAACCCACCACCCCGCTCCCTCTATCGTGCAACCGCTGCCTGCGCACGACTCAAAGGTCACCCGCACGACGCCCAGCTCCTTCCCTCCCACCTGCACCAACCGCAGTACGCCCGATCCAAAGCCACACCTCCCACATCTCTCGTACTGCTTTCGTAAAGCTCGTGGAGCGGCGGAGGTAGACTCCCGTGCTCCTGGGGACTCCCTCGCCCTGCCAGCCCGCTGTCCTCGCCATCGAGCGCCGCCCACGGTTTCTCTTGTCGCACAAGGCTCGTAGGGGCGCGCGCCTTCGCGGTGGTGGAGTGCTCTACTCAGCCTGCTGTTAGATTGATCTTCACCAGTTGGCCCAAAGGTCAATTGGGCCCTTGATCCGCGCCCTGATCGAAGGAGCCCAGCCGTTCTCCTGGCTGATGGCCCCCCGTCGCACAACACTATAAAGAGAAAGGTGGGGGCCAGGGCGCAAGGTACGAGGTTCACCACAGCCGCCAGCGCCCCACCATGTCCTAACCCTAGTCTGATCTAGAAGGGCGCGCTGTAAACGACGGGAAGCGCCATCGCTTTCGCCACCGCCACCATTGGACCGCGCCTCCACGTCGTTGCTACCTTGTGGGCGGCACCATGGCCGCGACTGCCCTTTTGGTGAGATATATCAGCAAGTTCCCTATCTAAGTTAAGTCATTACCCTCTAGATCTACGTCAAGAGGTTCTATCAGTTCTATCAATGAAATTAGGGTTTCGGGAAGAGCCGGCCGCGGGCGGTTTTGATCCACCGAGATGGCCGGACAACCGTCCGATTGCGATCGACGGCTCAGAGCGAGTCTGGCCGGATTCAGCCCAGGCGGTCGAGTGAATTCCCGGCCTAGGCCCAGGTTACGGCCTGGGTGCGGGGGAGGCGTTGCGCGCTCGTGCGAGAGGGCCGCGCTGCTGCTGCAGGCTAGGCCGTGGATTGCTTTCCCAGGCCGGCCCGAATGAACAGTAAACTCTGAGTTTTTGTTTTATTATTTTCAGAAGCAAATTTTTGTATGATTTTGTCTAGTTTAAATCTCTGTCAAAATTTGAACCAACGGAATAATTTTTCAGAGAGTAGATGAGTACAGTAAAATGCTTCTGAAAAAGTAGATAAAGAATTTTTCCATGTTTCCGCTGCAAAGTTTAATGTTTATTATCTTCTAATTAAATTTGAACTAACGGGAGAATTTAATTTGAAGAGTAGTTATATTTATTCAGTAAATTATGATTATATTTATCCTCTAATTAAATTAAAATAAATGGGAAAATTTAAATTAGAGGAGTAGTCCGATTTGTTTATGTTAAATTATGGTATTGTTATTTTCTATACAACGTTGATGATAACAATATTATAATGAGTTTAAGGTTGACGTTTCAATCACTGATAAATTTTACATCAACATAGTCAATTTTTCAGAGAGTAGACAAAGACCAAGAAATGCTCCTGAGCTAAAAGAATGTATTTTATTATCAAGTTTCTGCTGCAATGATGTTGATTATCTTCTAATTAAATTCGAACGAACTGGTTAATTTAATTTTGAAGAGTAGTTATATGTATTTCAAGTTAATTTATGAGTTTTATGCATTAATTCTATTTTCTGCCCAACGGTGACGTAGAATTGATGCAGAAGCATCTTGTAAGTTTTATTTTTTAACCGAGATCACTCGGCTGCATGCCAACGGGCTGCAATACTGGGGTATGTGAATGAAAAGGCTTGAGTCAAGCCAGTTTAGGATAATTTTTTGTTAGTTTACTAATTTTCTGATTAAATTGGAACCAACGGAAAGATTTAATTGAAAAATAAAGTATAAGTGAATGTTTTAGTTATCATGACTAATTTTTTCGTTACGGTAATTTGTATATAGATTTATCCCGTATGGGGAGAAATTTGGCATAGTACTTATGCTAGTCAATCCTGCATGGCGGAAGAAGTTTTGTGATGACTCATATGTTTTTTATCTCGCATAGAAAGAGAAGTTTGGGTAGCTCTTATGCTATCCTAGTATTAACCATGGCACAATAGAAATGCACTGTCATGGTCAATACTAATCAAAAGACAAGAAAAAGATGCAAGCGTGACTTGCAAAAGTACTGCTAATAAAAGACCTCGTTGAGTTCTTGAAGTGAAATGAGGAAAGTGTACTTCTATACGGATCAAGAAATAACTTTGTTTGCATGACGTAATCATGTGAATGAAGTAAGTAATAAGTGTATCATCGGTCACAATTTTTCTGAATAGTTCTCGAAATTATGGCAGTATAGTTCATGTCATATTTCGAGGAGAGAAATTGTGAGATGAATTAAGAGTAAGAATTAAGATCAAATAAGAAACTACTCTTCATTAAGAGTGAGATAAAGATGTTGATGAATGTGTACTCTTCATTAAGAGTGAGATACAGATTTTGTAAGAAACTGAGTGAGATAAATATTTTGATGAATGTGACCGTCGGAGGAGTACAACGGTCACAATAACGATACCTCTAAGCAGAGAAATAGCTAAATTCCTGGACTTTTTAAAGTTCTGATAGAAAGATAGCGTAGTCAA
The DNA here is from genome assembly GCA_904845875.1 of Miscanthus lutarioriparius. NCBI lineage: Eukaryota > Viridiplantae > Streptophyta > Magnoliopsida > Poales > Poaceae > Miscanthus > Miscanthus lutarioriparius. Next base: position 3,773,143 of record CAJGYO010000019.1, on the reverse strand, counting down.
CCTCAAAGATATTAAGACGGTACTTAAAGCGTCATATAAAGTTTTAACAGATTAAACCTAAATAAGAAATTTGAGGATACACTATCTTCATAGAAGATGGGATGATCTAGGGGAGCACGCTATGTAGAGACCTATGACTTAAAGAGAAGCGGGATTGCGTGCCCACTTCAGTGATTCAAAACAACAAATTTCTCAATACCTGTTGATGTTGTATGACTTATACAACACATGTTGTTAGCTCTTCGAAGAAGATGAATAATGTAAACACGGATCTTGTGATACAGGAGCCTTTAGAATCAATTGCCTCTTGGCAATGAAGAGCAACAACAGCCCCATATGAAAGTGCCAATAGCTGAGACCCCAGAAGGTCTTAAAGAATTAGTAAACCAGTTTTCCTGATGACTATGGAGTCTTTGTTAGTGAAGAAAGTTCAAATGGAGGGTGATCCCACCTCATTTGAAGAAGCTATAGAAGTTGAAATGAATTCGATGAATACCAACGATGTTTGGGACTTATTAGAAATTCTTAATGGAGCCAAAATAGTAGGTTGTAAATGGGTCTACAAGACAAAATGTGACTCCAAAGGGAATGTAGAAAGATATAAAGCATGACTTGTAGCAAAAGGCTTTACGCAAAGAGAATGAATAGATCATGATGAGAGTTTTCTCTCTAGTCTCATGCAAGGATTCTTTTAAAATCACAATGGCGTTATTGGCACATTACGTTTTAGAGTTACATCAGATGAATGTAAAGACGGCATTCCCGAACGGGGATTTGTGTGAAAACATTTATATGGCACAACCCAAAGGTTTTGTCGTGGAAGAAAAAGAACGCATGGGATGCCGCCTGTAGAAATTCATTTATGGGTTAAAACAAGTCTCTAGACAATAGTATTTGAAGTTGATGAAACGATAAGAAAGTTTGGATTTAAAAAAAATGAGAAGGACAATAACGTTTATGCGAAGTTCAAAAATGGAAAATTCACTTTCCACATCCTATGTATAGATGACATCCTACTCACTAGTGGTGATGTTAATCTGCCATTGGAGAAGAAAAAGTCTTTGTCCTCAAGTTTCAATGTGAAAGATTTTGGTGAAGCCTCATTGGTTCTAGGAATTGAAAATCACCGAGATAGATGAAAATGGGTATTAGGACTATCGTAAAAGCATACTTAGAAAAGATTCTAAAGAAATAAAGTATGCATGCGAGTAAACCTACACCTGCTCCTATAGTCAAGGGTAATAGATATGGGAACTTTCAGTGTTTCAGGAACTGATATGAGATTGATCAAATGAACATGGTTCCATGTGCTTCAGCTATTGAAACCTTAATGAATGTACAAGTAAGAACTTACCCTGACGTAGCTTACATATCTGGGATATTTTGGTAGAAGATCAGTCTAGATATAGATCACTGGAATGGAGTTAAGAATGTCTTGCAATTTTTACAAAGTATTATAGGCCTCATGTTGAGTAAAAAAGAACAAGTACTCTCAAATAGTTGTAGGTACAAATGTTAAGTTTTGGCGAGATGTGTAGTGAAATCCACAGTAGTTGCTAACACTCGCAGTTGGAGTATTCTTGTGGAAAAGCTCCAATAAAACAGTTGTGGTGTCATCAATGATGCATACCATAGTATAGCTTGTCATGAGGTCTCAGGAACAAACAAAAGTGATTAAGGGAATATGTAACTGGATTTAACAATGGTAGTCAACAGCAATAAGTTATATGTTGCTAAGTGTGCTACCAAACACATTGACATTAAGTTATATGTTGTAAAAGGAGAAAATCCAGAATTATTTTGAAAGCATTGAACATATAAGTACCAAGCAAGTACTTGCGGATCCGCTTAGCAAAGGCTAACCACCCAGTGTGTTCAGAGAACACACAGTCGACATGGATTTACAGGAAAGCCTATGATTTCTGGATACTAACGGCCTAGTTGAGAATCTGTTTCAAAATAGAGAGGTACATTGTAGCTGTTTAATCTAATGGCAACTGACTGTGACGATGAGACACTCTATGCACTGATCTGCGATGGAATGGGAAAAAGATAATGTAAGTGAAGTTTAAGTCATAAGGTGAGATCAAGGGGAGAATGTTAGATTGATCTCCACCTATTGGCCTAACGGCCAATTGGACCCTTGATCCGTGCCCTAATCGGAGGCGCCCAGCCGTTCTCCTGGCTGATGGACCCCCATCGCGCAGCGTTATAAAGAGGAAGGTGGGGGCCGGAGCGCAAGGTACGAGGTTCACCGCAGCCGCTAGCGCCCCACCATGTCCTAGCCCTAGTCTAATCTAGAAGGACATGCTGTAAATGATGGGAAGCATCATCGCTTTCGCCACCGCCACTGGACCGCGCCTCCACGTCGCTGCTACCTCGTGGGCGGCGCCATGGCCGCGACTGCCCTTTTCGTGAGGTATATCAGCAAGTTCCCTAAGTTAAGTCATTACCCGCTACATCTACACCTAGATGTTCTATCAGTTCTATCGCCTGCCTCTTTGTCTCCGCAACCCCTTCCTTCAGTCCAGGTATTCCACGAAGACATTGCCCGATCTCTCTCTGTTCTTGTTTCTTGGCCTGGATCTTCATGTATACCTCTCCTCTCACCTGGTTCTCCTGATGGTGCGTAGGGTCAGAGCGGCACCAAGAGGGCCCGCGGTGGTCGGCGGCGCACACAGCGAATGGTGCTACGAAGGCGTAGCTATAGGCTGTGGATGGCTACTACGCACGCGGTGTGGGCACAGTCGCACAGCAGCGGGCTGTGGTGCGACGGCAACCTGCAACTTCGAGGCGACGGGTCCATAGCATCCCCGCCCTCATCCCTATATGGCGGCGACCAGCGAGCGGACTTGCGCCCTCCACCTGACGAGAAGGTGCTTACTGTCACAGAACCGACCAATTTATAAGAGCACAAGTACAAAAACAATCGCCGAAACGATCAAATTCTCGAACTTGAGCCCATATAAACCCGGTAGTCAACTGAAATCTCGAAGGATTTCAAACCAACTTGCATACAACCAAGATCACAGTAATTCAACATAACATATCGTACGTTACAACATTCGCAAATGTTCGCAAATAGATTACATCAACACAGAGTCATCGTTATTACAAAATAAGTCTTGTAAAACATGCGAAAGCAAATAGTTTAACTCACACATCTGAGTTCAAATACACATACTGGTTCGCTGATCACAGCCCGCAAAAGCATTCAGATAAGATAACAGAGATCATGCCCATGATCTAGTCTTCATCACCCGCCGGATGGAGACAATACTTACAGAATCCCTGATATAGAAGGTCATCTGCAACAAGAGGGAATAAACCCTAAGTACGGGAATGTACTTAGCTAGACTTACCCATCGAAAATCAAAATAAATGACACCAAGGATTATGCATAGCTTAATGTAGTGGATCTGGCTGACACTTTCTTTTTGCAGGAAAGCATAAGTAATAATGATCAACTCTTAGCCTGAACTAGCAGTGACTTTTTAGCCATTAACCTGTCAACTATATTAGCACATGTACTAAGCAATCATTTTATTAGGGTGCAAATATTAATAACCATATCGGGTATTCATTGTGGCAACCTTATCATCATCATCCATTTAACCATATCGTTAAATTAATTGAATCTACGCTGCATTTGCTCACCAAGTTCTCACTATCCGGGAGAGACGGCGATTCGAATCGATTCCTATCTAGCCGGAGGGGTATTCCTAAACACAAACCCTGCTTCTCCCGTCGGAGTCGCAAACAAGTCACCTTTGGTATGATTCAGGAGTTGCGAGTCCGATCAGATCGACATTCTCAGAGAACCACTCTGCCAATGTTGTTCGGGACTCTAACCCGCCTTGGACTTATGCTGATGGCTCTCCGCACATCCTTACTACCTCCGAATGCCGCCATTTGCCGCGCGTCCCCTACCGAGTCGAGCTACTAGGCTTCATGGGTCGAAACGACTTATCCGCCCAGCTAAGTGTTAGGTCATTCAACATGACATGAGGACATACAGTGACGATCACGGTCCTTAAACGACTCGAGACGGAGTCACTATGTTCAAACCTACACAAGACCCTCGCCCGGTCTTAATTCATTATTCACATGGTTCTTTTCACAATAGCAAATATAGCCAACCATGATCAACCTCATCCTAAAGCTCGCAGTGACAAAGAAATCACCGACTTCTACCGCACTAAGTATGGCTAAGCATTTAACCCGTTCCTGAACTTAAATAGGATTCCAGTGCGATATCTGGATAAGGAAGGATATATAATACAGCAATTGGTTCCAACCAATTTCTATACTTAATGCATCATCAACAATAAAAGGTACTCAAAGTATTTGTAAAAACATGGGAGGCTTAATATGCTCCGGGCTTGCCTTTTCAGAACGAGGGAAGGTTGGTGGTCGTGGCACTCGGAAATTCCTCCTGGGCGATCGCTTCGTCGGCTTCCTGCACCTCGGGTTCCTCCTCCTGGTTGGCTCCCTCGAACTCCAGCAACATCACTCCCTCCGGCACACCTATTGTATGAATGCGCAAGATAAATATCATGGATGCATATGAACGAATGTCAGGGATGCTCGGGGAATGCAAATGTTCGCTGTAGTTTGCATATTCCAACTTAAGCCCTATTCAAATCACTTTACTTACCAAGTTTATACAACCTAATGTATAATTGCTCATCTTCAGTTAATGACCTAGCACCTACACCTAAGAATATTCTCAAGTTAGGCTAACCCCTAAACAATCAACGATAACCTTGCAACAACATACACTCAAGCATTTGTATTTCAGCAAAATGAATACTATGTAGCGGTGCAGTAAACTAGCCATAACTGGAGATTTATAAATCCAAATGACTTGCAACAAGACAATATGGAAAGCTTATGAAATTGTCAACAATTCATTTTCAGACCTCAAAGCATGATTCAAATCTTTACCAGCTCGAATTCATAATTCAACAGAACTCTATCCTCACAAGGCAGAGAGTAAGCAAAACTGAAACCTAACTTTAAACAGCTGTAGTTTCTAAACTACTGGGCCAAATGCCCTCAAATTTTGACAGGAGCTAGATACATAAATTATCTACAACTTTTGTATTCATCACAATCACAGAAAACCAAATTATCATGGGGAACTTTTCAAAGTCCCCAGATCTATCCAGAGGGACATAATGCAAACAAATAATTATTAACTTATGATATAAACACTTAATTGGACAAAACCAACTTTACTGACATATCACACATATCACAAGAACACCAGAAAGTAGGGTGTCCATCACCAAAACATTTCTTTTAATACCTTTCTTAATTTATTTAATTAATTAGTGGAAATAGTAAACATATATTAAAACTACCCCATTAATTCTATAAAAATTACAGTAGGCACTACATACCCTAAGTAGACTACCATAAAAATTTCACACCATTTGAGTAAGTATAACAACCTACACAAAAATGGTAAGGCAGAATTGCTTAAAATGGCATAATTAGGAAACCTTAGTGAAAAGTGTCAAGCAATAGATTTCATATTTTTCCTAGCATCCTTAAGGTACTAGGACATTCTCCAACAAATTTCATGGTCATTGGATTCATAGATAATTTACAAAAATTCACCCAAGTATCTACCAGTGATAAAACGAAAATCTATAACTCAAAAACTACACATGCATTGACTCTCAAATTTTAACCAAAGCTTCTACTATACAATACTAGCTTACCCACAAAATTTCATAATTTTTGGATCACATAAACTCAAGATATGATTTAAACAAGTTTGCATGCATTCAAAAACACTTTTCAAGTTCCTATTTAATTCATCCAAAATTTCTACATAATGTGCTCAAGACATATTTTTCTTAAATACTAGACCTAACTGTGAATCTAACAAAATTGGAACCACCCAATTTGGATCTACAAAACAGGAGATACAAAAATATCAAATCAGCATTCAAAACTGCATTTTTGAACTAGCCCTATGACTGCACAGCCACTGCCGTGTGGGACCCGGGTGTCGGCCGACCCCACCGGTCAGTGACCGCGAAAACAGAGGAGGCGGCTTCGACGGTGCGGCGACGGTGGAACTCGCCGACGACGACTCCTCCGGCGACACCGAGGACACCTACACGATCTACGTGATGCGGTGAATCGATTGGTGCTACTAGCTCGAGCTACGACCTAACGGAGGTGGCTCGTCGCCGGTGATGGCGGCACGGCAAAGCTTCGGTGCGAGCTGCCGGCGACGGCAACCCATGGCCGGCTCAACCGAGCACGGTGTGAGCTACCTGAGGTCGCCACGGTGCTAACACGGCAAAGAAACGGGGACGGGACGATTCCTAGCTACCCCGGCCACGGCGGCCTCATCTCCGGTGAGGTCACGCCCATGGCGGTGACGGCGGAAATGGTCACTGAGACCTTACCAAAGCACGAACGACGCAGCTAGGAGGTGGAGAAGGTAGAGGAGGACACGGCGGAGCTGTGGTGAAGACGGAGTTCGCGTTTTTGCGGTGGTTCGTGAGCTCGGCGACGGCGAAGCTTCGCGACAACAATGGCAGAGCGGCTGAGCTCGCTTGCTGCGCGCTGTGGGGCGACGAAATGAAAAATTGAGCTTGTGCACAGGTCGGTTAGGCGCGTGTGAGTGTGTCCGTCGTGGCTGGCCTTGCCAGGGCGTCCGTGGTGCGTGGCCGTGCGGTCAGACGACCGGCGACGCGCGGCGTACATGCGGCCGTCGACCTCTGAACATGTCGAACACTGTAGCTCGCCATTCAGTGATCCAAACATCGACTAATAGCGTTAATTGATGGCCCTTATTCTCCTAATCCGTTGGTCATTAGCGAAAACTGTCAAGATGAAAGTTGTAGCCCGTACTTCCATCTAAAACTTCTATTTAAGTACCAAGGACTAATTCTCCACAGATACAGAGAAAAATCAAGCCAAAGTCAGCTCCTTCAAACTGTAATCGCAATCAATACTTAGAAAATTTTCAGAGTTTCAAATTAGATCTCAAAACTGACTTGTGGACCCTTTTTGAGCATGTTCTGCATATTTTCATGAGATGGTCATAAAAGAACTTTTGTTCCATATATAATTCTCTACAACTTTGCTTTAGGTTGCTCAGACATGCAAATCTCCTAAGCTACACTTTTTAAACAGTCAAACACAGGAGCTCTAGGGGTCCAAATTGGTCAACCATGACTTGAAAACCTAATTATGCAAAATGATCAACATGAACCTTGTTCCTAATGGCATCTTAAGTATAACTAAGGTTCTTAGAAGAATAATTAGCCACACCATACATTGGTCACACAAGAATCAAGCAAGGTATGTACTAAAACAATGAAAAACACATGAAATGTTACAATTGTTTCATAGTCATGTTTCACATGTTTCATGATCTTGTTGCATAGTACTAACTAACCTTGTTTCACTAAGTGAGTGGCACATGTTGCACTTAAGTGTTGCACACTTTACATTTCATAAAAGAAACAATACACATGAAATATACAACATGTTGCAATGTTTCGAAATCATGTTTCATGTGATATAAGTTCACGAATGGATGCATGATGCTCAGGTTCATGAAATGCAGGTGCAAATGTGGAAGCCAAACACCTGGGGTGTTACACTTACTCCCGCCATGTTGGTGCATGTATGTTTTTCGACAAAATGTCCCTGAAGTTGCAGTCTCACGGTGATTAAAAATGTTTATTTTTTCTGTCACATGATGACGCTCAATGTGTTGTGGTGAACTGTTGCTGCTCGGCCGGCATTTGCCCGCCACTGCTAATTCCCATATGACTGCTAATTCCCATATGACTGTTTCCATGTGTCTAATTTCCTGCAAAAAATTGCTACATCTTCAATTTTTCCATGGTTCAGTGGTCTCTTGATTGCCTACAATGGTCTCAAACATTGTATGATTTCATTAGGTGAAGACTGAAAATGAAACTTGTATGCATTATTGATTTTTCTATGTGATTACTTCAACAAAAGCTAGCATATTCAACTGTAGTTCTGGTTATTCTTTTTACTACAGTTAGAACTGACAACTATACTTGTGGGCATTTAAGATTAAAGAGGTTCTGCTAATCAAGGCATCAACAGTGGCGCAGATCGTCATGGGCGGAGCAATTCTATACACTCTAACTCTACTGGTAAAAGAATATGTGCTCTTTTTACATTTAGATATAATTTTCTCTCACCCTCTCTCCACTTAAAAAAAAAGGAGCAGACCCGGTGCCGGAGGCTCTCACATGAGTAGGGTCTGGGGAAAGAAAAAACCGAGACAAGCCTTCCCCCCGCAAAATCTGTGGAGAGGCTGCTTCGATCCCGCAACTTGATGACTCAGTGAGACAGCTCTCACCGCACCAGGCCTGCCCTTCTTAACCCTCTCTCCACTTCATTGTATAAAATAGATAGCACTGCACCAAGGTCGCTAGGCTCAGGGTCAGGTTTCAGTTAGTTCAAAATAGAGGCAAACAATTGCAAGGCAAGGGGAAAAACTCATGTTATCTATCATGTTTTTCCAATTAAACTAAAATTATCGTGGCTACGAATTATGGATTTAGAATGAATTATAGTTTATGTATTTTCCTTAGTCAACAATCAGAAGACTCACCACAAATTATTGTGGCTGTCTTAGCCTGCCAAAAGGTAGTGTACAGTTGCAATGCTTGCTCTTCTAGATGGCAAATCAAAAGATACATGTGAATTTGATTTTTTTTTAATTCCCTGTGTATCATTCATAGTTGTAGAGAAGTAAAAACCTGTAAGATGACACTCCATATACTATTTACTATGTGTCAAGATTATTTTCTAAATCATGCTTTCCGGTCATTTCCTTTGGTAGGCTACAAGCAACAATACAGAGGTTGTTATTGGACCCTCAAGAGAATTTGAAGGTCAGTACAAACTACTACAGAGACCAGCCCCAGTAAGACTGCAAAATATATCTCTGAATATACAGTACACATATATCTTTGAATATATATATATATATATATATATATATATATATATATATATATACATCTATAAATATATATATATAAGGGATGTTACTGGATCACTGGATTTCACAGTAGCAGTAGCAAAGATACTTTCAGTTTGTGGATGATGTTAACCATCCCATAATAAAATAATATGTTTAAAATGTGTCTAAAAGAAATTGCACGTACTAGTTATTACAAGTTCCCTTTGTTTCAATTCTGCAATCCATTTGTGAATAAATATTAGTCTGCTACCACATTCAATTTTTTAGATTAATACATCTATAAATTGATGTATCGAAAAACGTCGAGCTCATATTTGTCCCATGTTAAATGATAAAAAAAATATTTTAGAAGCGCATGTATCATCGTATTGACGATTAAATAGAAACAATGTACCACCGTTATTTAAATATGCTAAATGACTACTAGCCTAGCAATGGTGTGCCGTGAACGATCTCTATAATTTTAAAGATTATTTTGAGTATATATACATATATTTGTTATCTAAATATATCACTTATACATACTTGTGTTGTCCTATTGTAACGCACGGGCACTCTACTAGGTGAAGTCAATAACATCGTACTGGTTTTTTTTATTTCAAAGAAATTAGTTTGAATTATATCTTTTAATGTTGATTATTTACGATGGCATGGGATTTTAGCCACGGACGGGCACTCAACTAGCGTATCTACTACTCCCTCCATCCTAAATTGTAAGATGTTTGATTTTTTTCTCCAAGTTTAACCACTCGTCTTATTCAAAAAATTTGTGCAAATATAGTCAAATTTAAGTAATTCTTGAAGAATTTTTTATTAATAAACCAAACCATGACGAAAGAAGTGATATTTCACATAAATTTTTAAATAAGACGAGTGATCAAACTTGGTGTCAAAAAAATCAAATATTTTACAATTTGTTACAATTTGGAATGGATCGAGTACATCCGAACGCAAGTCGCTCACTCGGTCGGTCGACCGGGGCCCGCGTGCACGCAGCACGCACGCATCCATGCATCGCTCGCTCGCCTCAAAAGGCGTTGGCATCGGGCAGGTGATCGAGGAACGCCCTCCCTCCCGCACGCGCACACAGCCCGCGGCGAACCCACGTGCGCCTCCGTGCGTGTCGGCAAGTCGATCGATCGACGCGCGGTCGTTCGCTGCCCGCGGGACCAGCGGTGGTATGCATGCATGTGGGACTGGGAGTGGGAGAGAGATCGAGGCCGGCCGGCCGGCCAGGCGGCGCGCGCGGCGTCGGCGTGTTGCATGGGAAAGGGGCGGCGGGCCGCCGCCCGTGGTCCATGCACGCCGCCGTCGCTTTCCTTCCCTCTTCGTCGCGGGAGACGGAGATCGAATGATCGATGGACTAGCATTATTGTATGGATGATGATGATCGGGGTCGGGTCGGGGCAATGCATCATGGCCGGGACTCGATCGGGAGTGTCGTTGGCCCACGTACGTACTCCTCCATCCCTCGCCGGCTCTCTCGCTGCACATTCCTATCCTAGCTAAAGGCATCCATCAGGATATGGGCACCGGCAACGTCTCTGCTACCCACAATCCATCCATCACGGCCCATACATGCACGCATGCATTGCATGCATAATGCCATGCCATGCCATGCTCCGTCGTCTCTAGACTTGACGAGAACCTGCGAGACGTATACGTACGGTACGTCGTCGTCAGGCCGGCCGGCTTCATATATCGTACAGTAGGTTTTATTTCCAGCAAGTATTTTTTTTACATACTTACACCAAACTTGCTAAACCGCTGCAAAAGTCAAATTAAAGAACCCAAGAAGCCAAACTAATTAAGCCAAACTTGCTAAACGGCAGCTGCGTACGTGTTTGTTTCGCTTAAACTTATCAGCCCGGTTTATCAGCCATGGTACAGTATTTTCTCTGCTAAGCCAGCTGGTGCTGTTTTGTTGTGAGAGAAAAACAATGTACCATGTCTGATAAGCTGGGCAGATGGTTTCTCCTCACTTGCTCGTGTGGTCCAATAAATTAATGGATCGGACCTTTTTTTCCTTCTTCTAAAGTTAGCTAAATTTTAGACAATATTATAAACCACCTGTTTAGAGCCGTAAGTGTTAAAATAGTCTAAAATTTAGTGAATAAATTTATAGGCCATCAGATCTAAATAAAATCTTACCTGTAGAGAGAGGCGCACACTCCTACTACCCCAAAAAGCACGCAGCTGGCGCCCAACGAAAAACAACGTCGGCTTCAGGTGACGACTTCTCGTTGCTTTCAACCAGCAACTACTCGGTGACAACTTGCCATGTATACAAGTCCAGAACTGAACCGCCAAGATTTTACAGCAAGTTTTTTTTTTCTTTTTTTTGGGTATAAACAATGGCTCTGTTTATCAGCAACTGCTGCTACAGTAATACGTAAGAGAGAGCTACAGCCGCAGCTGCTACATCAACTGCAAAAAATGGCTACCGAAGAGGCCCAATGCAAGAGTCAATCGACACACGACGGACCATTTTTTGGGGTTTAGGTAGTCAGTTTGTTGCGTAGACATCGACAGCTGCGCGTATAATATCTACAGTTAGTTTGTTGCATTGACATCGACCGCTGCGCGCATTCACCCTGTTCGCTTGATCGTATCAGTTATGCTTATCAGCTATGATACAATATTTTTCTCTCACAACAAACCAACATCAGCCGACTTATAAGCCACAGAAATGATCAGACGAACAAAGCCAATATCTCGACGCTTGCGGACAAATAGGGCATGGGTTCAGAAACAAGCAGAGAGCGAAGGGGAAGTGTGTGCTGTTTTTTTTTAATCGATGTGTGTTCTGTTTTATTTAGCTTGAGGCAGGCTGCGATGCTTTTCCGTTTCTGTGCGCGGTCGCTCTCCATGAGACTTCTCTGCGCTGCAGCTCATAGTTCCAGAATCATGGAGTAGCTCTGGATGGATATTGGAGTGAACATAGTCTGTTATAGCGTCTTTCCAGATTTCGGCTTCGGGAGTTCTGCTGCTTGTACTGCTGTACATTTCACCCCTTGATCTTCGGAAGATACACGTCGTCGTCGACGACTGGAAGAAACTTTCAGAACAAAAATTGCAGCCATGGGGAAAGAAACTACCACCGTTCAGTTCAACTGCAAGATGGAGTGTCGTCGACGTACACTAATAATGGATTATGGATGGCTGGAGTTGGGTCAAAACCAGGCCTTGGATGCTGCTTCATGTCATGTCAGTGCAACTGCAAGATGACCACCACAAACGTATACAGCTAACTGCTAACAACAGAAACAGCACTAAAATCAAACGTCTGGGCTGAACTGATAACGGCCAGGTGGTAGAGCCCAAACTGATGGCTCCAACACAAGACGAGTCTAACACAGTTCAGAGTCCCGCAGTAAAAGTGGCTTCAGCAGGGCAGCAGAAGCCGCATGTTAAGGTACTGATCACAGGTAAAGAATCATTTCGGATGCATTTCTTCCACGGGCCATCTACTTTACAAGTTTGAGCAACATCTCCTTACTACCAGGTCTACCAGGTGTTACAACATTCCCCCCCTGAGCACGTCTTGTCCCCTCTAAAAAACTAGGAACAGAATCAGAACCTATCATCCTCTTCTAGCGGGTTTCCACGGACGACGAATATGGGTAAATGAAAGAATGTATTTGCTTGCTGTGCTGCCTTCACATCACGATGCGGAGAACGGCGAGGCCGACGGCTGAGATCGAAACAATGGTACCTATGCAGTACTTGATGACATCATACTTTGCTCCCTCCAACTGGGCCTTCAGTGAGTGAATTTCCTGCATATGGTGGCAAAACATTTCAGTTGGTCTCTGATGTTAAAAGATGATACGGAAAGCAAGCCTTAGTTTACCGCCACTCACCTTGTCAAGCTTTGTGGTAAGCTCAGTAGTTTCCTCATTCTGATTGGCAAGTTCATCACGTATGCGCCTGGAGCAATGTTTCAATTAGGTTTCATAATCACACACAAGGCAGTTTAACCGCAAAAGGCATGATACTAAAGAAAAGACCTATCACCGTTCAGTGATTCAGAACTATGACATTCGTGCAAAGTGTAACTCATCAGAAGGGACTATAAAGATTCCTTCAAAAGGCTTAAGGGAGACTGGATAAGAGCATCAACATTCTGCCAGTTAGCAGCGACATTCATCTGAAGATGTTCTATAAAGGTAAGTTTTTCCATAACATTAAGACCACGTGCAAGACACCACTAGAGAATATAGCGCACATGTCATGTCATTGTGTGTTCATGATCTAAACATTCTGTACACTGCTAACCAACAGATGGTTGCATCTAAGAGAGAACTATGAGCATCTCAACCAAAGGCGCAAGGCCAAACCATCATTACAAACTTTAAAACCTGAACATGAATGCTTTTTCATATGCAAAGTTGAGCAATGATAATTAAAATAAGCTGAGTATATGTTCATTCAGATTCCTGAGAACCATAATCATAGCCAAAGTCAATACTATAACTTCCTTTATAATGAGCGAGTTATTCATTCTTTGTGCTGTTTGTTCGATACACAAATCTGTAGAAAGTATTGATTCTTGTGTTTTAGTGATAAGTGCAGGTGGTAGCCAGATAACGGGAAAAGAACTGAACAGTGCAGAGAGCGTATCTAAATAGAGATAAATGATCTTACCCTCTTTCAAGGTTCAGATCCAACCGTTGCCCTGCAGTGACCTTGTCAATCTCATACCTGATTCACATAATGAACAATTAGACTGAGTATATGTTCATTCAGATTCCTGATATAAACAGTTCTTGAACTTAATACTGACTTCAGTTCACTTCTCATCTTATCAATATCTCCACGAAGTTTCTCTGTCTCCCGCTGTAACAAAGAGAAATGGTTTTCCTACAGAAAGGAAAGGACCTTTGTAAGTGATTGGCCCTTGTAATAATCATTATAAATAAGAATAAGTACATGACGAAGTACTCAAGACAACAGTTTTGAATACTGAAACTGTAAAGAGAAAAGCAGCAAGACGAGGACATGTGAACTGCAATCCATGCAAACACAGTGTACACAAAAAGCAAGAACTATTTTTAGGTAAGGTTTCAATTATCAAATTGAAATCTACAGTTCTGAAGTCTTAGGTTCAGCTAAAACATTGCAGAGCACACAACAACAACAATGCCTTTTGCTCCCAACTCCCATCAAAGTGAGAAAAATCTAGCATCATACATACAAAACAGAGTATTAGATATGCAGCTCCTGGCTCTTAAATCCGAGGCAGAATTTCTGGAGCTCCTCTCTCTGAAAGAGGGTTATGAGTATGTTCTCTCGAAAATGCATCAGAATGGTCCTCCAAACTAGATAATGGGTAGTTCAGTGCAAACATGACAGGTAGCTGAAACAATTGTAATAGTTCCATAAGATTGCAGATGAGCAGAACAAAATGATCCTCCTATACATCTAGGAGATCAAGAACCCCAAAAAACAAGTATCCAGTCTATCTCAACAATAACACATGAAAAGATGAACGGAACATTAGATAACAAGTTGGCAAGTCCAGCCAATGAACACAATCAGTAAGACATCTTGAAGTTCAGAGCACGCAATAAAATATTAAAATATCTGCTACTCAATTGGATAGGGAGTAGGGATTAACTTAACCCAACACTAACGTTTCTCAAGACTATTTTCCAAAACATTATTATTAAAAAACAGTAGACCGGATTTGCAATTCCTGTGGCAAAAATTGAAGATTCTATTGTGTTCCAATTACTAAGCATTTGTTTGTGCTTGACATTGGAGCTATTTGAAAGTACCAATAAATATTTTATTAGATAAGAATATAATGTATGAGAACAGAATTCTCTTCTGCATAGCAAAGACAATCTATGGATTGTATATGACATGGTAGGAAACTCTAAAAATGCAGGCACTAGCTTCTAGAAGTGCCTATGGATATGGAACCAACAAGTCGCAAGCATGAAACTAACTGTTGAAATAAGAAGTGGTGCGATGCATACATAAAAGTGAACTTAAGTAATTCAAACATGCATGTCCGTGTTATAGTACTAATAATAGTTTTGAAAAGGAAGATTATTCTATTCCTCCCCGACTTTACTGCTGGCATACCCAGGGTATCAGATATAAGACATTTGTCCAAAGGCTCAGATAGGTACAATACGTCCATCCATTACTGTGGGTACCACACTAACATTTCACATGGATGTAAGCTGATTTGAGAAAGGGTGCTGTAACCAATACAAGGCAAGCAGTACATCTGGTAAGTCTGAACTAAAGTAACTTGATGATTTGAGAATAACTTCTACAAGGAAAGCTCAGACCACTGATGTTAACTCAAAATAAAAGGTCAAGTGTTAAGACGTGAGCAAAATGTACCAATCTCACTGTACTTAAGATGATCAAAATGGTCAAGACGCACCCACAATAATCTGATACCCAAAAAGGCACAGATAAATGGTTGTTTCAAATGGGTGATCGCAACCCATAATCTCCATTGACCATTCGCACACATCTGTTCCACAAACTAATAGCCCCATCATGTTAATGAGCAGTGGCTCTAAATCAGCTTGTACAAACATTCATTCAATCATCCCAGTACTGCTCAAATGAACAATCTAAAACAAACCAGAGAGGAAGCAATGCTAAGTGCCTTCACCCCAAAAGGCCTAAAAAACACAGAGTAAGAGCTATGCAACCAATTTCAATTTTAAGCCAGCAACAGTTTATGTCGAACATGTACAAGGTCCCAAATTTAGTTCAATGAAAATCCAGCGACAGCTACTTCTCATGGTCTAACATTTTAGCTTCGAACAATACCTGCGAGCTCTGCACTTGCGACTTGAACTTGGAGATATTGGCCTCCTGCAGCATCTCACTCTGCAAAAAGCCAAGCAAGACCAGCAAATGAGGAAGAAAATTAACCAACCAAGAAGAAATCCGCCGCGCAATGTCAAAGCGTTTTACCTTCTGCATCTCGGCCTTGGAGACGAAGGACTCGGAGATGCTCTCGAGGCTGTCGTTGAGGACCTCCGTGATCGCCGAGGTGATCGCCTCCGCCTGCTTGGTGGGCACGCCCTGCGACTCCAGCTTCCTGACCTGCGAGCGACACGATCATCCCGGCGAGCAGGCGCACCCGCATCAGCAACTCGCCGGAGCATTCCGCCGAACACCTCTCGGGCATTGGCGGAAGCCGAAACGGAACGGGAGTAAGATAGGAGACCCCGGAGGCTAGGCTTACCAGGGCGAGGGTGTCGACGAGGAAGGCGCGGCGGCCGTTGGTCTTGACGAGCTGCGAGATGGTGCGGGGGCAGGGCGCGGCCGCCGCACACCGCTGCGGCCACTGCTGGTGCCCGTGCAGGAGCAGCGCGCGCCTGCAGGCGACGGCGGCGGCGGCCATCTCCTCCTCCTCCTCCTCCCCCCACGCGACGCGGCGTTGGACCGGGAGGCGGCGGCGGAGGGGTCGGGGGCGCGAGCCGGTGGGGGGCGGTCCGGGGCCGGGCTATAAGGTCGGGTGGGTGGACGGAGGGCGATTCGGGCGGCTCGGCTTCGTTCCCGGCGAGATTGGAGGAGGTGGCAGTGGCGCTAATTTGGGAAAGGCGAGGGGGGACGGCGAGAGGGCGACGGTGCATATATGCGGAGGCGTGTAGGCGAGGGCCGAAGCCTTGGGGAGGAAGAAGACGCGAAGCAAGGGTAAAAGAGGAACAAAAGGAGACGGTTTTCTTTTCTCTCTGGATATAATTTTGGATTTGGACTTGGACTGGAAAAATAAATTTGGAAAATGGATTCCCCTAATCCCCTTTGCCGCGTTGTGTGTGTGGGGGGAACTTTTGCTAGCCATTTTCAAAGCTCATTGAGAATGGCCTTGGGTTTTTCAATCATAGGCTTTGTTCGGCTGACTGGAAAAATGGTTGATGCTAATTTATTGTAAGAGAAAAATACTGTTATTTTACTAAAAAGGTACATCTGTTAAGTTGGAGCGCACAGGGCCCTAGCATGGAATGGAACCAGTAGGCAGTACGTACACGGGATCACGTGTAATTTCTTCAGTTCTGAGGCCAAGTAACCGTGTACTTGTAGAATCATTGAATCATGGTCACGGCTAGGTAGAGAATTCGGTACCAAGCACTTGCGACATGGATAATCTACTACCTTTTGTTTTTTTTTATTTATAAAATATATTTGTAATTTACAACCAGATGCAAAGAAGCAGAAGAAAAGGGAGTTCATGCAAACGAAACATTCAAATATCTCTGGGTTTTGGTCTGGGAAGCCGACCCGACGCGACCGTTCCAATCTGGCAGTTGCAGGCAATCACAACCACCAGCCTACACCACCCACCAGACGCGCACGCACGCAAACGCAAAACGCAAACGCAAACGCAAACGCCGGCCGATGGATTCGCTGGATAGAGATCGGGTTTGGATCGCGTCGCGGTGGGCGGTGGCATCCAGACGACCAGGACCAGCCGGGCGCGGGCCACGCGGTTCACGTTTCCGATCCCATTTCCCAGCAAACGAGGCGCGCCTGCTGACCGCCGTCGTCTTGCCTAATGCCTCCGGAGTCCGGACCACAATCCGGGCGCCGGGCGGGACGGAACGCGGAAACGCGGCGCAGCGGGACGCGGCCCATGGCCCAAGACAAGATTCGCGGCCTCCCCTGTCCCTATCCTGCTGTGGGCTGGGCTGTGGCCAGTGGCCGTGCGTTCGTCGAGCGTGGACATGGGAGGAGGATACACGTGTCCATCCGATTCACGACGGGGTATATCGAAAATGAACAATTGGAATTGACACGTGTCCACGTACTGATCTTGAAAATTGGATCTGTACGTGTTTTTTTTCATGAGAAGTTGCCAGCGCCCAGATGTCTAATCCGAGGCACTAGCGTCGGACGGTGTCCATGCAGTAAGCGAGCAAGCGCCCCAACAACGTCAGACTTGCGAGCGAGCACCCAGCAGCATGCCCTGCCGCCCGGACTTCGCCCGCGCCGCCAGACCACGCGTGGGGGACCGCTCGCGCAACCTTCCGCTCCCCACGCACATCCCATGTGTAATACTCCCGATCTACTTTTAAAACATCCAGATACAACACTTGCAACATAAAAAAAGACAGATGAAACACTTGAAATATGTCTCTAAAACACTTGCAAAAACACTTGAAAACTATCGCAAACATTATGCAACATCCAGATAAAAACACTTAAACATATATGTAAACATATGCAACATCCAGATAAACACACTTACAATATACGTCTGAAAACAGATAAAACATTAGGAACAGATGCTTGCAATATACGTGTACAACCATTGCAACATATGCAACATCTCGATCTACTTTTGCAACATCTGTATGAAACACTTGAAACATACATTTGACACAACTGAAATATTTGAAACATAGGCTTGCAACATGCCTGAAACGCCCTGAAACACAGCGTTGTCGATTGCCATGGCCTACCTGGTGGGGAACTGCGGTGGAGCAGGCCTCCCCTTCCCGCTGACGACGCAAGATGGATGGGGCCATAGGCGCAGTTGCAGGCGCAAGCCTCCCCAGGCATAGGCACATGCCTCCCCTTCCGCGACGGGCGAGGTAGATAGTGGCATTTCTGATCTCGTGCTAGCGCGAGCTATCGCTGCTCCGATGGAGAAGGCCATGGCGGTATGGCGCGAGCTGTCGCTGCTTCGATGGAGAAGGCCGCGGTGGGCCGGAGGTGCGATGGAGAGGGAGGAAGGCGGGCAGCCGCTCTCGGGCACGGAGGAGATGCTGGTCGTCGAGCCCTCGGTTCCCGTGGAGAACGCGGAGGCGGCACGACAGACCATGGTCCGTTGCGACTGCTCGAGCTGCGGTGATTTTTTCCGGAGATTGGAGACAACAGGTTACGATTAGGGACGAGTGAACGAGAGGCTATGACTATTGGGTCGTTGGGCTGATGTTGCAGCCTGCGAATGGAAGGGTCCGGACGATCGGACGTCCATCATAGCATTTCGGCTTGAAAATTGGATATGTACGTGATTGCTTCTTGCACAATAACCTCCGCTCAACGAAGAACAATATAGGAGTAGTCTCCTTCTCGGACGGACGGCGGTGAGGGCGGCGTGCTTGCGAAATGCGCGCGATGGCCTAAGGGGGTGTTTAGGACTGCTTCGCTTCCGTTTTTGTAGCTCCGCTCTAGCTCCGCGTTGCCAAACACCTTCAGCTCAAGAACTCCGCTCCGAGAAAAAGGTGTACGTACTCACGCCACATTTTTCCAAACCAAAACGTGAATTGGGACGAAAGAGGGTGTCCGTGTCCCGGCCGTGTCCGGGGACGATTCCGAGCAGAGGAAATTAACCGGCCGATAGATTCCCATCTAGAGTTAGAATTCGACTGGGAACCATGCATGCATCCTTGGAGCACTCATATATGTACTCTCCTTTTGCAATAATGAAATATACTACTCCATATAGCTCCTAGATTCCGCGTAACCAGAGTGTTTTGGTTCCTGTTTAGTTACTGTTCATGAATCCTAAGCATCCACGTGCGCTCGTGCGTGTGTGAGCGTTGATTTGGTTCCTGTTTAGTTACTGTTCATGAATCCTGAGCATCCACGTAGGCTCGTGCGTGTGTGAGCGTCGATTTGGGCTCTCCCGATTAATTACGGCCTTGCGTCGGTTACCTCTCGCTCTCTCTGCCAAAAAAGAAAAAAGAAAATAAATCACACGGCACTGCGCCTCGCCATCTCCGTCCGTATTGCGTCCTCCTCCTCTCCCCCAGCTGAGGCGCTTCCTCTCCCCCGGCGGCGCTGGCCAGCCTTGCCTATGCCGCCACCGTCCGCACTTCTTCCTCCTCCTCCTCCTCCTCTCCCCCAGCTGCAGCGCTTTCTCACGCTCGGCGGCGGCTGCAAGCCTTGCCTACAGTTCCCCGCGGAACCAGGACGGAGAGGCAGTGACGGCGACGGCGCTTGGGTCGTCGGCAACCATGGGGCACAGGCGACGGTAAGAGCCCGCCCTCATCGTCATCTCCTCCAGCAAGCATGGGCTCCCCAACTCTACCTCGCCGTCTTCCTAGCACTAAGGTTCACGCCCCTCCTCCTTTCCTGTCCGATCTTGATCTTCTTGGACAGAAACTATGTTTGGTTAGGTCTTGGCTACTTGCCTCCACGTGATTTCCAATTTTCCATGTCCGACAGATGCACGAGTTCTCGAGGTGCAACATCCCCTTCTCTCCTAGGTGCCAGATCCCTTCCTCGCTCATTTGCTCTCCCTCCCTCCCTCCCTCACTCACTCACTCACTCAAATTTCCCCACGCTGATTAGTTATTCTACTAGGGTTCGAGCAGCTCATGGTGCGAGAGGATGCACATATAGCCAATTGCACTCTATGCAGTTAAGTTCAGATGTCAGCTTGATATGGTCAGGCAAGGAACCACCGCCAATATGCAAATATGATACATGATGCCATTTTTTTATTTGATGCCCTCTCTCCCAGGCAGGCAGGTCCGCAGGTGGAGCATCGGTGGCAGCGTCCAAACCAATTCAGAGCTTGTTCGCTCGTTCGTTTCAGCCGGGGCTTATCAGCCATGATATAGTGTTTTTCTCTCACAACAAATCAGCACCAGCTGGGCTTATCAGCCCAGAAACCAACCAGCGAATAGGCTAGAAAACATTGATCAATGATGGTTAGGTTGCTCCATACCAATTTGACTTCGATTATCAGATTCAGTAATGAGAATGAGACATTAGTAGTGTTTTTAGAATTTAAGATACTCCTACCATTTTTTTTGCATTAAAGTTTTTTTATGGTTGGATGCCAATGGTTCATAGAATCACCAGTAATTTTGTTTTCACGGTTACATTACACGAAATTGATCTACGATTTTGATTCATTCTGTACTGTACTACTCTTTTATCTATTTATAATATATATATTTAAGCAACAGGGAGAAACTCCTACTGATCCCTCAAAAAAAACATTACACGAGTCACTGCCCAGATCAGCTTATTTGCCTCTCTATGTTCTGACTATGATGAGTGTATGATTCTGATTGTTTTTTAGTGTAAATAATTTTGTGCAAAATTGATTTACATGTACTCTGTCAAACATCTATAGGTAACTATTTCGCTCTACGATTTCTCTGAATTTTGTGTAGAGTAATTATTTGGCTCTACTATGACTTCTCTTTATTTGATTCTGTCATCCTGTGAAACATCTGAATGATCCCATTTTGTACATTGCTAGAGTGCAGTCAGCACTGCAAATTTACACTTCTCCATCTCTTTTTCCTGTCAAATTGTTTCATGTTCTCCGTTTTACCCTCTGTATGTATGGTTCTCATTGTGTTTTAGCATAAACAAATATAGTACACAATTGATCTACAAGTAATTATTTGGCTCCAGGATTCCTCTATTACATTCACCTTATTTGGTTCCGTGAGACATCTATGAGTGCATTGTGTGAATTGCAATCAGCATTGAAACTTTTCTTTGGTTATCTATTTGTTGAGCAAAAAACTAAAACTGCTCTTTTGCAGAGGTGGACCTCCGTTTTTTCTCATACCTCTGAGTCCTGTTTTTCGATGTTCAGCATTAGGATATATGCCATCAGCATGGGCCATAGTTCATGTTTCTGATTACCCGTCAAGATTTGACATGTTGTGGACATGGTTGTAATCCTACGTACACAAAGGTAAAATCGTTCCTTCTGTGTGGTGCATCTCATAAGTTATGTCCATTTTCAAGTGTTGTTTTACTTAGCTTATTTGAACTAAACGGGTACCACGTCGATATAGACCTCCATTATTTCGATCAAATTGGTGAGTCAAAAGTTCATTGTCGAAGACCATGTGCATTTAAGCTTGAGGGGATAAATTCTTTGTTCATTTTGTACCAATATCTGTTGTGTGTGAAAGGACCTAGGATGCCGCCTAGAGGGGGGGTGAATAGGCGTTTCTGAAAAATAACACCTTTAAATGCGGAAACAATTAGAAAGGGGAGTTTCCAAAGATGGAAACTCCAAATTAAGAGTACTACCACCCCTCACAAGTTAGCCACAAAGTAAACAAGGTATAAAGAATATATCTAGAAGCTACAACCTGCAACACCAAGTTAGAACAGAGAGAATAAATATTTTCGGTCAGGCGAGAAAAATACCGGGCGATATCCGGTATGAATACCGGACGTGTCCCAGTATACACGATTTCTCGCAAATCGGCCCCGAACTTGCTCCTTTCGATTTCTATCTTCAAACCAAACTGCGGGCACCTAATGGAGATGACAATATACACAGAGAACTCTGCAGAATCAGCTAGAGAGCAACACAAATATCAAATGAAATGCGAATTTAGACACGATATTTGTTTTACGAAGTTCGGACTCGTTCGAGTCCTACTCTCCGATTGAGGGGGCTCAGGGCGACCCAATGAAGGTCAGACCCTAGAGGGTACCACGAAGGTCACTCTAGGCGAGTCTTTTCCAACTCCTTTTCCTCCTTCCACTAATTTGATTCCGGGCGCGGAATCGACCAATTCTAAACTTTCCGAAGCAACCACAATCTCTCGGTTGTTCTCCGTGACGCCTAACCGTCTAGGACCGAAAGAGTCCAAGAGTAACAAATGCGAATCACGAGATTGACAATATGCACAAGTGCTCAAGTGGTGGCTTGCTCTCTTTTCAAATTCTCTCTCAACCCACAAATTGATTTTGCAATTTGGATCACACACTCACTAAGAGAGGGTTTAGGAGAGTTGGCAAGGCTCAAAAACGTGTGTCTATCTCAACAGAATCAGCAGCCTCCAAAGGTGGAGGCTTGGGGTATTATAGCCCCCTTGAAAAACTAGCCGTTTATAGCCGTTAAATACGGGACACGTCCGGTATGCATACCGGACACGTCCGGTATGACTCGATCATACTTAACGGTAACTAAATTCTGATGATGTTGTGAGGCGTCGGAACTCCCGAAGTATGCCGGGACTTCCGACCGTCGAACTCTCGACTCAAGTCGGAACCCCGACCCTCGGCAATTTTGAAAAACATGTAATCGAAGTTAAAGTTAGTGAGGTGTCGGAACTCCCGGCGCATGTCGAACTCCCGACCCTCACGGCTTTTGAAAACTAGCCGTTGGCTTCGGTCATCCATACCGGACACGTCCGGTGTGAATACCGGACACGTCCGGTATGACCAGGACAGAGAAACCTCTAAGTCTGTTAAAGTGCGAGACGTCGGAACTCCCGACCCATGCCGGGACTCCCGACCGTCGGAACTCCCGACCTACGTCGGAACTCCCGACGGCAAACAACCCGAGAACAACAATTTTACAATTCTTGGACAAATCTTCGACACGTCCGGGATGAATACGGACATCGTCCCCAGGTATTGCCAAAGCCGATAAGAAATCGATTAGCACATTTGTCGCTCAAATAATCAAACCTCACATGGGTTGGCTTGAGCACTTATGAAACATTATCTATCAACATGATGCATCCCTCTTAATAGTACGCGGCATACCTATTAAACTCAAGATCAAAGGAAAAATGAATTTATACCACTTGAGTTGATTTCTTTTGAATTGATGCCGTCCTTCCAATCTTCATCAAGTAAGGGTGCTAACAAGTTGATGTTGATCTTTTCATTTGAGCATAGCCATCTTGAGCATGTGACTTGATTCCATTCATCAAATTTGAATAACCCCAAATGTATCAAGTCACTTCCATCAAATACTTCATTATAGATTTGATTCTTCACATCAATATGACCATCTTAGCTTGATTAGTACCTCAACTAAATGCAAGTACTTTCTTCTTCACCCTAGCTAGGTTCTTGACCGCCAAGCCGTCCGCTTGCCCTTCACCCTTGCTTAGTACCTCGAAGCCTTTCCTTGCTATCTTCACCATCTCAAGCCATCAAGTCACATCTTGTGTTGAATCATCCATTCATATGTATTGTTATCTTTTTTATTTTAATTTAGCAAGCTTCAAATATGAGACCATTCCATATGCAATCCCTCATGTCTCATTAACTAATAATCATGAGCTTGCTTTCACATAGTACATGGAAATCCCACAAAAAAATAAGCCTTCACATGAATTCCATTTGCATTGTTGTCTTGTGCTTGAACTAGATTGTTTATACAACAACACATCATTTTGGCTTTCATTAAGTACCTGTGAGATAACCTATTACCTGTTCACACTTAGCAAACGGGTTAGTCCTTTAATCACGTTGTCATTCAATCAACCAAAACCCACTAAAGGGCTAGATGCACTTTCAGTGTGTCAATTATTTCCTTCTTTCTGTATGACTTAAGTTAGCTAGCCTAGCCACTTAGCCTACAATCAATAAATAAAATTTTGAAAGATTTTTCTCCCTGTGTCACATAGGGACAGTGAAGCAAAATAGCTAGCACAGATAACCTTGGCACTACAACTGCATAATGGTCTGTGGACATGGATCATATCTTAGATGTTATGTAGGCTACACATGAACTAGATATAATTATCGCGCCAAGGTAAGTATCATGTGTGTTATCATAGACAGACAACCTTTGCACCTATGCCCTCAACTGAAAATGAATGATTGGCATTTAAACACAAAAATAGCTCTCTTTTTCTATTTGTGTCTTCGATTCTTCCAAAATAAAATGCAGTAAGACCTGAATTACATGATATGAATTCAGAAATACAATGCATATCTCTATTTATATCTTATTTCATTTGATAATGATCTGTGCTAAACTACAGGATGGAAATACCACTATCTAATATCATTTTTTCTTGCGTAGGATTACAGGTTCATATACATGACGATAGGTACAACAAGAATAGCTAAAATCATGATGTATAGTCAACAAAGATGATATTTCTTTTCTCTCAAAAAGGCACAAAGTCTTCCAGAATTGAAATGAATTGTGGATATATGTTAGAGGTAGGTGCAACTTCAATAGATGGTTTATGCAGCAACAACAGTACCAAACCAGGCTAAGATGAAGCCCTACAACGTACACTCTTTATCAATCACGTCAAGGCACTGAGTCCCATACTGTTATTAAGGTGTCAGTTGTAAAGGAGTAAGTTCTTCTGCTGATCAAAATTTTTACGTGCCTACAAAGTGATATATATCCTGTAATGCTAGGATTTTGATGTTTTTAGGATTTTGTATGTGACTGTCACGTTGTATCATACTTTATATACATGTTTGATACATATATGTTTGTCTATTCATACGAAATCAACTGTTAGACTTTTGGATCATTGATTATAGGATTTGAGGGTTCCTATATCTAATTCTCTTAGGTGCCGCACTGGACCTCACCATGTGCGATGGTCTAAGTTTTAACGGGCTAGCCCACTCTGAACTATATGCGTTTCATCAGCCTCAAAACATGAATATAATTAATCAGGCCAGCAGTACAAAAGCTGCTTATGTGTGCCTCCCACACAGGCAGGGCCATTAGCATGGCAAAGCAATGCGGGCGCGGCGAAGCGCGCCTCTCTTCCTAGTATACTATACTATCCCTAAAAAAAAATCTCCGCGAGGAGGCGAGGCGCGGCGCGGCGGCGGCAGATCCACCGACGGTCGACGAGGAGCTACGGTTTTGATCATGCTCAGCACCACCAAGAGCAACAGCGTGGAGGAGGACGCTGCGGCGGCAGTGGTTGAGGTTGCAGAGGAGACGAGCTCTTCTTCCACGGAGGACGACGACGCGGAGGCGTATGTTGGTGCGGTGGCGCAGGACGCGGAGGCCGTAGCCGATGTGGAGGATTCTGACGGCGTCGGCGACGACGACGACGACGGTCCGACGGTGATGAGTTGGACGGAATACGTGGTGGCCTACAAGAGGCTATCCGAGTCCGAGATCAACTACATCCTGTCTCGGCCACGGAAGCCCTTCGAGTCCACGGCTGTGTACAAGGACATGGTCGCCGACAGCTCCACCACCAAGGAGGAGCTCGAGCGCGAGGCCGCGGATCACGAGTACGCCCAGGACGCCTTATCCGAGGTGCAGGGAAGGGTGCGCAGGGAGTACGCGGACAAGGGGTTCGTCGCGGTGGACGACGACATGATCGCCGAGAGGCTCGAACTGGAGCAGCATTTCAAGGAAACGTGGTCGGCGATGTTCGCTGAGCTCGGCCTGGATGATACTATGTTCGCCGGAGAGCGAGTTGAGACACCAAGATGATAACTTCCTCAAACAAGAAGGAAGAGAAGGCAGATGTGGAGGTTTCTATGTAATCTACCCAGCTGGGGTGATTGCAGTCTATCTATCTTTATTTGTGTCTCTTTCTATCTTATTAGCAACTAGGAGTATGACTCAATGAGCAGTACATGTCGCATCCCAGACATGCTTTTGTTGATGGAAATGATGTTTTCAAGGTCTCAAGTTCGCCGAGCGTGAAAGTTTGATAAATTTTAGTATCACATCAATCTATGGTGTTATTTGTGCACAATCCTCTGATTACAACAATTCGCTGTTCAATTCTTCAATGGAAGATCTACTAAGCTTACACGAATTGGCTTTTGTGAAGCAATATGCGGGGATGTTAGTTATTTTTAGTATGAGCTGCTTTCCCCCCCGAAGAAAGAATACAATTCTAGCTAGTGTGTTTAGCCAAACGATCTTTACTTTGATGATTTTTTGAAACTACTGACTAATAATATTCATGATATCAAATAAGTATCATTACATTTATTAAGCTATAACTTTCCTTTGAATATCTATTTGGAATCATAGTTGTTGATACTATTTTTTTTTTGTAAACTTAGTTAAATTTAAATAGTTTAACTTAGAACAGATCTAGAATCCCCATTCTCTTTTTGACCGAGGTAGTACTATTTTCATAAAGTAAAGTTGTAAATTTGTGTTACTGTAGGTCAGTTGCTAAAACAAACCCCAACCAAAAGCCAGTGTTTATGCATAGTTAGGACCAAATAGTTGAGCTTTTGTGATGTTTACTTTACTAGACAATAGAGTTTCTGTTCTTTCCCTCTACAGTACTTTTTCTTTCAAACGGGTTACAGTTTTCTTTACCGACCAAAAGTTGCAAATATAATTGTTTTTTTGCTTTAAAGTTGATGAAGTTTGTAAAGGCTTGGGACCGCAGGGTCATGCTTGATGTAAGAATGATGATTGCCAAGCCTTCGTTCAGTCTGATTAAAATTGGTGCTTTATCATTGTCATATTATCGTCTTATATCAGTAGTCTGATTAAAACACTGCTGACTGGCTGATAAACCCTAGCTAAAACCAACAAGCGAACAGGCTAAAAGCAGAAAAAATTATCGGAATCTCATTCTTCCAAGTTCCAACACCAGCATAAGACCATAGTGTGCCCTGCTTCGTTGGCCACCATTTCACATCTCGCTTACCACACAAAAGGAACCACCAAAAGTACAAAAAAAAAGACCAATTGATAACATAAATGAGAATACACTGCAAATAACATTGAACACACAAAGGATTTAAGAACACAGAAACATGACGAATCAAAAACTATTATTCCCAAAGACCAGCTCATCTAGGAAACCAAACCAGCTAAGCATAACAAAATTGCAACCCCACTGTTTATATTCTTCACAAGCAAAAACTAAACTCAGGTCCCATATTAGCGAATTCGTTACAGGATGCTAGCAGAAATGGAAACACAAAACATGTCCAAACTCAGCATGAACCGGGCGTCCAGAGGCACCATTCACATTTATTCTCAGCATAGACAAGCAGCGGGATGGACAGCGACCAAGGCCATTGGGATGCGATGGAAAGCAGAAAAATCTCTACTGGGTCTTGAACATGTGGCGGATCAGGTCGACGACACGGTTGCTGTAGCCCCACTCGTTGTCGTACCACGAGACAAGCTTGATGAAGTTATCGTTCAGGGCGATACCAGCCTTGGCATCGAAGATGCTCGACCTAAGTGGAAGCAGCAAAATGACAAATGAATACGGAGATTACACAAACGACAGATGAATCAGAGAACACCATCAGAATTCGACATAACAGTGTGCCTAATAATCAGTTATGTTGGCTCCTAAATGATAAGAAGCAAAGGCATACCTGCTGTCACCAACAAAGTCGGTGGAAACCAAATCCTCCTCCACATAGCCAATGATACCCTTGAGTGGGCCCTCAGAAGCAGCCCTGTAAAGCAATAGCAATTAAGTAAATGTTGTCATCAATCCTTACCAAAATAGATGGATAAACTACTCTAAGATCAAGAAAGATGCAGGAAACATAAAAAGTGAACATCAAATGTGATAGTAGAGATAAATCCAACAAGGAGTGTTATTACATTCATAGGCATTGGTTTAAAAATAACAATACACTCACATTGACTGAATATTAAAATATAAATGGAATTATCACTTACTTAATAGCTTTCTTGATATCCTCATAGGGGGCACCCTTCTCGATTCTGACAGTGAGGTCAACAACTGACACATCCACGGTGGGAACCCGGAAGGACATACCAGTGAGCTTGCCATTCAAATCAGGAAGAACCTTACCGACAGCCTGCAATTCATCAATATTGAAAGTCAATATACAGCATTCCATCTATAATCATCAGAATAGAATGGATATCGACTTTACACTAAAAAGAAAAATGAGGTGAACAACGACCCAAACTAAAGAGGAAGTATAGGTTAAGTTAGAACTAGGATGGCAATCAACCAGGCCTTTTAATGCTTAATGCTCATTTAGCTATGTCTATGCTCATATAAAGGGTGTACCCAGTGCAGAGAGCTCCCGCTCTGTGCGGGGTCTGGGGAAGAGTGTTAGTGGCAAGCCTTACCCTCGCCTGTGCAATGCGAGGAGACCGCGACTCGAACCCGGGACCTTCCGGTCATAGGCGGTAAGACTCTACCGCTTGCACCAGGTCCGCCCTTCATGTCTATGCTCATATGGATATGCAAATTAGCTATATAATAACTCATGTAGCAACAAGAAGCTACATGAAATGCACATACATTGGCATTAAAAATTTATTCATGAAGCTACATGAAACCAAAACACAGCGTAACAATAATTTAGTACAATCAGCTGGCCAAGTCGGTCTGAATAAATGACCAACACTTACAAAAAGAACAAACATTAGCTCACTCCGTCCAACATTGTGAATTACTGAATTTATTATATACCTTGGCAGCACCAGTGCTGCTGGGGATGATGTTAAAGCTAGCAGCCCTGCCACCTCTCCAGTCCTTGGCTGAGGGTCCATCAACAGTCTTCTGGGCGGCTGACAGATAAGTACTACACTGTCATTATACAGCCAACTAAATGTATCTTGTCAATAATCCTAGGAGGGGAGATAGCTCGACAGCTAAAGAAAACTTACCAGTGATGGCATGAACAGTTGTCATCAGACCCTCGATGATACCAAAGTTGTCATGGATGACCTAATTAATGACATTAGACACCATTAGTAAATCAAACTACATCAGAAGAGCAGACAACTAAAAAGAACACCCAAATAAGAGGGGAGGAAACACACCTTGGCAAGGGGAGCAAGGCAGTTTGTTGTGCAGCTAGCATTGGAAACAATGTTAATATCCGAGGTGTACTTGTTCTCATTGACACCAACAACGAACATGGGTGCATCTTTGCTTGGGGCAGAGATAACAACCTTCTTAGCACCACCCTATATAATAATTCAAAAAAAAGGAAAATACAGCTATCAGAAACATCCAAATTAACAGGGGAATTTACAAGGCTCAAGGCGATCTGACAAGTAAGGCAGCATAGTATAGAAAGTACATGGGTGTATTAGATCCTAGTCACGACACTAAATCATCCTGTCTGATAATTTCTAGATCTCTATAAAGACTCCAGTAACTCTTCTTATAACAACAAAACTAACATTAGACAACCACTATGCAATACCAAAACCTCAGGACGTTACAGCTTACAGAAGCATACGACCAGTTGAATACTAAAGAAGGTAGTGTAGTAGTACTAGTAATAGCAGCTCTGCCTGGCTGCAGGTTGTGAGTATGCAAGCAGTACTAATAAGAAAGTTTTCTAGTGAAAATTAGGACACGATTTGCTAAGCCCAAATACTAGGTAGCCATCACTCAATTTGTCCACCGCATGTAAATGATCACACAAATGCATATAGTCAGGAATTGGGAATAAAATGGTATGCAAACAACCTGCAAACATTCTGAAACAGCCATAGGATCATGAAGCAGCAATTATACCTTCAAGTGAGCCGCAGCCTTGTCCTTGTCAGTGAAGACACCAGTGGACTCAACGACATAGTCAGCACCAGCCTCACCCCACGGGATCTCCTCAGGGTTCCTGTAGAATCGCCGCAGTTCAAACATTAGCTCACAGCTTCAACACAAACTCAACCCATCCATGAAAGAAGCAGGAGAGGGGAGTACCTGATGCCAAAGACGGTGACCGCCTTCTCACCGAAGAGGAGGGTCTTGGAGTCCTTGAGTGTGATGTCACTGTGCTTCCAGTGGCCGTGCACTGTGTCATACTTGAACATGTAGGTCTACGCAAGATGGGGAGCACATAAACCATGAGCGCAGCACACAGATTTTCAAAATTCAGAAACTGAAGTAAGCACCAAATCTACAACACCTCAGGCTGATACTGTAATAGAGCAACAGAACCAATAGAACCCCCAGATCTACGGAGAGAACCAGTAAAGAATTGAAGTCAAACGACTCCAAACGCCACGATTAACTGAACCGAGCATGCGCTGACGGATCGGTGCTAAACCCACCCTAAAACCTTGTAAACCACCAGATCTACTCGTGGCACGGAACAAACGCAACAGATCGAGGCGCATACCATGTAGTCCGTGGTGATGAAGGGGTCGTTGACGGCGACCAGCTCGACATCCTCGCTCTGGAGCGCGACCCTGGCCACGAGCCTGCCGATCCTTCCGAAACCTGAGCGTAATCACACACGCAGACGCAGGGACAACCAGTCAGATGACTCCAAACCCAACAAACCGAGCGGGAAGAACTAGATTGGGGGTACAAACCCACCGTTGATTCCGATCTTGATCTTGCCTGCATCAGAAATCCATCCAGAAAAAAAAATCAAAAAAAAGTCAGCAAAACCCCTTTGGTCGGATCTGAGCACGGAGCAGGAGGGAGCAGCAGCAAGCCAGCATCTAGATGGAGAAACCCGGGAGCGAGGAAGTACCCATGGCGAGTTGAGGAGCGAGGACGAGACGCTCGAGACGAAGGAAGCGGATATGGGGTGAGTGGACGGACGGTGGAGAGGGTTTTAGGCTTTTAGCCCTTGTGTGCTTTTAATGCCGATACACGAGAGAGAGGGAAAAAAAAGGCAGATTTATCTATTGCTATAGTTATAAATAAATAAAGTAGAGAAAGCGAAATGCAACTAGAGAAAGTGATTTGAGGAAAAATAAACTACGGGATCAAATACTTCCAGAATGAGGTGCGGGGGTGACCTGTCCGTCTGCCTTTCTCCAGGAGGCGCAGCAGGCCAGGTGAGGAGTCGTCGATGACGTGTAGGTCCAGTCAATGCTATGGCCCACGTGTCATTGAAAGCGACGGGCGCTCCAGTGGGTGCTTTTGGCTGCATGCTGTTGTCCGCCCGTGGTTTGTGACCCCAGAAGAAGAAAGGCATATTCCCACTTCCTTTCTTGGGAACAATAATGCCGGTAAAGAATTCCAACTGAGTTTATTTAGGGCCTGTCTGGCACATGTTTCTTTTTTTTTGCTAAATACTTATTTTTAAAATAGTTTTATGGGTAAAGTTGTTTTTCTTCTCCTCTTAAAAAAAAGTTGGGATGAAGGTTTTTTTTGTTAAATATTTATTTTCAAAATAGCCTCATGGATAAAGGTATTTTTCTTCACCTCTCACGTAGATATAAATTAGGATAAAGCTGAAAAAATTAGCGCCTCCCAGCTTCACCTGCCACTTTGTGGCCCCCACGCTGTGTAAAGACGAGCTCTACCCAGTGACGCAGGCGCTGCTACGCGTGAGAAACGGGCGCCGCTCGAGTGCTTGACGACCGCTGCCGGGGCCAGCGAGCGCGCTCAGCTACCGAGAGGAGGACCGTTGGGGCGCGCGTGGTTGCCGGGCCGGGACGTAGCCGCTCGAGCTCGCAGCCATGGCCGGAAGGGCAGGCATGGTCGGAAGCACAATGAAATGTCGGCTCCTGCAAGCAGCACAAAGGTAGCAAGAGTTTTTAAAATAGGCTCTTGATAGCCATTTTGCACGAGTCTAACCAAGACCAACTAGCAGCCTGTTCGGCAGGCTGGGCTTGCTCGTATACCATCGTAAATTTTCAGCTAGAATAGTATTTTTTCTCATACCAAACCAGCCAGTAGTAAATAATCCACGATCGTTTACGACCTACCGAACAAGCTGTAGACATCTAGACAACCAAACAATTCAACCTTGAATTTCATGGACCTGGCCAGTTGATCTATAGCCAACCAATCACGCCCTCTGGAGACGGTGAGCGGTGGTGCCGCTCCTTTGCTCGTTCGTTATAGAATCATCTTTTTAGGTAACAACAAGCTTGCGTTGCAGGTTTTACTCAGCATGGTCGTACCGTTGCTATAGATATTCGCCCTGATTTTCTGTGCACTATTTTTTATAAAAAAAAAATAGTATTTTTCTTTCCCAATAAATCAATATTAACATCGACAACAGCTAAATTTCAGCGAAACGAACAACACCATTAGCTAAACCATTAGACATGTAGCATGGAGTGTAAGCTACATTTATTACTGCAGGTTCTCTTACACGTAGCCCTGCTAATGGGTCAGATTCCATCCCATTTCCACCCTGTTCCAAATCTAATTAATTATTTTCTAACCCCATCCCAACCCGTTCCAAATCAACTTATACCCAACCCGCCCTAACCCACTCAGCCTGTTCGCTTGCTCGTAAACGATCGTAAATTTCTAGCCAGGAATAGTATTTTTCTCTCACACTAAACCCGTCAGCAGTAAATAATCCACGATATGATACGGCCTCCCGAACAGGCTGTCTGTCTTGTCTTGGGTTGCCATGGATTCTGCTGCCGTGGGTTGCCATGGATTCTTCCACCACTGCTGCTTCGCTTCTCCTGTGTTCGCTTGTTCATCTCGGCTCCATCGATTTCATCGACACAGGCATACCAACCAAGGAGCAGCGCCGCCATGACGAGCTCGCTAGCAGCCGAGGAGTACCTTCCTTATCTACAACGCCCCGTGCAGCACTAGTGCATGCGGCACCCCATGAGCATAGCCAGGCGCAGGGCTCCACCCATGGCCGCCGATGCACACTGACTACTCCGGCGGACCACTAGTGCATGCGGAGATCAATTTGACGGTGCTGCACTGCTGCAGGACCATGAGCATCAGCATGTTGATATTTGACTTATAAGTTATGGCTTATCAGTCAACGAATAGTATTTTTTTCTCACACCAAATCAGTTATCAATCATGCCTTATAAGTCAAACCAGTCCAAACCAAAGGGGCGATAGCCATGCGGTGCTGCTGTGTCCATGCACACTGACTACTCCGGCGCCGCGAGGCCCTCGGCGGCAAGGTCCAGTGCGCCCAGCGCGGAGACGGCGCCGGCGATTACAACGACGCGGCCGCAGCTTTCCGTCCCAAGGACCATGTTAGTTAACTGAGCTGAGCGGCAATGACATGACACGATGCAGCCCCGCTAGGCGAATTCCGCCACTGTTGTAGGAGGACGCACCACAATAGCGTCGACGACGCCGGCGGTGGCGGGACATCTCTTCGTTTCTCTTCCTACAAGAGCTTGGAGTGACGCGAGGAGCATTACTGCTATAACCCATGCCAACCCGCCCCAACCCGTTTCTCCTGTATACCCAACCCACCTCGACCCATGGTCAGCTATGCTTTCACAGGTCGGTCTGCGTGACACTGAGGATGACATTGAGTGAGTCGAGTGACCAAGATGACAACTAACTCAACAAGCCAACAACGAGGAAGAGAAGGCAGAAGTGGAGGTTTCTATGTAATCTACCCAGCTGGGGTGATTACAGACTATCTATCTTTATTTGCCCTTATTTTTGTCTCTGTCTACCTTATTAGCAACTAGGAGTATGACTCAATGAGCAGTACATGTCGCAGACCAGACATCCTTTTGTTGATTCATATGGTGTTTGCAAGGTCTCAGGCTCACCGCTCACCGATCACGAACGTTTGATAGATTATATCAATCTACGGTGGTTATTTGTGTACGATCCTCTATTTATCTTTGAACGAACGGCAGTCCTCTATTTACGACAATGCACTGTTCAGTTCTTCAATGAAAGATCTAGTAAGCTTACACAAATTGGCTTTTGTTCAGACGTCCTGCTAGAGAAACAGAGACAAGTTCCTGTTCTGGTACTCTGTACTGCAGCCAATTTGTGGGGTTTCATGTCAGTTATTTTTATTATGAACTATTCCCTGGGTTCTGGAAAGAGTACAATTTCTAGCTAGAGTGTTTAGCCAAACCATCTTTATTTTGATGATTTTTAAATTACTAATTAATAATATTCATGATATCAAATAGGTGTCATTGAATTTATTATGCAATATATTTTCTTAGTATATCTATTTGAAATCATAGTTTGCCAGATCTAGAATCACATTCTTTTTTTGCCTGAGGTAGAGTACCATTTTCATAAAGTGAGGTTGTAAATTTGCGTTAATATAGGTCCAAATAGTTGCTAAGTAAAACAAACCTCCAACACAAAAGTCAGTGTTTATGTATAGTTATAGGGCCAAATAGTTCAGGTTTTGTGATGTTTACTTTATTAGAAAATAGAGTTGCTGTTGATTCCCTCTCTATATTTTTTCCCCAAATGGGCTACAGTTTTCTTTACCGATCAAAAGTTGAAGTATAATTGTTTAGTTATAGTTTTTTTTTTTACTTTCAGTTGATGAAGTTTCTGAAGGCCTAGGAGTGCAGGATCATATTGCATGATGTAAGAATGATGATGGCCAAGCCTTCCTTTAGTCTGATTAATTTTGGTGCTTTATTTATCATTGTTATATATTATCGTCTTATTATAGACTATGTCTGATTATCTGACTTGTCCCATTACAATTGTGCACACTTCCATGTTATCAAGGAAACAGAACATGACGATGCTGGCAGTCAGAACGACTTTCTTGATCAAAGTTATCAAAATGATTGCAATGGGAATTTTTTTGTTATTTCATAGTTTTTTTTTCCTATCATTAGAAGAACAAGAAACAATCAATCTTTTTTCTAATGGGTCCTTCTGAAAGGTTGATTACTTTAGCTATGATATCTTTCCTGCAACTATTGTTGTGAACCATCATAATTTTTCAGTCATAAGTTCATGATTTTTCTAATGCATCCTTCTGAAAGGTTGCTTACCACAGTCCCTGCAGTTCTTTGCTTCTGACGGAGCAGTGGTTCCTGGGGCATCCTAGCTGCTTGCCACTTGTCTTGCCAGGTGATTGCTCTGTTAGTCTTAGTCTGTTGAAGAGAAGATGTCCCTGTGTTTGGAGTGACTAGTGATTCTAAAGATGTTTTGCTTTCCAAGCTACTAAGCACGGATGAACCCTTGTATCATATTATTTAGGTCTTGCTGAGATTTAATTTGCAACCAATTCTGCTATTGAGAGAGAGTTCTGTACGTTTTCAATATATTTGCTGACATCTTTGAAGAAAACTGGGTTTTCATACTGTATCGAAAAATTACCATGGCATATGTGAAATTGAGTTTTAGTAGTACTTCATGCATGAACATATGTACTATGAATGAGAGTTAATTTTTCCACAATCTTTAGTTACCTTCAGAGCTACGGCTATCATAAAAGAAACAGGATTTTCAGAAGAGGGCACATCAATAGAAATTACAAATTGGTGCCTTAAAAGAAGGAGAAGCAACACTAGAAGCAAGAGCTTCTGCCGCTTGATGTATTGAAAAAAGAGAAGGGGGAGGAATACATCAATTGCATTCAAACTCCCAGTGTTTAGTTACAGTACCATTAATCGATATCCGTTAGCCAAAGGAGCACACTCACTCACTCCGAATAGTATAGTAGTGTAGCAGTGCTATGTTTAAAATTTCAACTAAGGTTCTGAAAATAAAACAATTGCATTTAGATGACAGCAGCAGGAGTACGCGGACAAGGGATTCCTCCCGGTGGACGACGATTATATTGCCGTGAGGCTCGAATTGGAGGAATATTTCAACCAGACTTTTTTCATGAAGCTCTCTGAGCTTAATCTTGATGACTCCATCTTCGGTGATGAGTGACCAAGATGACGACTTCCTCAACAAGGAAGGAAAGGAGATTAATTTGCAAGATGAACCCTTGTATGACATATTAGATCTTTCTGAGAGTTAATTTGCAACCAATTCCTCCATTAAGGTTTAAGCTTTGTACGTTTTCCCTATATTTTCTGATATCTATCTATGAAGAAAACTGGTTTTCATGCATCTGTGAGTCAATTTTCCATAGTTAATCAACAGAAATTACAAATTGATGTCTTCAAAACAGAGAAGGGGACTGCAACACTAGAAGCAAGAGCCTCTGTCAGGGAATTTGGCATTGATGTCTTAAAAAAGAGGAGGGACAAGAAATCCGTAGTACATCAATTGCATTGCATCCGAACTCCAAATGTTTAGTTACAACATCATTGACCAATAACCCTCAGCCAAAGGAGCAGCGCTCAATACAAACATGTAAATAGTGGTAGTGCGGCACCGCTATGTTTTAAGCTTAGACAAAGATTCTAAAAGTAGAACAGCTTGCATTTAGATAACAATATAACATGTTTTTTCATGTATGATCTATGACAGTTCATTGTTGAAAAATCAGAACTCTGTAACTTCATGTTCGGGTCTCAGATTCGCTTAAACAAACAATGCAGACATATACGAAGCAAATAAATGGCTGCTAGCAAGAGTTTGTTTGCAGCATGAACTTTTAGGCTACAAACTGCACAGCTCTCAAGTGAGCATTTGAACATTTAAATGGCTCCATGCTCCAGCCGACTGTCCAGTACCTGCAAAAACTTGGTCCAGCGCCAATGCATGTTCCCAGCGGACACGGCCGGTCCAATATTCTCGGCGTCACCTGCATGCGGCGCACGGCGACGGCGCCACAGCCGGGCGGGCCGGGGCCTCCACCATCCTGGTCCTGGCATCCTGCCGTACGTGCGTTCGTCGATCGAGCTGAGGACGTGGGTGGAAACACGTGTTCACCCGTGATCGACCTTGGAGGTTGGAGCGGACAGAGGACAGGCAAGCACGCACGACGATGCCGGCCGACGAGTCGAGCAGGAAGAGGCCGTGTACCTTTAACCACGTACTGCTGCATTCCAATTCCAGCCGTGGACCGGGTGAACTGGGTGATCAATATAATCAACACCACAAATTCAGTAATGCTGACGGTGACGGTGACGGTGACGCTGACGCTGACGCTGAAGCAGAGCTAACTAGTGCTTCACACATAACAAAGCGATACATTGATGTCGATCCACGAGATTCAGATTCAGGGCCTGTTCCTTTGTCCAGGAATGGTCACATGGAACAATTCACAACCGGATTGATCGTCTAATCTGTATAGCTTTGATCAGTGAGATTAATTCTTGGGTCAATCCACCTTAACCGAACAAGCCCTCAGACTTTTGCATAGAAGAAAGGGAAAGACGTGTTACAAGATGGGATCGGCGTTAGACGTGTTACACGATCCTTGAGTACATCGATGCAGCGACACATTCCTGCGTAGAAGAGGTAAGTAACACCACAAGTCTGCTGATGCTTATGCTGATTTGTTGTGAGAGAAAAACATTTTTCGTTCGCTGAAAAGTACTGCTAAAGTAGTTCAAGCGAACAGGGCAACGAAACGAAATACATTCCACGTGGAGATATCCCCTTTAAAAAAACATTTGATATTATGAGCGTGCTGAAAAAACCATGACACGACCAACCTTTGACGTGACAAGTTCCGGTAACGAACCAAACAGGCCCTAAGTTGCACCTACGTAACCTACAACATCTAGACTTGATCCATGCCAGCCACCCTCATGCAGTCAAACAAACAGGAGCACCGAGAGGAAAGGAAGGCAACCCCTCCGTGCTCCACTGCCATTGCCCTCGACCCCGCTCTCCCTCCCACCGCCGCCAACCGGTCGCCCTCAATCCTTGACCCTGCTCACCCTCGTACCGCAGCCGATCGCTCGTCCTCAACCCTCGACTCCGCTCGCCCTCACACTGCTGCCTAGCGGTGGGCATTCGGTTCTTGATTTGGTTCATCGGTTATTGAAGAAATTATGTTCCTAGAAAATGGGTCCGATCAGTTTAAAAAAATTTAGGAACCAAGCATTTCGGTTCGGTTCCAATTCTAATCGAACTAACCGAAATTTTTTAGCAGAGGTTTTAAAGCAAATTTAGGCAATACTACCTCTATTTTAGATGAAAATAATAATTGGCAAGGGAACAATATAATAGCAATATAGTAACACAAATACATAGTAATTCAATATGAGACATCACACATAAATCAAGCATAATCTTATAAAATACAGGTAAGTGAAGTACAATTCATATATTTCGGTTATTTTGGTTAATTCGGTTATGTGAGAGTAGGAACATAAGTTTTCTTAGTTATTTCAGTTCCTTGCAATCTGGAACTGAATAAGAAACTAATTTTTTTGTTCCGATTCCGGTTCCTTCGATTCAGTTTCTCGGTTTTGGTTAATTATACCCACCCTACCACAGCCGACGGCTCTTCAATCAGTATGATCTCTCTCTTTTCCTTCCCTATTCCATTCCCAATTATTATTCTAGATCCACTCTGTTGCGTACGGCACACCCTCATTCATCGGAGGGGGAGCCATAAGATAGCAGACACATTGACGTGGCCACTTGGGTTTTTGCTTGTAGCTTCTAGTTGTAACCAAACAACCAGGGAATTTTGGTGCTAGGTGTTGGGAGAAGCACCCATCATTGTGCTCTCTCCTCCTCGCCCCGAGCCGTTCGAGTGCTTGTCTAACGCCGCACTTTTTGCAATGTCCGCACATCAGCCTAATGTTAGTCGTAGGTCTTCGCTAAGCTTCCTCAGGCGAGCAACAAATGGGCGGCGAAGGGGCTGACAACAAAGAGAGAGGGGGCCTCTCTCTCTCGCACAACGGAAGAAGGCGAGAGCAAAAATTGGCGAAGGAGGAAGCGAGAAGGCAGAGCCCTCCTCTCCTACGCGGAGGAAGCTAGCGAAGACGCTTTTTGGTAAAACCAGCTCCAGGGTCCCGTTTGTCGGGGTGGTTGAAAGCCTTTCTTTTTTGGATTGTTACAAGGGTCTGGCCATGGTGCCCCAGTCCAGGAAGAATATACTTGGAATATAGGTTAGGTATAGGGGCACGGTGGTCTTTTGTAATAAGGGTAAGGCCTATAAATAGTGTCCCAAAGCAACAATGTAAAAGAGGATGAACAATGATTCCATGTGATCCCACTTACCTTCGTTATTCTCCTTTTGCTCTATCTTCGCTACTTCCTTCACAGTTCCAATAGTTCAGTGGTCACCGTGTTCAAAGACATCGGTCAAGAACAACACTAAGGTTATAGAGCTGTGTTGTCGTATGATTGTAGTCGCTTCATTGGAGTGGTGCAAGGTTATAGAGTTGTGTCGTTGTATGATCGTAGTCCATTGGTGTGGTGCTAGATTATAGAGCTGTGTTGTTATATAATCGTAGTTCCTCTATTGGAGTGGTGCTAGATTATATAGTTGTGCATAGTTCCCTTCATTGGAGGGCTCATTTATTTTGTGGTATTTCACAAGTAGATGGTATTCGGGAGGAAGTTAGTCCTTTTATTGGAGCAAGTTAGTGTTAAATAGGTTGATCAACTTTACTAAATGTTAGTGTTCAGCTTTCCACAATTATTTTGCGTACAGGCTTTTTTTTATGATTGGTGAGCTCATTTTTCACTATGGTGCACATATAATGGATGTGTACCAGTAGGAATGTCCATGTTAGAAGCTAGTCATAATTTATTAAGAGAAAGGACAAGTACCCAATGGATATGGTAAGTACATTGCTAAGAAAAGGAAGTTTACCATTTACTTCTAATGTTGTGGACTCTTTCACTAGACGTCAATATAGCAGGCGGCCACGCCATCCATCTGGCTCAGCTCTTGACTTACTATTGTTAGTAATGTGCACCTAATCTATAAGGGCACCTTAGTGTGTCTAATAAGTTTCTATTTAAGGAAATAGTCCTCCCAAGGTGGGCAGGTTTTACGTTCGACGGTGACTACCGGCGATTCAGCCGTGGCCACCGGCGACGAACCCGCTGTTCTTTGCCTCACTACCGCTTGCGTTCTAATTCTTAATTGTTCCCCTCTCCCTTGCGTACTCCTCGTCACCCACGCCATATCATCGAAGTTGTAATAAGTAATAGCAATAAGTGCGCTATGAACTCGCTGACAGGTAAAAGAATATAAAAGAATAATGTTAATTGCAATTATATTTCCTTTTGATTTTAGGAAAAAGCTTGCTATGAACTGAATGACAAATACAACAATCAGGGCTATGCCATTGATATCAAAAAATAAGAAGCTTATCGACCTTTTCAACACTATCGCTAAGGCTCGCAGTGAGGTCAAACGCACGCTGGATTCATCAGACTACTCCGGGAGTTAAAAGAAACTTTGTGACTAAAAAGGTTACATTTTACAAGAAGCTGACTGAGGCTAACAAGACTCGTGGTCAGATAATCGCTCCCCTTGTCTCACACCTCTTAAGTCAAGAAATATACAAGGTATTCGCTAGGAGTATATCTTAACATGGCGAACAATATGCCAAATATTTAGGTAGCAAATGTGTTTTGTTCTGAACTATTATCATCTACCCTGCGGCTTCAAGATTGACCCAGAGCGATTAGCCAGAATAGACAAGTGAACTTTTGTTGAAGGCTATGGCAAAGGCTAAATAGCTTGGGAGAAGTGTAGTTCATATCAGTGAGAGATAGTACTTTGTGTCTTCCTGAGATCCCTGTGACTATCTAAAAGGTCTAAATATGTTCTTTTTTGCTAGCTCAATGTTTTTCCATTTTGGAATCAAATTGCTCGTACCCCATGACATGACGACGACGACAACGACGATAGCGTGTATAGCAAGCAGTAAGTGGTACTAAAGAATTAGTTGGTTCTCTACTTATATGAATATACGTAATGCCATGCTCAATTTTTTTTCTGGTTTTAGAAAATTGTTGGTTAGCTTGCAGTTCAATCCCTTTCTTAAAAAAGAATTTAGAGTAGTGTTCTTTACATTCTACTGAGTCTAGAAGCAAGCCAGCAAATAAATCATAATTAAGAGTCTGTTCGTAGATTTGGTTTGATGAGATGGTTTTTGACCACCTAAAACATTTTGTGTAGATTGCTCTATTGCCGTGATTCCAAGTATTTTGTTATAACCATTCAAGAATCAGCACAAAAAAAATTGTTATTGACAAAATATTTGTAATGTGAGTAAGCCTTTAGAGGTGTTTTAATAAACATAACAAAGACCCACTATGATGCTGACTGTGCATTATCAGCAGTGAATTAGTTTCTAAGAAGGAAATCTTCTACTTTCAGCTCTTTTTATTTTGTTCTTTGCACATAGTGGGATTCTAAGTATGAGTAAGAGCTCCAACTTCTTAGCTAATTCTGTCTTTTGAGAGTGACAAATTGCATGTGCATGCATTTTCTTTTGCTAGGAATCTGCATACTAATTACTAAGCATTGGTTTAGGAGGGCATATGTTTGAGCTTAAAATACAGGAAAAGGGACTCGGACAACTCGATAAATGAACAGCGACTTGGACATAGCAGATCCTAACAGTATGAGCCCACTATTCTCTCATCTCCCAGTACACGCATGACATTATATTGTCTCTGTTGCTGTGCACGCATCTTAGTGCACATATGAGGGTGCACAACAAGAGGGCATATGCCCCTAAGGGCAAAAAAAACCACATTCGCCATGAAAGGCCTAGAGCAAACACGGATAGGCTAAAAAGGAAGACACGCTGATATTTTTCTCAAAATAAAAGAAGATGCACTGCCACCATTTTTCTTGAAATAAAAATAAAAAGGGAAGAAGCACCGGCACATTTGTCTTATTGGAAAGAAGACCTACAGGAACCACGTTTCTGGTGGTTTGTTTTGCTAGCTAATGTATATTTTTAGAATTATAGGGCGATGCCCCTATCTTAGCATTAGCAAAGACACCAGCAAATGTTTACAACATTCAGGTGGGATTCATCCGTCCATATAGTTTTAAGGCGATAACCAAAAATAGAACTATTGAAACTTCACAACCACTCAAGCTCTCTAGCAAAAAACCAACCAGACTTCAAAACTCACATCTCCCAGGCTTAATATGCTAAACCAAGATCTCCCACAACTATGAGCGCCATCCTCGAGGTCTCCAGAGAGCTTCTTCATGGGGTTATCCGACTTATCATTTACTTGATTCATCCAGAGAGTCTTGTCGGTCTTGTGGCAAGATCTTTCAGTTTCATCAATCTCGCAGAGAACTCCTGTCTCTTCTCTTGGGGACACAAAATAACCCAAGTTTAAAGCATAGCTGCAGTTCTCAAAAGCAGTAGCCTCAAATCCACCCATGGGAACCCTTGAAAACAAAGACTGTTTCTTAGCTTCCAAAGTCCCCACCGGGCTGCAGTACAAA
This sequence comes from Miscanthus lutarioriparius, assembly GCA_904845875.1. Classification (NCBI taxonomy): domain Eukaryota; kingdom Viridiplantae; phylum Streptophyta; class Magnoliopsida; order Poales; family Poaceae; genus Miscanthus; species Miscanthus lutarioriparius. Next base: position 3,730,542 of record CAJGYO010000019.1, on the reverse strand, counting down.
AGGAACTGCAGACTAAAACTTATTGCTACTTAGCCACATCTGCCCAATTGACAAGAAATCATTTCCTAAATTTCAATCACAAACTTCAGAAAGATAGACCCTACACAGTCAAAAAAGAGGTGCTACACAGATTCAGGTTCTGTGCAAAAGCTAGCTACTGCATATTTTTTTGGAAACGGAAGATTTTATTGCATCCCAGAAGCAGTACATTGAGTTGATACACGGCTTTGGGACGAAATGTTCCCAGCCTCTGCCTAAAGGATAGCACACAACTAAATAAAGAAAAAAGACCGAGCAAACTCTAGTGACATTCAATCCGACTAGATCGCCATCCATATGCTCGGATAAAGGTATCCTTCGCCACTTGCTCCAAAAGTCGCGATACCGCCATAACTATATCCTAGAGCTCCGGCTTCTGAAGGATAGCCCACGAAAGGAGCCTGTGGGAGATTGCATAGATAACCTGCAAAGGAGAATTAAGTTTTTCTTTTCAAAAACCAAGTCATTCCCGTGTAACCTAATAGACCAGCAAGTCACTGCTGCTCCAAGAAAAAATAAAGATCTCAAATGTTTTGTGACTCCATTTAGGCAGCTACCAAACATATGTGCCACACTTTGGGGTTTTGTTAGGTTGAAGGCAATTTGAGGAAAACTCCAAATAAATCGCGCGAAACGGCAGTCGAAGAAAAAGTGTTGAATCGTCTCCTCTTCGTGACAAAAGCAACAAGTTTTGCTTCCATGCCAATTACGCTTAATTAAATTATCCTTTGTTAACACTACCCCTCCTAAGATACCACATAAAAATATTTAGCTTAAGAAGCACTTTTAGTTTCCATAACCGTCTATTTAGATTTGGAACTAGGTTTTGTATGATTGCTTTGTAATGCGATTTCACCGAGAATTGCCCATTCAGATGCAAAGACCAGTTGAAATCATCATGACCTTGTAACAACGAAAAATTGGCTAGGCGTGCTAAAAGATGAGTCCACTAATTTAGAACCTATTAGATCTCGTCTCCAGGAAAAAATAGGTGGATAGGAGCTCAGAGCTCCTGAAATTATGAGAAACTTTGGTCTAACAATGTTGTATAAACCAGGGTACTGGTTCATCAAACTATCATTGCCTAACCATTTGTCTTCCCAGAATCTGACTTATGATCAATCTTTAATAATGAAGGATCGGAGAAAATCATGTTTCACCTTGAGCAAGCTACTGTATATAGAATCGATGGGGTGGTTGCGGTGCCACACCACATCACATGCATCTGCTAACCTGGCCCATGAGCCCATCTATCACTAGCAGCAACAGCTGATGCATGTGGCACTGGCGGAAAACGTTTTGCCCTACCCTACAGATCAGCCCTTTAATTTGCTCCAAAAAAAAAAAAACAGCCCTTTAATTTGCGGAATCATGCATGGATAAATAGAGCCTGCCTTGCTCAACCTCCATCCATTCAGAGTGCTTACACTAGTCTGTAACGTGCATCTTCATATAAGCTACCAAGGCACAAAAAGTTTGTTAGGTTAGTAGACGTGCACTTGCGCATTGATCGGGGACGATGGCCCGATCGAGAGCTCTTGCACCGGCAGTGGCGGATCTGCCACCGGGGCTGGGGGGCTCGAGCCCCCCTACCGCGGCCGCGCCTATGGAGCAGCAACGCAGCACAACGACCGCACCAGCGAGCAGCAGCGCAGCACGATAGTAGTCAGCGACCAGCGCCCAACACAACAGCTTGTTCAGGCTCTTAGAATTTTGTCCTACATCCGCCACTGTGCATCGGCATCGGGTCAGCTGCTTGTGGTCGATGCCTCGGTCCATCAGCGGCCGCTTTCGCTGCTGCATGGATGCAGCTTTTTGGGTCCGGACCCACCGTCACGTCACTGGCCGGCTTGGCTCACGATGCAGAACTAGTGCTTCACAAATCACAAGCGCCACATTTCCAACCTGGGCGACAGTTCACCACCAGCTCGGAAGACAAAAGGGGATGCTTGCATAGTGTACATCCAATCCAAAGGATTCAGATTCAGAATGCAATGAACATACCACTGTATATTACTCACATAATAGATGGCTCCAGACTCCAGGATTACTCCCATAAGCCCAGTAGCAGGAAACTGAAATTCCGCAATCAACAACCACCATAAAGCAATAGCAGAATAACAAACTGCATACGACTAAAAAAGAGAAGTAGGAGATTGCCAGCTTGTATCAAGCATTGAAACCAGTGGCAGCAAAGCGTAAAGCGCAATGACTGGAATGAATCAGCATACACTTGATTCATGGAGTGTTCAAGAGTACAAATATAATGTCAAAACTGGGTTTTGCAAAGTAACCATCCTAGCCTCATGCGTTTTTATAGTGGTGAAGCTTGTATAGCAGGACCTTTCCACCCGCGTGTCCGACAGACAAGAACCCGCTGCCAGGGCTGAAATCCAGGCACCGTGGATAGTGAAGGCTGAACCGAGGCCCTGGCCAGTTCTGGAACACACTGAAGGACGGGACGTGCACGAGCCTCATCCCATTCCTCTCTTTCCTTGAGCTGATTGCCAAGATCTGGGCATCATGGTTGAATTTCATTTCGCCGATGTCAGTGGTCAGGTTTTCGATCGTCTTCAGTGGCTTCCTCTTCCCACCAAGAAAATCATCCCTCTTGTACACATTCACGATGCCACTGGTAGAACCTGTGGCAAACAAAGAGCTGTCCTGCGAGGTGCAAAGCGAAATGCCAGCCAGGGAACCGTCGTCAAAAGCCTTGTGGATGCACTTCCTTGTTCCGAGATCCCAGTGGTAAACATGGCCATCTCCACGCTGCTCAGCAGCTGGTTTCCACCATCCATAAAAAGCCAGTGAACGCACGGTTCCGTTCATCTTGAGGGTTCCAATGAGCTGCTTTGTCTTGGCAGAAATAAGAAGGATGTACCCTTCGTTACCGACAAAAGCAATGGTTCTCGAATCAGGTGATATCTCAAAGCTCTCCAGGCTTTTCTCCTCACGCCCCGTCAAAGGTCCAATCTTGCTAACAGCAGCATTCACCAGGTCAAATGAGTAGAAGAACTTTCGCCTGCCTGATAGGATCACCTCAGAGCCATCAGGTAGAAATGAGGCCTTGTGTACTGGACAGTCCCCAATAAATATGCTCTGGATCTTGGGGTTTCTCTTTCCATCAATCTGGAAAAACCTTAGATGCTTGTCCAAACCTGCAGCAAGCATCAGTTGCCCATTCCTATGAAACTGCACTGAATTGATAGGACCACTTGATGGATCCTGGATATTGGCATCAACGAGCCTTGAGAACTCTAACATCCCAGGTAAGAGCCTGACAGTATCCTTGACAACAAGCTCATCGTTATTCTGAAGGATATCATTGACACAACCTTCATCATCGGACTCACCATCTGACGCGACAGGAAGAGAAGTTTTCCGGTCCATATCAGCCCAGCCAGTGAAGGGGTTCAATTTGGCATGCTGACCACGGAGCCTGGCCTCATACTCTTTCCCTGAAATCAAATGATCATCTTCCTCTTTTCTTAGCTTCCTCAACCTTGAAACCTTCACGATGTCCACTTCTGTCCTTTCTTCCTCCTCATCCACCCATACAGGCTTCCTCCCCTTGATACGCACCACGTCGTCCTCATCCTCATGGGCCATATCCTCCTCATATATAGGATGATCCACACCACCACCAGCGGACCTATCTGTGAAAAACAAAGGCGCATCCCGGTCAGGAGCTACTACTGCAGCCCCTACCTCAGTGCCAAACTCCAGTGGTGCATAAAGGGAACCAAACAATGAGCTCTCCAGCTGCCTCATCTCCTCTTCCTCTTTGCTCTGCTGGGACTCCAGCACCTTAGTCCTTTTCTTCTTCCTTTCCTTATTGTGATTCTTCAACTTTGCTTCCTTCCCAACCTCTGCATCTATGGAGCTCGGTGAGCCAATGTCCTCATCATTGCCATCATCAGCTTCACTTTTCCTGAGGCGGCGCTTCTGGACCGCGTTCTGGGATATCAAGCTCATCTTTCTTGGAGAATTAGTCTACCAAAACAACAAAATCCTGTCAAAATAATCACAATAACATAAATGCATACAACTTCTAATAGTTACACATTACGATACAAAAGCTACAAAAGATCAATAGCATCATAAACTGAGACATGCAAAACAATCAATGTTGCACACATAGATAAAGTACAGGCTCCTGGATCCTATGTATAAACTATAAACTACTATGCATCAAGGATAAATATACATGTAATGGTATAGGGAGGATATGGATACTGCATTTTCACACACAAAGTTTTTTATAAATAAATAATAAGGCATATTAAAAGCAGTAGCAACATAGCATTAGCATTAAAATTGCCCTTCATTCTTGCATTGTGCCATTTTGCTCATCTTTTCTAGATTTCCAATAAGCCTAACACTCCAGCAGCCAGGCAACCTGCTGTAGCTGCTGGCTCCCCCTCCACAATCAGACCAAGTGACCAGACAATTTGACTACAGGAGAGGGGGTAGGAAGGGAATACAAGAGAGGGAACAGAGAATAAACTGGCCGTGGACTTGCAGGTACTAGATGTGTAGTTCCTGACTCACAAACAAACAGGACCTCTAGAACTCCACTCTCTAAACGTCTAAAGGAGAGTTATGAGTAGTTTCTCTCAAAAAGCGCATCAGATTGGTCCACAAAACTAGATAATGGATAGTTCAGAGCAAACATGACTGGTGTAGTAGGACCATGACAACAATTAGTAGTTTGATATGATTGTAGATGAGCAAAATAACATGATCCTACTATACAGCTTGACATATCAGGAGATCAAGAACCCAAAGAAAGAAGTCTCAGTCTATCTCAACAACACTGCATGATGATAAGATGAATGAAACATTACATAAACAAGTCCAGACAATGAGCACAATCAGTAAGACATCATGAAGTTCAGAGCATGCAATAAAATATCAGTTACTCAATTGGGAGCCGGTTAAAAACAGTGTTAAAAAAACGTAGTTAAACGCTCGTTTAGGCGCGCTTAAGCACTAGGCGGAGGCCTAACGCGTCGCCTAGGCCCTAGGCGTCCAATTAAACGGAGGCCTAACGCATCGCCTAGGCCCTAGGCGTCCAATCAAATGTCGCGTGAACTGTCAGAACTCATGGATGGTGAAGAAAGGAAGATAAGAGACAAGATTAGGATGGCAAAATGGTTTGTGGCACTGCGATTCCACCTGTGCCTACCTCGTGGTGTCCAAGTCGCTCGATTTCGCACAGGTGAAGAGGTAGAGCTACGGACAGGGACGCACAAGTCGAGGAGCGGCGGTGCGCAGGCAGAGGAGAGCAGAGGAGCGGCGGCGCGCAGGCAGAGGAGCAGCGGAGCAGTGGCGCGGTCTCGTGAGAGCGAGGATTCCTAGGGTGATGGCAGCCTGGTAGGGCATCGTTCGGTGTTCTAATGTTTAGTGGGCTAGTGAGCTTCCTCCCTTACTGGGCCGAGTTGGCTGTTATGGTATTGTTCTTCTTTTTCTATTTATTCTTTCACATTTATGCAACTAAAATCTCCTGAAATGTAGTTAGTGTGTAAACGTTTAATCGCGTTTAATCTACGTTTAGGCACCCTAGGCGTTAATCAGTGGCTTAGCGCCTGCCTAGCCCCTAGCGTGACAAATACCCAGTGCTAATGTTTATTAAGATTATATTTTCCAAAACATAATAAACAAAAAAAAAGACTGCGATTTGCAATCCTATGGCTAAAAATTGAAAATTCTACTGTGTTATTATGCTTGCTTGGCATTGGTTATACTTGACATCACAGCTATTTGAAAGTACCGATAAATCTTTATTATACAAGAATGAAATGGCTGAGAACAAAACTCTCTTCTGCACAGTAAATACAATCTCTGGAGTGCATAGCAACATGGTAGGAAACTCAAATGCAGGCACCAATTACAGGAAACATCTACTTAATCAACAGGCCAGAATTTAGAAAACTAATTGTTAAAAACAGAAAAGGTGGTGGAATGCATACATAAAGGCGACCATAACTAACTCAAATGTGCATTTTCGCTTCGCAGTACTAATAATCAAGAGAGAAATCAATGCCAAGTGTTTCCACCAAAAAATATGCTAAACGGGACCTGTAAAATGCTAAACTTAACATTGTCACCAGTTCAAAAGAGTAAGGCAATACAGTGCCCGACACCAACACAATCCTAAGTCCTGACCATGGGCACGGAGCAAATTCGCTACTAGAACATGTGACCCTTCCCACCAAACAGAGCTCGAGATCTCCTGGTTCACTGCTACGTAAACAGAATTCAACCCTTCTGAACCATGGCTGGGTATTTGGGCTCACCTTCAGAGGACCGGAGGAGGATGCGGACGGCAGGATCCGTGCAGGTGCAGCAGTGGGGCGATAGAGCTACTGCCGGGAGAGGAGAGCGTGCGAGGCGCGAGCAGCGGCGGCGTGCGGTGCGGCTGGGGCGTGGCCGACTGGGATGTGGACGCGGCAAGCGGAAGGGGCTAGGGTTATACCGTCCGTGGGCTGGGCCGGCTGTGGCAGCTTTCGTGGGCTAAATTGATAGCTAGACAAGAAATGTAGCTGCTCGAACTGATCAGCCGTATAGTTTTAGCGAACAAATGAGCATCAGTCATTTTTTCAGCCAACCGAACAGGACCGTAATCTTTCTCCGAGCCATGGGTATCGGCGAGCGCGGTCGCGAAAGAGGATCGGCGGTTCGCGAAAGCGTGATCGGCGAGAGCGGTCGTGGTCGCGGTCACAGAGAAGCTGATAGATTAGCGGGGATTTGGGGGGTTAAACGATGGTGTAAGTTTCAGCCGGCGGCGAGGGCTTTCTTCACGTGTAACGTCTGGATAACGATGGAGCGATAGATAGTGAAAGATGCGAACAAGTGTGTACGCCACGATGGAGACCCACGTTAGACCCCCGAACCCAGAGACCCACGGGGTTAGAGTTTTTATATGTAAATGTAACTATATTATATATTACGTGTACAATTGCGATATAATGTAAACTGGATGAAAAGAACCAGTTATCGAAATTTTATTGGATATTTAAAATGGCACACATGTCTTCATTTTTCTTTTAATGTGCTTTCACTCTTTGGACCGTAGACCGGTAATGACTATAATATGTACACCAGGGTGACTAAGGTTTTGAGGTGAGGATCTCAAAGAAATAGGTGGTTCAAAACCAATATATGAGGCTGTATCTAATGTGGATCATAAAGTTTCTTCTTTCCTAATTTGAGGTAAAAAAATTATTTTAGTCATGTAGGTGGTCTCCATGAACGGAGTCAGGGGGTACATCTATGGATGAATTGATGATGCACCCCTAGGGCTGGGTCGCTTTGTTGGTGGTCATGGTGTAGCTGAGATTTATTAGAGACAGCAGAAGCGCAATGTGCAAACTAACGGCAGTGGACTCTTTTTATTATGTAAGCTGAGCTGACTTTGAGTAGCTTTGCATGTTTCTATTCAGAGCTAATTTGGTCTTGGCATGACCAGGAAAAATTAGCACATACATGCGTGCAAGTTAGTACAACATACAATCAGCGTAGCAAAATGCAAAGGCAAAAATAATATAAAAAAAGCACGCCAGAAGGTCAAGGTCCATTATCATCTGATGAAGAGTTCAGAGAAATAACGACATATGAGTCAGTTCGAACATCCTCTGCGTACCCGGACACTGCGATGCTCCAGGAAAATACATCGCTGGAACTCTCGATGGCACTACGCTATTATTCTAAAGAGGGACGGGCGCGGGGCTGTTTTATTACATGACATCCTGTACATTACTGGAGGAGGGACCGACCTAGTGAAACAACAATCGCCCCCAAATGGGGCGAGGCAGTGGAGCTACGAAGAAACGCGAAATCAAAGCCCCAACAGTTAGTGGATAACATGTTCCAATTGGCTATTTTTCCTTTTCTCTCAATTTTCTAGAGCTTCAGAAACCAACAGAAAGCTACTGCTGTGCGGGTGTATGGGGGAAGTGCTTGATCCAACTTTCCCCGGACACCTAATGTTTACTCCCATACAGGATTTAGGTCTTTAGGGAGAGACAGGTCTAAGGTTTATTTGGGACGCTTGCGGTAAGGCTGCATCATATCACCGACGGTGTCTTTGATGTAGGTCCCAACTTTATTCAGGTTCTTAGCCACACCATTTGCCACAAGTCCTGCATTCCTCTGAAATCTGCAGGTTCAAAGACAAAGTTGTTGAAATGCTAATACGAATTTCAGAACCTACAAATTCATACATAAACCAAATACCAACTCACTTAGTTAAGAAATCATCTCCCGCATGCCCTGGTTGCCCTGGTTTGTAATGACGTGGTTTTGGAGCTGTGGAATTATAAAGATGAGTAGAAGTTTTGAGAACAGAAACAATGTGAATCCTGCAGGCAGATAATTACAAAATAATGCAAGAAAGAAGCATGTTTCAACGCAAAACAGCAAAAGTAATGCTTAAAGCACACAGGAGACATAGACAAGATACATGGTAATCAGATATTTTTCACAGTTTCACCAATGAAGCATGTAGTTTTAGGACCAAGTTTCTCTAATCCTAGATTGCACAGAAAATAAGCCCATAAAAACTGGCAATGGGTATAGTGGCAAAAACATGTGAGGAATTAAGTTTAGATACTACTAAGAACTAATCAAATACTACTAAGCACTGATCAAGTTAGTTGATACCGCGACTAGAAGACGTGTAAATATATTATGCGTGGCGAAGGAGGTGGATAATACAGGTTTCAAGCTTTGGTACACAGGGACAGTCGCGAATAGAAATGGAGTAGGAGTTTTGATTGATAAGAGCCTCAAGAATGGTGTGGTGGGAGTGAGAAGGCAAGGAAATAGGATTATCTTAGTCAAGCTTGTCGTTAGTGATATGGTGTTGAACGTAATCAGTGCGTATGCCCCCAAGTAGGCCTCGACGAGAGTGCTAAGAGACAGTTCTGGAAAGACTTAGATGGCCTGATTAGAGCTGTACCTAGTAGTGAGAAGCTTTTTATTGGAGGAGATCTTAATGGGCATGTAGGTACTACAAGCGCAGGTTTCGAGGCAGTTCATGGAGGTTTTGAGTATGGTAGTAGGAATCAGGAGGGGGAGGAAGTTCTGGACTTCGCGGTAGCTTTTGACCTGATGATAGCCAACACTTTCTTTAGAAAGAGAGAATCTTATCGAGTGACCTTCAGTAGCGGACAACACTCTAGCCAGATTGGCTTTGTCCTCGCAAGAAGAAAGGACAAACGGGCATGCTTGGGTTGCAAGGTGATACCAGGGGAGTGTGTTGTTTCTCAACATAAGCTTTTGGTGGCAGACTTTTGTTTTCAGGTGCGTGCCCGTAGGGATAAACAAGCTAAAAGATTAAAAGAACAAAGTGGTGGAAACTGAAAGGGAAGACGTCAGAGGTATTCAGGGAAAGGGTTATAAAAAATGGCTCTTGGAAGAAAAAAGATGACATAAACAACATGTGGGAGAAGATGGCAGCCAACATTCGGAAGGTGGCATCAGAGGTGTGTGGAGTAACCAAAGAAAGTGGAGGCGAGGCTAAAGATACTTGGTGGTGGAACGAGGAAGTCCAACGGGCTATTAAGGAGAAGAAAGAATGCTATAGACGCTTGTACCATGACAGGAGTGTGGACAACATATAGAAGTACAAGGTGGCAAAGAAGACTGCAAAACGAGCTATAAGTGTGGCAAAGGGAGCGTACGAGAATCTTTACCAACATTTGAGTACGAAGGAAGGAGAGAAGGATATTTATAGGATGGCTAGGGTTCGTGAGAGAAAGACAAGGGACTTCAACCAAGTTAAGTGCATTAAGGATGAAAGGGAGCATCTCTTAGTGAAGGAGGATGAGATATGGCAAGAGTATTTTGACAAATTGTTCAATGGTGAGAATACGGACACAACCTTTTAGTTGGATGACTCTTTTGATGACACCAATAGACGTTTTGTGCGGAGAATCCAAGAATCTGAGGTCAGAGAGGCGTTGAAAAAAATGAAAGGAGGTAAAGCGATGGGACCGGATGGTATCCCAATCAAGGTGTGGAGATGCCTCGGGGACATAGATATAGTATGGCTAACCAAGCTGTTCAACCATATTTTTCGATCGAACAAGATGCCTGACGAGTGAAGGAGAAGTATATTAGTACCGATCTACGAGAATAAAGGGGATATTCAAAGTTGTACTAATTACCGGGGAATTAAGTTGATGAGCCATACTATGAAGCTATGTGAGAGCGTTATCGAGCATCGCTTGAGAGCAATAACGCGGGTCTCTATGAACCGATTTGGTTTCATGCCCGGAAGGTCAACCATGAAAGCTATTTTCTTAATAAGACAAGTTATGGAGCGGTATAGGGAGAAGAAGAAGGACCTACACATGGTTTTTATTGACATGGAGAAGGCTTATGATAAAATACCAAGGAATGTTATGTGGTGGGCTTTGGACAAACATAAAGTCTCACCGAAGTACGTCAGGCTCATTAAGGACATGTACAACAATGTTGTGACTAGTGTTCGAATAAGTGATGGAGACACAGATGACTTCCCGATTAGGATAGGACTACATCAAGGGTCAGCTTTAAGCCCTTATCTGTTTGCCTTAGTAATGGATGAGGTCACAAGGGACATACAAGGGGACATCCCTTCGTGTATGCTTTTCGCGGACGATGTAGTGCTAGTTGATGAAAGCCGGACATGAGTGAATTAGAAACTGGAGTTATGGCGGGAGACTTTGGAGTCCAAAGGTTTTAGACACAGTAGAACTAAAACTGAGTATATGAGATGTGACTTCGGCACTACTACTCGGGAGGAGGAAGATATTAGTTTGGAAGGTCAAGTAGTGCCTAGGAAGGATACCTTTTGATATTTAGGATCAATGCTACAGAGAGACGGGGATATTGATGAAGATGTTAGCTATAGAATCAAAACAGGGTGGATGAAGTGGCGCCAAGCATCTGGTGTCCTATGTGACAAAAGGGTACCACAGAAGCTAAAAGGCAAGTTTTATATGATGACGATTAGACCTGCTATGTTGTATGGTGCAGAATGTTGGCCTACGAAAAGACGACATGTTCAACAGATAAGTGTCACGGAAATACGTATGTTGCATTGGATTTACGGTCATACAAAAAGGGATCGAGTTCGGAACGATGATATACGTGATAGATTAGGGGTAGCATCAATTGAAGAAAAGCTTGTCCAACACCGGTTGAGATGGTTTAGACATGTCCAACGAAGACCTCCAGAGGCATCGGTGCGTAGTGGAATCCTAAGCCAGGATAGTAACGTGAAGAGAGGCAGAGGAAGACCGAAGTTGACTTGGGTAGAGGCAATAAAAGGAAACTTGAAAGGATGGAATATACCCAAAGACTTAGCCTTAGATAGGAGTGCTTGGAAAACAGCTATTCACGTGCATGAACCTTGATTGTTTCTGCTGGGTTTCAACTCTAGCCTACCCTAACTTGTTTGGGACTTAAAGAATTTGTTGTTGTTGTCGTTGTTGACACATTTTTTCCATGTATTAGTTGACTATTGGATAAATTCTATTTTTCGTCAAAATATCGGTGATTTCTCCACGCAGGTGCAATAAAAAGAACAAGGATTTTCAAGAAGGCAACATTATGTATATATTTTACAGTTTAGTGGCTGATCTCTTAAGGTTTCATACCTACTGCAAATGCATCATAAATCAGGATGCCATTCTAACTAAAAATTGAATAGCATTGACAGTGTATTTCAGGTAAAATGCACGCGACGGTAGATTGATCAACTAGAAACTAATATATTTGAATAAGCAAGTGTGACACATTAAGCACCTCTGTCCATGACCAAACATTCGAACTTTTCGAGCATATTGTGTTAGCTTTGCAGTTGCTAGGAGCCCAGCACACACACTAATCAAATAACAGAAGAAAATGTTTTCTTACCTTCTTTCTTAACATTTGTTGGGACTTTTCTATCTGCCAATAGCTGGAAAAGGGGAAAAGATATTCTTTGTTAGCAAAATAGACATGTGAATGATCATAAAACACAGTTTAACTTGTAGCTACAAAACACTAGCTGTGCAGGTTGAACAGTCGGTGCAGAATAAATCTGGAGGAAAATCAAGAACAAATTTCAGAATAGAATGACCGCATTTGTTTGTACTGTGGTCGAGAAAAGAAAAGCTTGCATGATTATTGTAATAAACATATAATTTATGAAGATAACAAATTGACATGAATATCCATCCCACCATTCTGACATTCAACATAACTAAAGCTCAATTTTCTCATCAGATCCTGAGTAATCACAATCATCTCTGGTACATCAGCTATCGTTGGATACTGTTCACACTTAACAACATCAAAGACACCATTGTGCCTAACTGCTTCCTTATCCATCATGTCACTCTGACATGGTCCTGACTTGTGAATGCATCATAAATGCATAGGAATTACATGGTTAAGCAGATATTACCTCGACTCCAGTACAAACAGGTAGCTGCGCACGCGTGCCTTATCTCGTATCCCCGTAGGGAGTTTCCTTGTCATCTAAGTACATTGAATAGCCAACACATGCATGTCTGAAATCTGCAAGATAGCGACCTTCTTGGATAGCTTCCAGTTCAAGTTCTCCAACCATACGCTCAGAAACTGATACACAGTTAAGAGGGAGGAATAGTCAGTCAATCAGTTAAAAAGAATGGAATCAGATAACAAAATAGACAGACCATGAAACGGAGTTCAAGAGTCATACTGCTCTCCTTACTTGATTAGACAATAAATCAAGTATATATGTTATAAACTTATAATAGACACAGATAAGGATTACTTTTGCAGTGAGTCACAGGATGAAAGCCTTAGCACAATGTTACAGCACAGATCAAAGTTTAGATTGTTTATAACCTACGCTTTTGGTCGGTAGCAAACTAGCACTAACAACTGCACAGGAGTTTATCCATGAATCCAAGTGTGTTGATTATATTTTTCAACTCAAGGGGAGAAATTCCCCTAATAGGCCTAACCTAGTGCTGTTCGGTGGGATTATCTGAGACCCTAAAACTGTACAGAAAAGCCTATATCTCCCGGAACTTTTGAGGGTGTCTAGGAGCGCACAATCCTAATAGGATGCTGCCCATGTCTTGCTGGGTCAGGATAGTACCACCATTGCCCTTCAGCCCAAAAAGTGGGAGAACCCAACAAAATTCCAAATTAAATGTCTCGCCATTGAACAAAGTCAATTACTTCTTAGTTCTTAGACGCTGTAATGAGCCAATACATAAACCCTAGCACTTAGCGTACATACAAGGGTTAGCACTAAATTGCACAAAGGTAAATACTTGGTAGAGAACCTCATGTGAGCCATATGCACCAAGCCATAGAATAGTTCAAATTTCCCATTGCTGAAAGCCTACTCATTCAGTTGCCATTTGTCAATACTCAATGCACTAACTGTAACATAGGGCTAAATAGTTTACATCTAAATCTGTGTAGATGATGGAATTAATCGGGTTTTATGGATGAAAAAGCCCTGATATTACACATTTCCTAGCACAATTTGAGACCATAAAAATTGCTAAGAAATGCCCATGTCTTCATTCCCATCTCCTAACGCCAATGTAGTTGTCCAGAGGAACCTAATCGGTATTCAGCAGAACACCCCCTGTGACAGGGAAGCGGTTCGCAGGCACTGAGTGAGCACCGAGAGGCAACCAAGAGCAGGAGCGGAGTGAGCACCGAGAGGCAATCAAGAGCAAACCACTACCCAGCGGGTCGACACTCGCAGGGGCGCAGCAGAGGGATGCAGGTAAAAGCGAGGGGGGCTTTGGATACTGTGGCTGGCCGAATCAGCAAAACCCTAGCGCAGGCAGAGAGGGTGGATACAGTAGTGTCCGGAGAGGGGCGCGGCTACCTTGGGGAATGGCGCGGGTGACGCCGACGCAGACGGGCCCGCGCGCTCGCGACCTGAGCGCCGACGAGTAGTAGAGGCAGCCCTTGCAGGACCTCCCCTTCACCATCCCTCCCCCATCCCCTGCCCCCGCTCCCGCTGGCGCTGCCGCTCCCCCTCTCGCCGCCGGCGTGTGGGCGCCCGCCTCCCCGGCGGCGCGCTCCATGGCCGGGCCACGGGCGGCTGAGGCGCGCGGCGACGGGAGAGGGGTTGCGGCGGAATGGGCGGATCGGCAGGCGGTGGCGGCGTGAACTTGAACAGAAATGGAAAACGGCTGCGCTTGGGGAGGACGAGGAGGCGGCCTTGGCGTTTGCTACCTGCCAAGGTTTTACGCCACGGTTTCCAGACGAAACTGACCCGTATTGGCCTTTCGGAAGCATGCGCACATTCGAGAGACACTGCCCTCGGCCACGAGCACACACCTACGGCCTTGTTTCGATGCGTTTATCTCAATTCATACGGGTAGAAGTGAATTAGAGTAAAATTAAACTAAGTTTTATTTTATTCCACTTCAACATATATGAATTGAAGTTGATACATATGTATCTAAATATGGCCTACGATGAGTTAGTCTCATCAGCGTCAATGAGAGTTTCACGCGGATTAAAAAAGTTGAGGTGCCATAGTTTAAATAAAGAGAGATGCAAATAGTTTTATGGGATGAAATGAGTTTTATGAGAGATGAAACTTGTTTACACTATTTTCAATATCAGAGAGTCTTAGAAACAGAGCCATGAAACTCCCACTGACTGACCTAAGTTTGTCAGGTGTTAATATTCACATGTCTGTCGAAGAAAATACTCCTTGGTTTTCATGCCGAAAGTTTAACGAGATTTGTAGAAAATATGTGTAATATTTATATCTCCAAATAAATTTATTACAAAACTAGATTCAAATGTCTATCTAATAATATTAATTATGTACCGTAAATATTAATATTTTTATTTTTTTGTCAAAATTATTTCTTTTATATATATTTTTTGTCAAAGTTATTTTTCGAAAAACAAAAACGACCGATATTTAGGGATGGAGGGAGCATGTGTTTCGTGGCCATCTTTCGGGCAAAGCTGGCGTATAATTAAAAAAAATCGGACGAAGTCGGTTCTTCCATCATCCATCATCAACAAAATAATTTCTCTTAGCTGACAATATGGTGTCATCGCTGCGTGCCTAGCCAAGCCCGTGACTTCTTTTTTTTAAGGTGTTAGTGCCTGAACGTCCGGATAGACGCGTGCAAAGCCTGCCTTCATCCACTGATTTTTTTCGCCCCACATGCGCACCCCGCCCTGTCACAGCGTCTGCGTGTTTAGAGGACTCGCCTCGCACTAGCAGCCTGCCCTATCTGCCTCGATTCCAGGTTGTTCGCCCCTCCCCGCCCCGCACTCACACCCCGCCCCCATCGCGCCCCGACTGCCGGCCCCAAACTCGCCCCGTTCGTTGGCCCCCAGCTCGCCGCGCCTCATTACCCGATGTCCGCGCCGTGCCACCATCACTCCCCGCGCATCCTGACTCTCCGAACAATATGAAAGATGTGCAAATATTAAACACTTGAATGCAACATACGTATGCAACAAATGAAACATCTGGAACATACACTTATAATATATGTGTGAAACATATGCAGCATTCAGATAAAAACACTTGCAACTTGCAACATAAAAACACTTACTGCAACATAAGACTGAGAGTAGTTGAAACATTTGGAACATATTGTTTTGCAACATATGCAACATCCAGATCAGAACGCTTGCAACATACATCTGGAACAGATGAAATATTTTGAACAAACCTCTAAACTTGCAACATACGTCTAAAACACTTGCAACATATACAGCACCCCACTGATCTACTTTTGCAACATCCATATGAAACAATAGCAATATACCACTGAAACGTCTGAAACACTTAAAACATACACTTGCAACATGAGTTTTCATCGCAACATCTCCTTGCTGAGGTCGCGCATCACGGCGGCCATGGTGTCGACAGTGGCCACAACCTTCTAATGGGGAATGGCGGCGTCGGCACCACCACAGCAACACCTCGATGCGCGCGAGGGACGGGGCACAGTGGGGGATGGAGCGCGGCGCGACGATGGAGAGGACGCGGCGCTGGATGGGGGAGCCGCACGGCGCGAGATGGGGTGCGCGGTGGGGAAGATGGCAGCAACGAGCGCGCGACACAACATCATGCGATAGGGAGACATTTTTTAGAGAGAGATGGGGAGACGCAAAGAGTAAGCAGGCCAGTTGGGCTAGTATGCGCAGGCCCGAAAAACGACGTCCGCACTGATAGACGCCCGCTCCTAAGCATTACCGTTATTTTTTCTTTTGACGATGACCATTGTGGACATAAATATAATATCAGGAATGCTAACTTCTGAGCGCGCACGCTCGGAAGTCTCGACGTGCACACCCTCTCTATTGTGCGGTTGCAGGGGTGTGGAAGTCCGATGGGCCTTCTTCCCCAACACGTCCGAGCCGCACCACACCGGAGGCCTCACCCGACCGTGCCTTCTCCAACTCTGGCGACGCCTAGTGTTCCGGCGAGCCATGCTAACCCTTCTTCTCCAACTTCGACGGGTATAGAAGGGGCTGGCCAGGGAGGTAGAACGGTCAGGCGGTAGGGATGGCCAGTGGGCGGTTTAGGGGAGTTGACGGTGACAGTGGCGGCCGGGCCAGGGCGCGCCATGGCCGGACTTCACCATGGCCACATGTGGGAGGGTGGGGGAAGGGTTAGGGGGGGAAAGGAGGTCACTGCCGACAATAGGGTTTCGCCGGAGCTCCATGGCCACGGCGGGCCGGTGGGCGCCGGGGCAGTGGGAGGTGGTGGGGGCGGGGACAAGGGTGACGGTGAGGGCACGTCGCCAGATCTAGAGGCGTGGGGGATGAGGCGACGAGTGTAGTTTGTCCGGAGTCGGACGGGGCGAGGAAGAATGAGACAAGCGGGACCAGAAAGAAGGGGGCGAGGAAGAAGAGACGTGCGTGCGGCACTTTATCCGTGTGCGCATGTGGTGGGTAGCACTGCCCATATAATATATGAATGTCTTTTCCATGAAAAGACGTCAAAAGAACAAAAGGACACGCGCATAACTACTGTCTTTAGACTGTCTCCAACGGCAGGAACGCAAACACGAGACCTATCCTAAGATTTGAGTCACGTACAAGAAACGGTCACGCACCCAAAAATCTTCCTTCTCCAATAGCGAACCCAAAACAAGACTCCTAGTTTCCTCCGTCCGGTGCCGCTTGCTCCTCCATCTTCGTCTTCCCCGCGTTGTGCATAAGAGCAGCGAGGGAACGAGCGCACGACACTCAAGCGCTCAGAGCTGGGTTCGTAGCACAGCCACCAACCACGAACGCTGAAAGCATGAACAGGATGGACTCGTACGAACAGAAGAAGGGAAAGGAAACGGGCGGCCAAGAGAATCGACGAAAACCGAGCCAAATCAAAACAACTCGGCCCCAAATCTCGCACAGGTGATCTCCATGATGTTGGTGAGCTATCCCAGCAGAATCATGGCTCGAACCCAACTCAAACTTCGTTAATTTCAGATCACAGCCAAGAACCCAAATCCTTCCCAGAAACGAAAAACAGAGCACAATGAAGAACGAAAATCACAAGCAAGAATGATAAATCCCGGAGGAGAAAAGGAGGATTTGGGCTTTCATTCCCACACCAAATCATAGCAAATACACCATAAAAATCATAGGTTTTTTTTTATCTCTCTCAAGAAACACTAGAAGCGCTACCACGGGGGTCCGCCCGCGTGGGGGGTGGGAGGAAGGGAGGGGGGCCGGCCGTAGCAGGCGCAGGCGCCGCCGCGTCGCTCCCGTCGCCGCGTCGCTGCTTCGGGAGGGAAGGGAGAGAAATGGAGGGAAGTCAAAGAGAGGGAGAGAGATGCGAGGGAGGAGCGGAGGCAAGAGAGAGGGGAGGGGCCGCCGGTGGTGCTGCGCCAGCTGCTGCTGCTGCCGGGAGGGGGCGCCGCGCAAGCCGCCTCCGTCCCCACCGCGAGCGGCACCTTCGACGTCTGGCTTTAGAGATTTGCGTCGTCTCTCTCGACACGTTTATTTGCGTTTCGGTTCGGTTCGGTTCGAACGCAAAATGCGTCCTCTGTTTGGGTCATCCATTGGAGCGTGATTTTGATACACTGTAGATGATCTATTTTGCGTTTAGCTTGTGTTATTAGAGACAGTCTAAGCGCCTAGGAACCCCGGCCTCCCCCGCATTCCACGCAGGTGGCACTGTTCATCCACTGTTTCATTTTAATTTGTATTTTTATTTCCCCTCCCCTTTCACAGGCACTGTTCATCCGCTGTTTCATTTTTTGTTTCCCCTCCCCTTTTCACATGCACTGTTCATCCACTGTTCCGTATTCTATTTTTTAATTTTTTGGTTGCTTTTTTTCTCTCTCCTGTTTCGTAGAATTTTTTTCTTACTAAAAAACAGGCGTACCGTTTAATTGATGGAGGTTAGCATTATTTTCAAATCTAGCTACAAACCAAACACTTGCAACATATTTTTACCAAACTTTATCAGCTCTTTGTGGCCGATGGAAATCAAAATACCAACCATACTCAATTTTGCCACGATGGATTTGGAAACTAACCAAAATGTTACGACTAGTTTTAGTCGTGATATTATGTGTCCAACGGTCCACTAAACAAAGACGCTCTAGCTAGTATCCATCCCAACCTCGCTACCTACATCGTGTCCATTCCTGGGGTGGAGATAAAAGAACTGGATGTCAGCAGAAAAGGCACGTTACCGGTCATCCTCGCATTTTTTTTTCTAACCTACCACATTAGTTGAGCCTAGATCGGCGTATATTATCGAGTGAACATTTGAGCCCTCAAATTTGTCTCGTTCCTTAGCAAGTTGCTAGTTGATGGAAGAAGAGAAACAACTGTGATGTCCATCAACCAATGATCAAGAGGAAGAGGCACAATTAATGCATACCACTGAATCAAGCGCCAAAACTAAACATACTCCCGCTGCCTAAAATACAGTGTAATTATGATCTCTAAAATTTGTACTAAAATATAATGCATTCTATGTGGTGTCCATGCTTAGAGTTAGCAATATTTGTTAAAAAGGAAATCATAATTTGAGAAAAATTGCTTAATTGGGTTTAAACCATGAATATATACGTCATTTGAGTATTTCTTTAAACTGTCTCAAATTTTTGAAATGCGTTATACTATATACAATTAATAATGCATGCATATTCAACTAACCGTGCCCCCTCAAGGCCTTAATCAAGGACCAATATCTCAAAAGTCCTTATATTTGGAAAACTTACATGTATCATGGGATGAATCGGAGGGAGTATAATATAGATTTATGTTCACCCAAACAATAACATAACAGTGATTTCCCAAGACGATGGTCATCAAACCTTTTGTTTTATTTGCTAGATTTACACTATTTTTTTCTTAGAGCCACCATAACCGTAACTCATGAT
Organism: Miscanthus lutarioriparius; assembly: GCA_904845875.1. Classification (NCBI taxonomy): domain Eukaryota; kingdom Viridiplantae; phylum Streptophyta; class Magnoliopsida; order Poales; family Poaceae; genus Miscanthus; species Miscanthus lutarioriparius. The sequence goes on along the minus strand of CAJGYO010000019.1, from coordinate 3,711,130 downwards.
GACTATCACACAGCAGTGTTCTAGCTAAAAGCTTCGTTTAAGTTTTCTTCTGTTGTGTTCTTGACTTCCAAGCCCAACATTGGCCAAAGGATATAAGCAGCCTGTAAAAGCTATCATCTACATGCATGCACATTGTCAACACAATCTTGCAAATCGTAGGAGCATAAAAATGTATTTCTTGTTCACAAGCCTCTTACAAAATAAAACCAATATAGAAATAAGCAGTTTACTCATGATATCTTGGATCACTGTATGACACATCTCTTATCTTAGTTTGCGACTTGCAGTCCATCCTTGTTTGCCTTTGAAGGGGTAACACCCTAAAGCTGACTGTACTCCGGGCAAGGTCTTTTGTGGGATCAAGGGATGCACTGTGATTTCTGGAAAATTCCGAGGAACTATCTGCCAGATTCTTGTTCTGGATACAAGAAGCTGTGGCTGAGATTGGTATAGGTGCGAGTGCCATCTGTGTTGCCATATTGAAGTTGAGGTGCTCGTTCAGTCTCCGGTTGCCAGTATCAACACAGATTTCTTCAAGAACGCTTGCATGGTCAGTGAAGAATTTGATAAGCCGCAGTCCAAGGCAGCTGGAGATGGAGTTGTTGTCCAGTCGAAACTGCATGCTGACTCTTCCCAGAGTGCGTTGCAAGCAGGCGAACGAGCGGCCACTGAGTCCAGGGATATCAGGAACATCTTCAAGAACGCAGTCCAAGGCTGTCTTTGATCCTTTCCGGCGCACGAAGCGATCGATGGACTTGTTGCAGTCCAATCTATCTTTCCTTTCTAAGAACTCACGTCCATATCGTGGGTCCTTGTCAGGGAGAGCCGTCACAGTATTGCTCAGCTTCAGCATGATTTCACCAAGAGCAGGGCAGCAATGGAGCAAGTTGGCAATGGCCACGGCCGCCGTCTTGATCTTGGGACGATGCATCCCTTCCAGCTCGAGGCGCTCCAGGCTAGGGAACGCACACTGCAGGAGCCTGGCGTGCCTGGCCTCGCCAATGGCGGCGATGTCCTTGAGGTCGTTTCCCACCTTGAGCTTGAGGGTCCTGGCATTGGTGAAGTTGTGCAGGAACTGCCAGAAGAGCACGCGTCTTGTTTCTTTGTCATCGTCTTTGTTATAGTCCCGGAGGAAGTGCAGGACCACCCGTACAACGCCAGGTGCCGCCGCCGGTCGTAGCCTGAATCGTCGCATGAGAGCCTTGTATTTGAAGGATTGTAGCCTCGGTGCATCGATCTCGATTGCCCAGCTGCTATTGCCGCGGCGGCGATCCCCTGATTCTTTGCCGCACAACGACAGCACGAGCGTGGTCACGGCCTGGAAGCTCAGGCGGAGCACGGGCACAAGTGGTTCTGCTTGTGCTGCTGCTTCTGCCGTGGTCTGCTGGAAGTCCGGAGGCAACAAGAAGAAGAGAGACTCCAGTGGCACGGTGGTGAGCTCCGGCGCGGCGTCCAGCAGGGCCTGGAGAACCTTGGACTCAACGGCGCAGTACCTTAGCCGCAACGTCACCAGCCGTGGGAGTGGGAAGGCAGCCGTCAGGGTACACCTGGTGACTGGTGAGGTCCAGCACGCGGAGGGTCTCCGACGACGGGAGGGAGGCGAGCCCATAGATCCCCGTGTGCCTGTGGTTCTCTTTCTCAAGGTAAAGGAAGGCGCCGTCGGAGGAGACGTCGACGGCGGCGACGCGGAGCTCCTCAACACGGCGCGCCGCTTGGTGGGAGACTAGTAGCGTGTCTGGTTTGGGGGAGTATCCCATCCGGAATGGAGTGATCTAGAATGTCATAATTACTTGTTGGTTCGGGTGATGCTTTGACTGTATTTGGTTAGTGGAGTGGAGTGAACATTGGCTTCGAGATAAAGATGACAACGGCCCCTGATACCTGATATCTGACGGGTATTTGATCCATTAGGGGATGGAGATGAGATCATATCTTTACCCGCGGGTATCTAAGGTCCTGTTTGGTTGAGCTGTGGCTGTGGGAGAAAGCTGCTGTGGGTTGTGAGCTGTGGAAAAGCTGCTGTGGGCTGTGAGCTGTAGAAAAGCTGAAAGCTGTTTGGTTAAACAAGTATAAAATATACCTTTTATCTTTATCTCTCTTGAAACAACTATGGAAGAGCTTTTTATTCCACCAATTTCGAAAAGCAGAAAGCCAAAAGCCAAAAGCAGGGTCAAACCAGCTTTCAAAAATGAACTACGGAAAAGCAGCTGCTTCTGAAAAAGCACCCTCCAAAAGCAGCCCCTTTGGTTGGGCTTTTGGCTTTTGGGGCCAAAAGGCAAAGCCAAAAGCCCAACCAAACAGGGCCTAAATGGGCAAGAATCCATCCCCGACGGGTATAGCGAGTACAAGAACGTTCTCTGTTTACCCGTCCCCGTTACCCGTTGGGGAACCCAACTATTTGAGCTGTCATGCGAGTATTATGCCCAAAGAAGCTCAACATAGGTATTTTGGTCCAAATCTGAACAATCATATATATAGTTTATGTGTTCTAGGAACCCTAGTTCAATTTTTCCTCACCATCTCCGCCAGCAGCACAAGCACGCCTGCCTCACGAGCGCTCGTGCCCCTCGCTTTCTCAGTTTGGTCTCTTTGTCACCTTTGCTCGTCCTCCTCGCAACCTCGCTCCTTCTCCTCGGCATCTCCGAGACTCCGACACTTATACCTGGGTGAAGAAGAAACGTCTCCGATTACAAAGCTACGACCCCAAGTGTCCTTGTTTATCGGGTATGCAGTACCCGTCGGGTATCTGTTACCCGACCGATACCTGACGGGTACGGGGATGGACAAGAATCTATACCCGAGACAGTTAACAGAAACGGGGACGGGATGAATTCTCCGTAGCGGGGAAGAGAACGTTCCGACGATACCCGACAGGTACATCCCGTTGCCATCCTTACTTCGAGAATGTGCTCGTCCGAGGTGGTCCGTGACTTTTGCCTGCTGGTGCACCGATGCTTCGAACCAAACGGCACCAAGAGCGCTCGGATCGTCTGGCACCATTCCGTCGCGTGAACCAAAACACGCTGTAGAGCGCCGACCACGTTGGCATCGTCTGTGGGCCAGCCGCCCCTGCCGCGGCAGAAACTGCTCGATGGTGATTTCCCCGTCAGTGGACCCCACGCGCAGGGTGAGCCTTGTGATGGGGACCTCGGCGGCGTCGAGCGCAGCCCTTGGCGGCGTGGACGAACGCCTCTTGGGCCAATAAGGCGGTCTCCTCTGTTTCTTCGTACGAGGAGTACGTTCCGTCGTACCGAGCATGTCCGAGAGGTTCTCTAAATCTCACTCTAGACCATCATCTATAGAATCATTTGTATAAAAAATATTTTCTATATCTTTTTACACTTCAATAATTTTTCTATATCCATACGTAGTGTAGAGAGCTATTCTTGTATTCTATTTTTCGCTAGAAAAAATTCGAAATAAAAAATAGCTATATTTATGCCTCGTTTGACAGGGTTTCTCTAACGGCTTTAGGAGCCGCTTGGAGCTGTTTTCTGTCAAACGGGGTAAAATAAAACGGCTCCACCGATGAAGCCCCTAAAAACGTGCTCTCACAGAGCTTTAGAGTGGGAATAAGCCAAAAATAGTGGCTTCTCTCGGCTTCACCTCATTCTACATGGCGTTCTCTGAGAGCATATTTTAAGAAAAACTATATGTAAAGCTGTTTTGCCAAACGATTTATTAAAATGGCTACAGCTCCACCCATAGAGCTGTTCGTGGAGCTGAAGCCCCAAAAAAGGGCTTCATGGGTGAAGTGGAGCCGTGCCAAACGGGGCCTTAGATAACTATTTAGTTTTTCACCAAAATCTCTATTCCTAACATTTAGGAATGATACGAAGAGCCTGTCGAAGATGTAGTCGTAGGCTTGCACGGCGAGGTTGACGGCGCCGCACGAACGCCAGAGCGAGCCCCACCGCCCTGAGAGCACGCCGGTGGAAGCAGCCTCCTTGGAGGGGACGAAGCAGAGGATGCGCCGGAGAAGGTCGTCGGAGAGGTCCGACAAGCGGTCCTCGCCGCCGCCCATCGTCATCGTCTCGTCAGCGGTGTTGTGATGCGATCTTGATTCGTCTTGTACGGGTCTCGCGCATAGGAGGATTGGCGCTGGCGCATTTTGTGGATCATAAAAAACCGACTCTGATTTTTTGTGAAAAAAATATCACCGATAATCGATTAGATATATACTAGGAGGTTATTGAAGCGGGCACAATGGAGGCGTCCTCCGGCGGCGCACTCATCACCAACAAAAGAAAATATGTATTGTTCTCTTCAGCTCCTGCCGGCTCGCCCCGCCCGACACCGTCAGCCTGCCGTCCCTAGCGACTCTGCTCCTGTCCCACGTGTCCGACCTGGGAGCGATCGACGTGGAGTGGCTTGTCGCTGCTGCCCGCGCCTCGCCGACCTGACTGACGCTTGAGGTCTGCAGCGCGGTCATCGCGTTCTCCACCGTCGGAGGCGGCGCCCGCCTTCACAGGCTGGCCCTCCGCTGCTGCCACAGCCGAACGATCGTCGCCGTCGACTCCTCAGATCTACAAGTGTTCGAGTACAGGGGCGCCGTGCCCGAAGGCTCGTTCCTGACCATGCGCGGCGGCCGCGCTCCACGAGGATCGCTAGGCGATGCTGGCCTCGTTCGCTTGGCTGAAAAAAAACAAGCCGAAATACTGTTCCGGCTGATTTGTTGTGAGAGAAAAATATTGTTTCGGCTAAAAAAATAAGCTGAAAAGTACAGATTATAAGAGAAGCGAACAGGACCGCTGTGTATGTGACAGTGGGTGCACGTCAAAATTAAAACTTAGTGCTAACTATCATTTTTTTACCACATGTGCACCCCCTTTGCCAAAAAATAATGCACCCACAGATCCAGCAAACCAAGGTTGAGCGGCAAAAGAAGAGTTTTAATCCCATGCCAGCTATCATATATGCTTGATTAAACAAAGCCAAAGTCCTAATAGTTACATGCAAAAAGTATATTACTCCACTGTTGAAACCAACGTATTTTAGCTTTTCTCACATTTTTGTATTTTAGCTTCAGTGCAAAATCATATACCGAAAATAAAATTGTGCACCCCATCTTTTTTTTTGTTTTTCCATTCGATAGAGCTTCAACTAGATTAAGGTCAGACTCTGGCTCCTCAGTCTACTATTAGTAGAAAGCCATTTCTATCTATATTATTAAAATGAACTAAAGGAGTCACTAGAACTACTATTTTTTGTTTCACCGGCTCGGGTGCCTTCGTGCACTATAGCGAGCAGTCGGAGCCATGACAAATAATACATGTGGACATGCCCGTCCCACTTCTTCACTGGTAAAAGATGTGCCCGTCAATAGTGAGACATCTGCGATGAGTTCATCAATATCGAGATTTGCCAGTCCAACTTAGTATTTCAGAGGTGTTTATAGGGTTAAAGTGTATGTGCCTGTGTTTATACGGATGAGTGTGCGCTCGTGTATATGAGGGCACACTTCTATCTAGGTCTCTTAGAAAAAAAAAATCACCAAGATATGTACAAACTCGTGTTATAGGATATGGTAGCATTTATAAAATATGATATTTAAAAAAATCATGAAACCGCCAAAATTTACGAATTATATCTAAAATTTTGATAAAAGTTTAAACTTTACTCGCACCCCTCGTATATTTGGCTCTGGCTTCGCCAGTGGTCGCTTACTGTAAGGTCGACATCTGCGGAGCAGAGGCCACATCAGAGGAGGAGCTCTGAGCTCGTGATACTGAGGCAGGTAGCTTCTGCGGCTGCTTGTGATTTGTGAACGCTAAGCACCTGCACCCCGAGTCCGCTCGCCTCGGCTCAGGCCTCGACAAGGGCGTGCCTATCAGCTTGGCTTCCTTCCCGAGCCGCCTCCACCTCGAGATGAGGGGATGCCTTCCCAACGACGATAGCGAAGATACATTGGCGCGATGAGCACGGTCCTCGAGCACGCGCCGAACCCGGAGAGGTAAACTAACCATGTGTTTGGTTTGCGGGTTCAACTGGGATATCCCGGGTTCGTCCCAGATGATCTGTTGTTTGGTTCTAGAATCAGTGGGTTGGGTTCATCCCGCACAAGGTATATTCTCTCTAGATGCGGGTTCGTTGGGTACCTCCAAATCGGAGAAATCATCTCGACCCGATGGACGTCGTTGCATCTCCGTTGGCGGCGCTTGACGCGGATTGCTCGGATGCTTCTCCATCGCCAAGCATGGGCGACCTCCGCGCCAAATGATGTCCGGATGCTTTGGCCATGGCGCGGCTCTCAGTGCGACCTCGGCTCCCGGTCCCCGCCCTCCGACGCGGACGAGCCCCGGCCCTTAGCCCTCGGCGGACGTTGCATCGACTGCATCGACGGACGTTAAGTCCGTCCGTTACTGTACAGCGTCCGTCTCTGCGCTGGAAGAGCGCTTCGACGCGGGCTGCGGGCGAGAGGAGCGGCGGCTTCTGAGGGAGGGAGGAGGAGCGGCCGACGAGGCGGCGAGGAGGCGGCCGGGAGGGGAGGGGCGGCTGGGGAGGAGCCGGGAGGGAGCGCCGGGAGGAGTCGGGAGGCAGCGCCAAGCGCCGGGTGGAGCCGAGGCGGCACGGCGTCGGGAGGAATTGGGGAGGCAGCCAGCGTCGGAGGGAGAGCGAGGGGCTCATGGGAGGAGCCAGGAGAGGAGCCGTCAAGGGGAGGAGGAAGAAGGTAGAAGAGGAAGGAGAAAAAAAAAAGAAGAGGGGTGACTGGTGGGCCCCATGCAATGGGTGTGTGGGTCCAGAACTAACGGTGTTAAAAGGACATCCATCCCAACCCTCTCAACCTCTTCTACCAAACAAAAGACTGGGTCGGCTTCAACCCACTCATCCAAACACGAGATGGGTCGGCTCCGACCCATAAAAGTGGGTCGGCTCCAACCTAACCCACATCGTCCCAAAACCAAACACATGCTAATTTCAAAACTAAGGTGGTGTTGGATCATTAGTACAGGACTAAAGTCTAACCTCTAAATTTTAGTTCTACTGAGTTGTTTGATACATAGGCTAAACTTTAGTCCTCTATTTACCTTTATTTAATTATTCATGCACAGCTATGCATGCGAGCGACAAGGGGTATGGGGCGTCCAGTGCCCGCCCCGAGGGAGTTTAGCCCAGTTTAGAACCTCTTTGGAGCAAAAGATTTTAACCTAGTTTTTAGCCATTTGCTCACTTTTACCCCATCTGTTTGGATCCCCATGGCAAAAAAAAAGGGCTAAAAGTGTAGGACTAAAGTTTTGTAATGGGATCCAAACAGGGCCTAATTGCAAAAACGGTAACTAATTGAAGTGACGATTCTATTAGTTCTAACTAGTCCATGATTAACTCATACTATGGTGCTACATTAAATATGTGCTAATCATAGACTAATTAAGATTAGTAGATTCGTCTCACCGATTAACCACCGTTTATGCAATTGGTTTTGAAATTAGTTCGCGTTCGGTCCTTCTAATTGTCATCCAAACATGGTGCAAATTTAGTAGCCAGGATCAAACAGGCCCAAGGCCTTCAAGGGGGCACGGTTTATTGAACATGCATCCATTAATTAAGTGTATACTCCCTCCGTCGTATAGTATAACACATTTCAAAAATTTGAGACAGTTTAAGAAAATACTCAAATGACGTTTGTATGCAAGGTTTTAACCCAATTAGACAGTTTTTCTTGATTTGTTATTTCCTTTTTAACAAAATTTGCTAAATCTAAGCATGTGCACCACATAGAATGTATCTTTAGTGTAAATTTTAGAAACCATAATCGCACTGTATTCTAGGTAGAGAGAATATGTTTAATTTTGGTGCTTGATTGAGGGGTATGCGTTAATTGTGCCTTTTTCTCTTGATCATTGGTTGATGGACATCATAGACATTTCTCTTCTTTAAAATGTTCTAAAAAAACTTTTGTAAGAGGAGAAAAAAACTATTCACATGGAACAAACATGGAGAAAAAAATGTACACATAAAACATAACATGAAAACTGATGGAAGAACTTTTAGGAGTAAACTTCACTTCAACAACACTAAAGATATAGGGGTTAGGATAGGGAAAGGAAAATGAATGAATGACTAGGATTCAATGAGACGTAAGAACGGATGGCTAGGATACAATATCTCATATCCCTACCCCAATCCTCGTCCCCATCCAAAGGTTACCTAAAGTTTAGGCCAAATCTAGGTCAGCCCAAACTCAAGTAATATGAAGGCCAAAAGAAAACATAATAAAACTGAAAATGGGCCAAGGGCCACTTCACATTGGCCCTGTTCGCTTTGCTAAAAAGTCATGGCTGAAAATACTCAGCCTGTTCGGCTGGGGCTAAAACGATTGTATACGATCGTGGATTATTACTGCTGACTGGTTTGGTGTAAGAGAAAAATACTGTTCTGTCTGTAAATTTACGATCGTTTACGACCAAACGACCAGGGGAAAGAAGGCGAGAGGAGACGCGCACAGTGTGGAGTGCCAGACTGGGGGCAGACTGGAAGCTTGGCGCCCTCCCCCCGCCGGCCGCCGCAGCCGCCGCCACCGCCAGCGCGCTACCCCTTTGGCCCTTTCCCTCCCCTGTCCCCTCAGGTCGGTCGCTTGTAGTCGCAGCGATACAATTGCATCCCAACATCCTGTTATTTGTTAGGATTTTGTGATGCATGTCACGCATCTCGATATCGGCTTTAATTTGAAGGCACCACTACAGGAATCGGAAGGACGAGTAAACGAATTGGGGATCGAATCTAGCGGGTTGATCGAGTTCATCGCAGTTCATCAGCAGGGGCAGCTTGAACTCGAAGTTGGGATCGTCGTCGGCCATGGGCGGCGTCTTGGGCCGGCGGTTTCTGAATCTGATCGTGGCCGGCTGCTCCCCCGGCGTCAAATCGGTGCGCCGCATCAACCTGGCGCAGCTGTTTTACCGTGACACACCACCCCCACCACCACCATCAAAGACGACGGAGATGGAGACGCTTCGGCTTCCTCGTCCAAGCTTCACCTTGCGTGGTCTAAACAACGGATGGAACCTGAACTGCTTCGCGTTCGCGGACTCCAAGGTCATCTGCGGGGATGATCAGTCGGGGCTCGGCTTCATCTTCGACCTGGACACACGCAAGGTGGGAACCATGCCCCCGCTCCCCAAGCTGCCGACGGTGAAGCCCGTCTCCGTCTTCGCTCACAAGCCCCACGTCGTCGACGACAGATTTTGCCATGACAACGGTAGCAGCCTCTTCCTCATGGAGAGGGTTACCCAGCTAGAGCCCATCTCCAATGAAGTGCAGGAGAGCGAGCAGTTCGTGGGCTTCATCACCAATTATCCGAGCGGGCCCTGGGGCCACAAATGCTTCACCTGCCGCCTCCTTCCGCCGCCGCCATCTGTACGAGACATGGAGCTGGTACAACAACACCCCCGAGATCACAGCCTATGGCGTCGTCGGTGGCGGATCACATGTTTGCATATCCGTTCATGGTGTTGGCACCTATTGCCTGGACACAGCAGACCACACGTGGAGCCAAGTTGGAAAATGGACGCTGCCCTTCCATGGCAAGGCCGAGTACGTGCCTGAGCTCAGCCTCTGGTTTGTCCTCTCCGGCGGCGATTCCCGGCACTTGGTTGCTGCTGACCTCTCCGACGTCATGGATTCCCAGCCACAGCTAGTGGGCGGCCCTTGGAAGGAGCTTGATCCACCAGATGAATGGAAGGAATGCAAGGATCCTCAGTTTGTCAGCCTGGGTTCTGGCAGGTTCTGCATTGCAAGGTCTTCCAAGAAGCTGCAGGCTCTGCTGGTGATGAAGTGATCCATGAAAATGTCGTTGCTGTCTTTACTGGCGTTGAGGTCAATAGCAGTGGCAAAGGTGGCACTGCAGGGAAAGTGGAACTGCAAATGACCCCTCACAGATCAAGACGTGTCAACAGCACTAGCATCGAGGCATTGTTCTAAACAAATAATTTTGGTGCTTAATTTGCTCTTCAGGTTCACTGTTTTATCCTTTATCTATCTTCTGAGTTCTGATGAGGTAATTCATTGTCATCATGGACTTCGACATTCTCCTGAAGTGCAGTGATGCTACATATTACTCCATTAAACTATATATCTTAATTTGATTCCGCTACCATTTATAGTTACCTTCATGTGATCATATATTCAGTGATCTACCCTCCGTCTTCCAAACAAATTAACTTTTAGAGTTATCACCAATCAAACTTTTGTAAGTTTGATAAACTTGTTTGCCCCCTTGCCCCTTCTTTGCTCGTCGCAATTCTGTTGCCGTATAATCTCTAACTTTGTTAAAAGTCGGGTTCCCTTGAGCTAGCTTCAGTATGCGTCTTGCACCACCGATGATCTAATTCAAGGAACCTTGTAAGGAGTTTATCCACCCCTTTCCTCTTAATGAAATACTTGTGCCCCAAAATAAGTTTGATCAACTCTTATAGTAAAGAATATTAACATCTATGCACGCTTTTGTTTTCTATATTGTATGGAAATATTCCGAACTGACCGCTTTCGTTTTCTATATTATGATACCGTTTTCTATATTATGATACCGTTTCCGAATTTCGCCAAACATAAAAAATTGTCATTTTCAATTGGTTTCACAACCATTTTTGGTACTCTTTAATTGCTAAAATGTAGAAATATCCTGAACCGACCGCTTCTGTTTTCTATATTGTAATACCGTTTCCGACCGTTTTCATCCTTCCTCGCTGCCCCTCTTCTAATTCTTCCTCCCCCTGTCACACCTCTGCCCATCCTATCATGATCACAATTACATATGAGATCTCATCATCACATATGTGAAGGACGGCAGGACGATTCGAGGACTTGTTCCGACCAAATCTAGTGGAGGGAGAATGTCGATCTCCTTCCGTTTAGGCTAGGGGCGACTCCATCAATGGTGGCAGTGCATATTCTTGTGGGCAAAAGAAAAGGATTGGGAAAAGAGAGAACGTGCAGAGAGAGGCTTCATTTCAACCAGGGGCATATTGGTCACACTAGGTTACATCTTGATGAAAAGATGAAATGAAAATGGAGAAAATTCATTATAGCAAGAAGGCCTCGTTTTATAATAATATTCTAGAAAATTGTGTTTGTGAGATGGCATTCAGGCAAAGCGCACCCTTAACAATAACAAAACTCCAATTTTAATTTCTCGCGTGAGAAATAAGTTGAACAACTTGCTACAGTCTATGATTCGTGTTTTGCCATGGTTGTGGACTGGGGCTGCCTACTTAGTCTAGGCTAGGATGGGTTGTTGCTTGCTTGGAATCCCAATAATTATTTGTGGTTGAATAAAATGATAAAAAAAACTAAATCATTTTTGTTTTGTTATCATATAGTTTTTACCGTTCCAACATTCATTTTTTGGATTAATTTTCGTTTAGGACAGAAATCAGAATTTTTTTGAAAACAATCACGGTAATCAAAATTAGTCCATCTTTGGAATGCATATTTGTCCCTGTTTCATGTGTTTTTATAGATATTTTTATAAAATTCGAGCACACAAACCAAGGAACACCTTAATATTTTCATTTATAGGCATGGTACATGCACAGGTATCCGTTGGTTACCCGCTTCATCTCGTGTAACTATCGGATCTAGTCATGCCTCAGGGAAGTACCATCGAAAGTAGTATACCACTATAAGTATATTACTCCCTCTGTTCTAAATTATCAGTCATTGTGACTTAAGTTAAAAAGATTTGGCTTAGGATAAAACCCAAAAATAAGTTATGGTTTAAAACAAAGGGAGTAATATTTATTTATTTATAAATTTACAGAAAGAATATAGCTTTTTTTATGAAATTTACATTTGGACAAGATCTATATATCAGTGTCATTCCAAGCTCTCAAATGTGACATAAGAAGTAATTATTAATACTAACTAATAAAATTTTAACTTATTATTACTCGAGACGCACTCCAAAAACAAAATAATAACGTAGGACTTTCTTGCTCTTCATCACGCGTACGGCTCCACGCCTCCACGCAGATTCAGAAATTTCGCGGGAACTCGAGTCAAAGTCGGATACGGGTACAGACGCGCGAATCCGATCAGATCAGAGTTCACAAATTGGGATGTCGGACACGCAGCAGCTACAGTGCACCGCCTCCGATCCGGCTCCGGCTGTCCCGCAGCCGCCGCGTACATGGTCTCGCCTATAAATACATCGCTCGCCTCGCCTCCTCCGACCTCAGCTCTTCCAGCCTTCTCTCACCGTCACCGCACAACACAATCCCACGGCGGAGATGGCGCCACCGGCCCTAGGCCCGGAGATCTACGGCCTTGGCTTCCGCTTCAACCCGACGCCGCAGGAGGCGATCACCTACTACCTGCCCCGCCTCATCTCCGGCGACCCGGGGGCGCTGCACGAGGTCGTGCGCCCCGTCATCCACCACGCCGAGGTCTACGCCTGCGACCCCGCCGACCTCGCCCGCCGGTTCCGCCCCATGCCGAGGACCCACAACCGCTTCTTCTTCACCGTCATCAAGAAAGGCGTGCGCGCAGCCGGCCCCGGCTCCTGGGCCGGGCAGAGCACCGTGGAGATCAAGGACAAGCAGGATGTCCAGATCGGCGAGCTCAGAAAGTTCCGGTACAAGAAGCGTGGCGTCTTGACGGACTGGCTCATGGAGGAGTACTCGTCGTGCGGTCTGGACGGGGCCGGCGATGGCGGCATGCAGTTTGCGCTCTGCAAGGTGTACGTGTCTCCAAAGGCCGCTCCGAACTCCGACGCGTATAAGGAGTCTGATGCTTGGTTCGCAACGCCGCCGCCTGCTGCGCCCGCCGTCATCACGCAGCCGGTGGCGGCCAAGAGGCCAGCGCCGCCGCAGGACGCCATGTCACCGTGCCCCAAGAGAATGCGGGGTCCGGCAGGTGGCAACGTGCCCTTGCCACCACCACAGCCTTCGGCGCTGCCAGCTCCGACCCGGACGCCCCTCGCCGCTGTTCGGAAGATGCCCTTCGCACCACCACAGCCATCTGCGCCTCGCCGGGGTTCGACGCCACAACCATCGCCCGCTTCAGCTCCGCCTCCCGCGCCGCCAGCTCCGACCCGATCGCACCTCGCCGCTATTCGGAAGGTGTCGTTCGCTCCACCACAGCCGTGTGCGCCTCGCCGCGGTTTGCCGCCTGCCTCGGTGACACGGCCATCTCCCGCTCCAATTCAGGCTCCGGCGCTGCCAGTTCCGATCCCTCCTGCGGTGGAGGCGCGTCGCTTGCCAATGCCGGCGCCACCGCGGCCACTTGCGCAGCGCAAGGAGCAGGTGCCGTTGCCAGCTCCCCAGGTGATACGCGCCTCCTTGCCGAAGCAGAGGAGGATACTGGATCCGTTTGAAGCCACCATGCTGAGAGATGAAGCAGAGGTGCAAACAGTGGCTGCAGCACCTCATCTGCCGGAGTCCCCTGCTGCTGCGCCTGCGCTTCAAGACGACGAGGACGACGGCTTGGTCAAGGCCTTGGAGGACGCCATGTCGACAGCCGAAGCAGAGGAACAAACGGTGTCTGCTGCCCTTCAAGACGAAGACGAAGACGGCTGGGACGAACTTGACAAGGAAATTGAAGACGCCATGCGGACAGCGGAAGCAGATGAAGAAACAGTAACCGCAGCACCGGCTACGCTCCAAGAAGACGACGACGACTTCGCCAAGGTCATGGAGGATATGCTGTCAGCCGAAGCAGAGGAGCCAACGGTGGCTGAGCTAGAATTCGATGTCGACGCTTTCTTCAACTTCTCTGAAGAGACGCGGCTGCGAGTATGCCTGCCTCAAGCTGACCATGCCATCAAAGTTTAATGCTTGCTTAGACATCAATTGTAAACTCTTTATATGTATGTATGTATGCTAAATCTGTGGGGAGAAGGAACTCTCCTGCCAAACCTTAATGTATGACGTGACAAGGATATGTTAACAGGTAGTCCTCACTGATCCACGCTTCCTATCCCTAGCCCGCCCGCCCCTGGCGGCCACCCCCGCGCCACCGCCGCCGGCGCCAGTGGCCGCCCTGGCCCCGGCACTTGCCTCCCCCTCCCCGTCACCTCCCCTCCCCTCAGCCACCCCCCTCCCCTGCCCAGCCGTGCGCGGGGGAAGGCACGTGAGAGGCCATCGTCGGCGGGGCCGGATCCGGCCCCCACGGCCCAGCCACGACCAAATCCGGCGGCTAGGCCCTCATCCACGCCGTTGGGTGCCTCTCCACCTCCGCGGGCTGCTCCCCAGCGCTATGGCCCCTCTACGCCACTGTAACAGAACCGACCAATTATACGATATTAAGTAAGAAAATCTTCCGCCGAAGCAGATAATTTAGCAAACTTAAGCCCGTATAACCCGGTAGTCCGTGAAACCACGAAGGATTTCAAACCAATCGACATACAAACCAAGATCATACAAGTTTAGCAGTCACCGTCACATGTTACATAAAGTTCGCAATGACAGTGGATACATCAGAGTTTAGAACATAAAGTTATTACAACCCAAGTTCAAACTGAAACAGCGAAAGCAAATAGTTTTAAAGTCACGCACACACTTTTAGTTTAGATACAGTGCCAGTAGGTAGTCATCTTCCACAAAAACATAAGATGAGAGATACGGAGTGACCATTGCCCTTGGTCCTAGTTGTCACCCATCGCCGGGTACAGGCAGTTAATGCAATAGCCGTAGTACATTTGATCATCTGCAACAACAATGGGAACAACGCCATGAGTACGAGAAGATACTCAGCTAGACTTACCCGTCTTAAACCAAAATAAAGCGACACCAAGGATTATGCAAGACTTTCTTTAGTGGGCTAGCTAACTTGTTTGCGAAAAACATAAGCTATCATGAAGACATCATTTTAAATACTTTGCATCATCTTTATTATAACCTATTCATCTAGGTAAGCACCTGTACTATAGCAATCACTTGATTAACCAATAACATCCAGTTACCAATTTAGCTTTAGCATGTCCATACCATCCAGATAACCATCATTGTTCTATAATAATTACTACGATACCGTAGCTCGAGTCAAGTGCTCACTATTCAGGAGTGATGGCGATTCGAATCGATTCCTAACCAGCTGGTGATTTATTCCTCACACAAACCAGACCCACCGATCAAGTGAGCTACAGATCACCAATGAGACTTTCCAAGTAGCCACGGGATAACAGTTATGGACCGCACTACCCAGGGACCGCCCGACAGCCGGGGCGCACCTTGGGCTTACTCTTCGCGTCCCCGTCATACCCCCTTCAGCACCAGTCTGCCAATCCGAGTTTATCCCGGCTCGAAAAGTGTCACTACCTTCGTGGTCGAAAGGTACTTTATTCGGCCAGCTAAATGTGAGGCATGCGTTCAACATGACAAGAGGGACGAGCAACGATCGGTCCTTAATCGACGTAGACGGAAAACTAACGGCACCCCAGAATCTTGTCTGGTTGCCTCCAATTTTTTTTCGTCTGATCTCCAATTATTCATCACACATGGTTCATTCCAGGATATCATTCTTTTTATAACTAATTTCTTCCAGTAACCACCTATAAAAGTAGGTGACCGGAAATCACCGATCGCTACCGGTCTAAGCAAGGCTAAGCAGTTATTCGATCCTGACCTAACAGGGGAAAGGTAATAAGGTAGGCAAGGATAGTAATAAATGCATCAACGGTTTCAATCAACTCCTACAACTTAATGCAACAATATATAAACTCATATATATAGAAAGAATTGCTTTTATAAATTAGGAGACTTATAATGCTCCGGGGCTTGCCTCGTTCGAACGAACTAGGTTGATGATCCACGCACTCGGGCAAGTCCTCTCCTTGCTCCTCTTCCTCTAGCACCTCCTGTGCCTGGACTTCTTGTGGATCTGTCCCGGTCTGCTCTTCCTGAACTGCTATTAGCAACTCTTTCTGCGATCCTGTATGATGCAGATGTATAAGTGCTAATGCATAGGTGCATCGGAGAGATGACATGTAATGATCATGATGCATGAAATGTAGATGAACATGTTTAACTTTATTGGACATAGTAGTAGCAAAGCTCTTCTACAAGGTAGTCAACATCATCAAGAACATGTACTACTATCTACTACGACAACCACTGTACTAACATGCCAAACCACCACAGCAAACTAAGATGCTTCAAAGATACACCAAAACGAACATTATTAACTAAACTCGCATTAAAGAGGATTATTTTATTTTATTTTAAACTAGGGCTACAACAGAAACATATATTTCTGGTGCTTATAAAAATCTAATAAAATTACAGTAGCATAGTACTACTCTAAGTAGACTACCATAAAATTTTCATGGCATTTGGATAAGTAAAATAGCCTACATAAAAATGACAAGGCATAAGTGCTTAAAAAGGCATAAATAGAAAACCTTAGTTAAAAGTGCTAAGCAAGATATTTCATATTTTTCCTAACATCCTTAAGGTACTAGGATACTACCCACCAAGTTTCATGGTCATAGGCTTCCTAGATAATTTACAAAAATTCACACAAGTATCAATCAATGATAAAAGGAAAATCTATAACTCAAAAATCATACATGTAATGACTCTCAAATTTTAACCAGAGCTTTTACTAAGCAAGACTAGCTTACCCACAAAATTTCATAATTTTTGGATCACAGAAACTCAAGATATGATTTAAACAAGTTTGCATGCATTTAAAAACACATTTCAGTTTCCTATTTAATTCATCCAAAATTTCTACATCATGTGCTCATGTCATATTTTTCTTAAATACTAGACTTCCCTGTGAGTCTAATAAAATTTGAATCACACCATTTGGATCTACACATTTGTAGTTACAAAATTCACAAAACATCATAGAAATCTGTAAATTTGAACTATCATATCACTACACTGTCACTGACGCGTGGGACCCGCGTGTCAGCCGGGCCCGCTGGTCAGCGACACAGAACAGGGGAGACGGCACGCGATGGTGCGGCGATGGTCTAGCTCGCCGACGGTGGCTCCTCCAGGCGACACCGAAAGCACCGCCGTGATCTCCGTGATGAGGTGATTCGATTGGTGCTACCGGCGAGACCTAAGACCTAGCGGAGGTGGCGCGTCGCTAGTGATGGCGGCACGGCAGAGCTCCAGCGTGAGATGCCGGCGACGGCAAGCCATGGCTGCCTCAACCGAGCTCGGTATGAGCTACAGGGGGTCGCTACGGTGCTACCCAAACAAAGAGAGGAGGACGAGAAGGCCTCGGTGGTAGTTGGCCGCGTAGAGCTCCAACTCCGGCGAGACCCCGTCATGGCGGGCGGTGGTGGAAACGGCCAATGTGCCCTTACCAAGACTCAAACGGCTCAGCTAAGAGGTGGAGGATGTAGAGGAGGACATGGCGGAGCTGTTGACGAGCTGGCAGTCACGTTTTTGCGGCGGTCGAGCGAGCTAGGCGACGACGGAGCTGCTCGGCAATGGCGGAGCGGCGCTGCTCACGGTGGAAGGTGAAGGAAATGAAAAACGGACTGTGAGCCGGTCGGGCAGGCGCGTGGGGGGAGGGTTCAAGCAATGGCCGGCAGTGCCAGGATGGCCGTGGCGCGTGGCCTGCGCGGTCAGGCGGCCGGCGACGGGTGGCGCCACACGGCGGTGGTTTTCTGAAATCAGTCGGCACTGTAGCGAGTCTGAAACTTCGATTCAGCGATCAATGAGCCGACTGACAGGCACTTTTCAACGCTACACAGTTCCTCAACCATGAAGAATTAGTGGAAGCAATGTACATGAAAGTTGTAGAGCTATGATAGGGCTACAACAATGCTTCAGAAATCACCAGCTAAAACTCAACGGATCAAGAGTTATATCAAGCCAAAGTCAGCTCGATCAAACTGACATTGCATTTTAGACTTAGAAAATTTTTAGAGTTTTGAATACAACCCCAAATCCTGACTTGTGAGACCTTTTTGAGCATGCTGTGCACATTTTCATGAGTTGGTCATAAAATAACTTTTATTCCTTATAAAATTTGCTAGAACTTTGCTTTAGGTTGCTCAGGCATGCATAGACTCTAAGTTATACTTTTTAAACAGTCAAACCAAAGAGCTCTAGAGGTCAACACTAGTCAAACCATGACTTGAAAACTTAATTAGGCAAAATGATCAACATGAACATTGTTCCTAATGACCTTCTAAGTATATCTAAGTTGTTTAAAAATATATTTAGCCATACCACACATTGGTCACATAAGAATCAAGCACTGAATGTACTGAAACAATGAAAAACAATTGAAATGTTACTTTTGTTTCATAGTCATGTTTCACATGTTTCATGATCTTGTTGCATCGTACTAACTAGCTATGTTCCACTAAAGTGAGTTGCACATGTTGTACTTGGGTGCTGCACACTATTCATTTCATAAAAAAAACAACACTCATGAAATATACAGCATGTTGCAATGTTTCGATAACATGTTTCTTGTGATATAAGCTCATGAATGGATGAATGATGCTCATGTTCATGAAATGCAAGTGCAATTATGCAAGCCTAACACCAGGGGTGTTACAGCCACCCCCGCCCCCGCCGTTGGCTTCATTTCCAGCACCCCGTGAATTTGGGCAGCAGCGGATCCCGAGCCCGCCGAAGGATTCGGTGGCCTGCTCTGCCTCCAGCGGCCATGGCTCACCCCTCTCTCCCAACGCCGCACCCTTCTACCCCAACGATGCCTCGGAGGGCCGCTCCAAGTTCCGCCGGTGGGCAGACGATGGCTTCCACGACGACTACGACGATGAGGCCATGCCGATGGCCTCACCAACTCCCTACCTCGATGCGGTCCGCAAGCTGTCGCTACGGGGACCTTCTCCAGTCGGGGAGCCAGTGACGTCCCAGGCTCCCGCTCCCGGGGGCAGGCCTAGCGGTGGCCGCACGCTCGCTAGGCGCTCCTTGCGGCCTCCTAATAGGAAGTAGTAGCGCGCTCCCTACGGTCCTCCTTCCCATGGGGAGAGGATTGCGGGTGGGTCTGGCGTGGCCCTGCGTGTGCCGGCTCACCTGAGACTAGGAAAGCGAGTCCCCGAAACCCCCCGCCCCGATGCGGATCTTGGGAGCCGCAAGCACAGGTGCAGGCGCACGGGCAGGCGTCACTGTCGGTGTTTGATGACCGGCAACCCATCATAGGGGTACCCGGGATGGTGTTCGTAGGGCTTTGGCGTACGCAGAACTCGACAGTAAACGCAAAGAGACGAAAGATTTATACTGGTTTGGGCCGTCTTGTCGAATAATAGCCTTTACGTCCAGTCGGTGTGTAGCCTTTTACGTTGGATTGATTGTATGATTGTTAGGGTTACAAGGGGTGCATAGTACCTCTCTTTATATAGAGGAGAGGGTAAGGGCATGTATCTAGTTCTAGTCGGTTACAAGAGAAGAGTCGTAGTCCTATTACGAAATCTAGCTTTCATAGTAAGCCAATTAAGTGGATCTGGAATAGCTTGAAGTCTACGCCACCTTGTCTCGCGTCCTTCAACAGATCGTGGGCCATCCTAGGGCCCATCCAAGTAGCACCCCCGTGGAGAACCCCTAGGACCCTGGTCCGTCAAGCCCTCGAGCGTGTCATGGTTGAACTTGGAACCCTTCTTATTCCTCCTGGTCTTACCGAGTAGAAACAAATGTAGTCCGAGTGCTTTCGTGAGTGAAGCAATGAGGTGCTTTGTAAAGCCTCTAGGTGACGTGCACTTTTTAGAAAAGTGCACTCACTGAGTGTAGCCCCCGAGCCTCTTGCTGTTTGCAAAATAAAGAGTTAGAGGGTCTAAAAGAAAAAAAAACATCCGTAGAGGATATGTACCCTGCAGCCCCTGAGTTTTTGTCCGAGTACTTGTACTCGAGATAAGGATCTAAAAATAATGTACTCGAGGATGAGAGTGTCAGCGAAAATTATTGTCCTATCTGCTTATACAGAAGTAGGTAAAACGTGTCCAAGTCATATGCAAAGCTTTAGTACAGTTGGTCCAAAGATGCTCAGGATATTCGTGAGAATATGCCATCAAAGGTGCTACCGGGTGTACTGTTGCTTCACATGAGTTGAGATAAGGCCGTCGATACATTGAAAAGGTGTAGTGGGACGCACTGTATCATTGTAGTGTCGCACATGGACCTATGAGGAAGTCAGTAGCTTGTCCCTGTACTCCTCATGAACCTAGTTCACCAATACCACCAAAACGCTTATAAAACCCCTCCTGGCGAGAACTTGAACCTCAGTTGTAGAAGAAGCAAGGTAGCTCTGAGTTTAAAGTTTGCAAATGTGGAGGTGAGCGAAGTAGACCAGCCTCCGGGAGTACTCGGTTGGTATAACCGAGAGCTGTAGTGACTAGAAGAATTCTTGTGAGAGGATTTAGAGGTGGGTAAACCCACAGTTGTGCACAGTAGAGTAGCCTAGAGCTGCAACTAGAAGAAGTCTTGTGACGGCTGGTAGAGTGGCACATCCAGTAGTTCCATGTCAGTTTTTCTAGGGTGGCTATCGACATCTGTCCATGAAGGGTCATACCCGGATCCAAATGTGTACAGATGGCGTCGACTGGGTGGCAAGATGTGCGAGTAGCTCATCCTGCATACTAGCCAGCAGGCTTCCTCTTACAGTAGCTATGCTCCCAAGGGTAGTCGGCTAACAAATGTTCGTAGTCGAATAGTCTACCCAAGGTTCTAGGCTAGGACACACTGCACTTCTGTTATCTTTCCAGATGCATTACTCTTCTCCTCTTGTATCCTAGTGCATTGGGTATGAAAGTACCTATTGAGAAGCACTTAGAGTATGAGTACTCTGTTATATCCGAGTAGGTGCTGTCTTTGTTATTGACTGAAAAGATCTTGTATCCAATACTTGTAGCTTTCTAAATAAATAGTCACTCATGATTCTAAGTGTTCTTGAATCTTGTAAAGTGTGCAACTCTTTATCCATTGGACGGTTGTTAAATAAAAAATCTTCATATGAGTACTACGTTGTTTAGTGCATACTATCAACCGATTGTCCGAATACTGCATCAATCATCCGGGTACTACACGATGTGGCCATGTAGATAATGGTCGTAGCGTGGCAGGTACCCAGAAGAAATGAATCCAAAGGATAAGTCTAAACACATTATGACGAATTGGAAATCCTAAAAAGTCGTGCAACCGTCGTATCAATCCACGTGGTGTCATTAAAATGGTAGGAAAACCGAAGCGCTGCACCTGTCGGCGTGATTATCAGGCCACACGGTAGTGGGAATCCTGTATAAAAGGTAACCAATATGAGCGGCATCTTTCTCTGCTTCATTTTGCTTTCTGTTTAAGCCCCATGATTCTATGAGCGCCCCCAATCTTGCTCCTTGAAACCCTAGATCTATAAAACCTCTGTGTGATGGGCAAGAGCAAGAACTCGAGCGCCTCCACCAAGAAAGTCGCCGAGAAGAGGGTGTTGTAGGTGCCAGAGATGGCCGCCGCTGCTCAGATCTGGCCAGCGCCAATCACGAAGCCAAAGCATCTCTTAGAGCTCCACGAACAGGGCATGGAAGGTGCCTGGAGAGCACCATATTCCCAATCTTGAGTAGGGTGAGATTGTTCTCTTTGTGCCGTTCATCGAGGATGGGTTAGGATTGCTAGCAAGTCCTTTTTTGCATGGGTTTTTGCACTATTATGGCATAACGCTGAATCATCTGGACCCTAACTCCATCCTACATCTTTCGATCTTTGTTCATCTCTGTGAAACTTTCCTTGGCATCCCCGTCTATCACTCTTTTTCGCTACTTTTGCAAACTAAAACCACACCCGAACGCCACAAATCCAAGTGTTTTGGGGGGTGCTGGTATTCAATTCCGCATGGGGAGGAAGAACAAGTATGGCCACTATACCCTAGTTGATTTTGTAAAGAACTAGAGGGCCGAGTGATTTTATGTGGGGAACATGTGCCCCCCTAGAGGTGCATAGCAACACCACACCTGTACCCAACAACCGCTAGGATAAAGAGACGCTAAATGTGATGGAACTTGAAGGGATTCATCCTTTCCTCAAGCAAATCCAAGCCATGAAGGACCAAGGCCTTAGTGGAGTCGGAGTGGTTGCAAGCTTCATTAGGCATTGAGTGTAGCCTCTGCAGGAGAGGATACACTACGGGTTCGAGTACACTGGGCTAGAGAACCCTGCCCGAGTAACCACTGATGAACTGACAGAGGATGAAGTTCTAGAGAGAATTCAGAACGTGCTTGGGTCGGTACAGGTGATACCATACCCGTATCTAGAGCGTGATCACCAGAATCCACCGGCCGCTGTAAGTATATTGACATTGTGATATGTAAATATCTTAATATTGTGAAAAACTAACTCTTGTGTGTTGATGCAGGAGTTGGGGTGAAATTTCATTGATTTGTCTGCCCGTCCTCCGCGTCCCGACTCTAGAGGAGTTGGCGGAAGCGGAGCGGCATCCTGCGGAGTAGACGGAGGGAGTGCCACCTCTGCCATCCCTATGGAGCAAGAGGGTGACAGCGACTCGGGGAACCCGAATGATTTCATAGTCCAGGTTAATCCGAGTGCGAGGAAGGCAGCTGCTAGCGGGAAGCAGTCATTGGAGGTCGATGTTGCCGCTAGCGCGAGTGGGTTAGTACCAAAGAGGCCTCGTCAATCTAAATGGAGGCTCTAATTGATCATATAAGCCGATGAAATGGTAAAGAACTCATGAACTCTACTCCTACTCTAAGAAAGGGTGGTGAGCCCAAAAAAGTAATTGATTTGTATTTGTACGAGACCAGGTAAGAGATGTCTGAACTATCTCCATGTAGTCTGAATTTTACCTTGTGTTAAATCCAATTCTTGAACTGCTACTACACATGACGCAATGGAGGAACAACTGGAAAAGGAGGAAGACACCTCGTATTCTGTCAGACAGTAAGTATTCTTTTCTAGTAAAAATTATGTTACTGAATTCTAACATAGATATACTTGGTGACGTTGAATTGCTCTTGGCGGGATGCTTCCACCAGACCTATTGAGCACCCGGGTGCCAACTCAGAGTGACGGATTGCACTTGGACAAGATGCTATCACCGCGAGTCATAAGGAGGACTTAGTACTGTCAGCATCAGTATCAAGCCTGGAGTTGGGTCGATTATTTATTGGTATATCACTAGGAAAGCCCACCCTGAAGAAGAGATCTAGTGCCAAGTAAGTGTCAAAGTTTCCTCTATATGCTACTTCGTTCCCAGGACACCACTTGACTACTACTCATCCAGGTTACAAAAGACACTGAGTACCCGGGCACAGAGTGAAGAGCCCCGGGTCGAAGAGAACCCGTGTACTGATGGTGACCGAGTGGAAAAAGGCTAGGCAAGCGGGCCTGTGTCTCTACCCAGGTCCACTGAAATGCACGTCCGCTGATGGTGAAGCGCACGTGGCATTGATGATGAAGTGCACCACCACGGGTCGGAGGTGAAGGATCTCAATGTCCTTCATCATCAATCGGGTACTACAGAGGGTGTCCTATGGCACATCTGAGGCACAGCTTCATCATCAGCCGTCGGTACTAGGACGACATCACCCTGTGCAGTACCTATGGCTATGGCACCTCCACACCCTCCGGCCCAGCGAGCGGCTGGTGTGCTTCATCATCAATAGGCAAGCCGGGTAATGCAGAGGGCGTGGAGGTGCCATAGCCATAGGTAGCCATGCTTGTTGATGATGAAGCACACTAGCCACTAGGGGTCGAGGCTGTGAAGGCTACTATTGATGAAGATGTGTGGAGCATGAGGGCTGACCCAAGCACCGCTACGCCGAGTGCTCCTACCCTAGATGTGCCGACGACAAGCGCCCAGCAAGAGAGGAGGATGACGTCGTCTCGTTACTAGACCGGGTACCCAGCTCTAGGCATATAGTCCGAAGTTTGCCAGGTTGATGTGGTCGTGGTCCGGGCTGCTAAACCAAGCTTCTATCTTCGACGACCAGTTGAGGGTAAGTAAATGCATTTTGTCATTTTCTGCTATAAATATCTTCTAAATTCTCATTCCTAAAATAGTCATATGCTTAGGGTGCGGAGCTAAAGGCCTCTATCAAGGTCCAAAAAATCCAGGCAGAGCTTGCTAAGCTGAAGAAGGAGCAGGCCAAGAAGGAGGCCGAGTGGGAATCTGCTTAGAACCGCCATGAAGAGACCCTCTGTATCCTTCGTTCTCAGATTGGTGAAGCCACCAAGGTCTACATGCGGAATGTACTTGGTACGCTCTAAGTGCTATACCCGGCTATGGATCTCCATCAGGTAGCCACACACTATGATGATGAAGGCCATCTTGCTACCGTGGAAAGAGCTAGGGAGGAAATCGATAGACTCACAACCACCATAACAAATGAATTAGACCTTAGGATGGAGAAGCCTGACGAATATGCTGTGTAAGTTTGAAAAAACTTGTTAAGCATATGTGCCGAGTAGGCACATTGTAAGAAGCAATGTTCTTTTGCTTGCATAGGCTGTTAGTTGAATGAAAAACTTAGCCTATAAATTTTAAAAAGTAATGCGTCTTGTTGGGCTACTTAAACACCGAAGACGGTTTGTTTTAGCTAACTTGTCTGTGCAAAGTTAGCATCTTTTAGACTTGGTAATCTTTTGAGTAAGATTATAGTCTGCTTAGGCTGGAAGTTTGTCTTGTGGAGTCCTTTAGAAAGGCGCGTAAGACTGAGTAGCCGAGTAAAAAGTGATCAACGTAGTCGCTATGATTAGAATCATGTTAGACCCTTCCGTCGACGTTAAGTGCTCAAAGTCACTTGTTCAAGGAACCCTTATAACGATTGTTTGTAGTTAGGATCATGTCCCGTAGCCAACGAATCAGGTTACTTGCTTCTAGGAATCACCCTACCCAGGACGACATGCAATAGTTAAACTAAATATCGGTAATTGGCTCCCGGACAAGGAGATGTAAGCCATCCGAGTAAGAGGCGTATCTCGTATAATATAGCCCAGAACTTGGTATACAGAATAAGGACTGTGTGTCGAGTAAATTTATCATATTGAGAGATGTGTAGCCACGCAATTAGTCAGCCGTATATCTCGTATATGATGTAACAAAGGCTACAACAAAGAGAGACAACTAGAAAGTTGTGTATCTTGCACAAAAGTAAAAAGATAGATTCATCTAGCGAAGAGCATTGACTGTATAATTAACAAAGAATCTTAAGTAGAAAAGCTAGAACACTAAATTTACTAAAACATCTGAGCTACTTAATAATATTAAGCATAAAATCTCCGTAGCTGATCGATGTTCCAAGAGTTAGGCACAGGATCACCGTCCTCTATGATTAACTTGAAGGAGCCTAGTCGAGTAACTTTGGAGACAATGAAGGGGCCTTCCTAGGGGCTGAGTAGCTTGTGTCATCCTGACGTATTCTAGATATGCTTGAGGACTAGACCTCGACTTGAAAGGTATGGGTGCGCACATTCTTGTCATAGTGATGTCGTAGGCCTTGCAGGTACTTGGCAGATTGGAAGAGTGTGTTAAGCTTGATTTCTTCGGCACTATCAATTTCTAGCCACCGGGTTTCATCTGCTTCATCTTCATTGTACCGTTCAACCCTAGGAGAGTTCCATATCAAATCTACTGGCAAGATGGCTTCTGAGCCATAAACTAGAAAAAGGGAGAGTACCCTATCGCTCTACTTTGCTGAGTGCGTAGTCCCCAAGCTACCTTGGGTAACTCGTATATCCACTTGCCGTCGTAGTCTTTAATCTCATCGAATAGCCTTGCTTTAGTCTGGCTAGAAGTAGCCCGTTAGCCCGCTCTACTTGGCCGTTCGCTTGAGCATGAGCTACGAAAGCATAGTCGATGTTGATGCTGCAATCTTGAGCCCAACTTCTGAACTCGATAGCTGTAAAGGGTGAGCCAAGATCTATAATGATCCAATTGGGCATACCAAACCGGTACATAATGTCTTACATGAACTCGACTGCCTTTGTGGAGTTAAATTGACAGTGGCTTGTATTCTATCCACTTAGTGAACTTCTCAATAGCCACATAGATGTACTTGAAACCACTCGATGCTCGTTTGAGAGGTCTAATCATGTCGAGCCCCCAGAAAAAAAGGCCATGATGGAGGGATGCAGATAAGGTTGTGAGCTGGGACGTGGGCTTGCTTGGCGAAGAACTGATAGCCCTTGCAGTGTCGCACTAACTCTTCTATGTCTTTTAGTGTTGTAGGCCAATAGTACCCGGATTTGAAAGCCTTGCTGACTAAGGTCCTGGAGGCTGCATGGTTACCACAACAACCAAAGTGAATTTCCTCCAAGATTTTCCACCCTTCTTCAGGTGTAATGCATTTGAGGAGAACACTAGATGATGTGCCCCGTCGGTAGAGCTTGTCCCCGACTAAGACATAATTCTTGCTTCTGTGCATGATCTTCTCTGCTTCTACATTGTCATCGGGCAACTTATGGTCTTGGATGTAATCAATAAATACTTGCGTCCATGCCGGGTTGACCACTAGTACCTAGATATCAGGAGTTGGAGTACCGGTGGATGTGGAGACTTCTTGTTTGATTGAAGGGACTTGGAGTTCCTGAACAAACACATCAGGGGGTACCTAGGCTCTATCTGATCCTAATTTGGCCAAAACATCAGCCGCAACATTGAGATCTCGCATAACATGGAGGATTTCTAGACCTTGGAAGTGTTTCTCAAGTTTACGGACTTCTACGTAGTAAGCATCCATGGTGTCCTTGGTGTAGTCCCAATCCTTGTTGACCTAGTTGATGACCACCGAGGGTTCGCCATAGATGAGCAAACGCTTGATGCCAAGTGAGACTACTACTCAGAGGCCATGAAGGAGGGCCTCGTACTCGGCTTCATTGTTGGTAGCAGGCTAAAGTATTTGTAGGACATATTTAAGCTGCTTTCCATCTAGAGATATGAAGAGAACGCCAGCGCATGCGCCTCCTAGCTTCAGGGAACCATCAAAATACATCTTCCAATGGTCGAGAATAACTGTCGGAGTAGGCTGCTGGGCTTCGGTCCACTCGGCTATGAAATCAGCCAAGAGTTGAGATTTGATAGCCTTGCGGGAGACGAACTCGATGTTTTGAGCTCCGAGTTTGATTGACCACTTAGATATGCGTCCTGTTGCATCCCGATTACGTAGGACGTCACCAAGTGGGAAGTCGGATACCACTGTTACCTTGTGTTCATCAAAGTAGTGGCGTAGCTTATGAGAAGTGATCAAGAGGGCATAGAGGAGCTTTTGCACAAGTGGGTACTTGGCCTTGGATTCTTATAGCACCTCACTAATATAATAGACAGGCCATTGTACCTTATATACGTGCCCTTCTTCGGCCCGCTCCATGACTATTGCCGTGTTGACTACCATAGTAGTAGGTACAATGTAGAGTAGGAGTGGATTCATGCTTCTCGGGTGGAGTAAGCATTGGAGAGGTGGATAGGTACTTTTTAAGCTTCTAGAAGGCTTCATCAGCTTCAACTGTCCACTCAAACTTGCCTGACTTTTTCAACAACTTGAAGAAGGTCAAACCTTTCTCCATGAGTTGCACGAGATGAAATGATTGAGGGCAGCCATGCACCCTGTTAGTTTCTGAACATCTTTGACGCAGTGAGGTTGAGTCATCTAAGTGATTGCTTGAATCTGTTTTGTGATAGCTTCATACCTCGATGGCTCATGAGGAAACCCAATAGCTATCCAAAAGGAACTCCAAACACACACTTTGTTGGGTTAAGCTTCCACTTGTACTCACAAAGACTGTCAAAGGTTTGCTTCAAGTCTGCGATCAGAGTAGAAGGGTCCTTGGTCTTGACGATGACATCATCCACGTAGGCTTCTACATTATGACCGATCTGTTCGCTTAGGCACGCCTAGATAGCCCGCTGATAGGGTGCACCGGTGTTTTTTAACCCAAAGGACATGGTCGTGTAATAGTTGGCACCAAACGGAGTGATGAAGGATGTCTTTCTCTGATCTTCTTTACGGAGGGCAATCTGATGGTAGCCCGAGTAGCAATCAAGGAAGGATAAAAGAGCCAACCCGGTCGTAGAGTCTATGATCTAATCAATGCGAGGTAAGCCGAAGGGATCCTTCGAGCAGTGTTTGTTGAGATTTGTGTAGTCGACGCACATGCGCCACTCTTTCGAGTTCTTCTAGATGAGTACAGGATTGACTAGCCAGTCAGGGTGAAGGATTTCCCTAATGAACTAGACTGTCAATAGCTTGGAGATTTCCTTCTTGATTGCCACTTTCTTATATGGTGAGAACCATCATAGACATTGCTTGACTGGGTTTGAGCCGAGGTTTAAATCCAATTTATGCTCAGACAACTCTCTTGGAACACCCAGCATATCAGCCGGCTTCCATGCGAAGATATTCTTGTTTTCCCTAAGAATGTTGGTGAGCACGAGTTCATATTCTTTGGAAAGGTGGGTGCTGATGATAGCCATCTTAGAGGGATCACCAGTACCTAGATCAATCTCGATGGTATCCATCTTAGAGGGTGGTGCAATGATTCCCGCCTTCTTAGTCATAATCTCCATGTCTTTTGGCTTAGTCTGCTATGCAATGTTGGCAATCTCCTGTGCTTCATAGGCTTGCTACGTTCGTCTGTAATATGGACAGCTTCCGT
This sequence comes from Miscanthus lutarioriparius, assembly GCA_904845875.1. Taxonomy (NCBI): domain Eukaryota; kingdom Viridiplantae; phylum Streptophyta; class Magnoliopsida; order Poales; family Poaceae; genus Miscanthus; species Miscanthus lutarioriparius. The sequence continues at coordinate 3,682,613 of CAJGYO010000019.1, read as the reverse complement.
GTCACAGTCACATGAGCGCTTGAGGTCGCCTCGGAAGGAGAGTACGCCATTGGGACCTAGCATCTTGAGCAAGAGGTATGGGTAATGTGGTATGGCCATAAACTTGGCCAAAGCTGATCGACCAAAGATAGCATGGTATGATGATTCGAAGTCAGCCACCTCGAACTTGATGAACTCTGTTCGAAAATTGTTTGGGTTGCCAAACGTTACCAGGAGCGTGATCTGTTCGAGTGGCATGGTAGCCTTGCTGGGTACTATCCCGTAGAAAGGGATGTCAGTGGGGGTGAGTAGGCTAGTAAAGTCTAGGCCTATCTTCTTCAGCGTATCTATAAATATTATATTCAATCATGCGCCGCCATCGATCAGGACCTTGGGGACTGTCATGCCAGCTATTGTTGGACCCAAGACGAGTGGATAGTGGCCGGCGTTAGTCACGCTAGTCCATTGATCTTTTCTAGAAAACTAGATCGGGTACTTGGACCAATTAAGGTACTTTGGTGTTGAGGGCTCTCCTGCCATGATGTCCCGAAGAGCCAACTTCCCTGAGCGCTTGTTTGATGAAGTCGGTAGCCCCACAAAGATTACTGCGATTTGGCCCTTAGACTGTTGAAAGCCAAGGTCAGCGTTGTCGTCTTCATCTTTGTTGTTATCAGCTTTACCCATGCCCTTGTTGCTTTTGCTGTAGAAACCCAGTTCTTAGAGTTGTCTACACTCGGCCACCGTGTGTTTGGCGTTCTTATGGAAAGGGCAGGGTAGATTCTTGAGGTCTTCAAACTTCTTGTTATTTTTGTTAGACTTCTTGGACTTGTCCATGGAAGCAATGGTGTTGTCGGGTCCTCTCTTTCTACTGGACTGTCCACCTTGATTGCTTCTGAGGTCATAACCTTTGTATTATTAGCTGCGTGGGAATTGTTCGTGAGTACGCTCTTCAGATGCAATCATCTTCTGTACTGTATGCTTAAATTCCTCGGCGGTCTCTAGATTATCATCGTAGAATTTTTCAAATTGCCACTTGTATTTGATCCCATTAGCGAAGTGATCTATCACCTCCCTGTCTGTGATATCATAGACTTGGGCTCGCAACTCAGCAAAGCAGCGATAATATTGCTGGAAGGTTTCATCTGGTTTCTACTTGCAAGTTCTAAGCTCGTTCCGATTACTTGGGTGGGCGAGGACGCCGCAAAAATTTTCATGGAATTTGCGTTGAAGCTGTGCCCAAGTATCGATGGAGTTGGCTCATAGCTTATTAAACTAGGCGAGAGGCACAGTGTTGAGTGCCATGGGAAAATATAACACTTTGATGTCATCGTTGCCGCCTGCCAACTCAATGCACTGATATTAGATGCTCAACCATTGGTTGGGTTCTGTCTTCCTATCGTACTTGGTATGGTTGGACGGCTTGAACTTATGGGGAAGTCGGACAGAGAGTACTCTATCAGAGTAACATGGGAACTTGTCCGGTGAGATGCCAGCCTCTTTGTACTTGGACTCGCCTCTGCCTTCCCTGTTGCTGTACTGGTGCCCATGATAGGCCGACTGTGCAACACCTTTATTCCTGTTCTGGTTACCTTATGGCCCTAGATGGGACTAGGTTGGTACTCGCTATTCTCCTCCTTTGTTACCCTGTGGTCCCAGACGAGAGTGGGCTGGTGCCCGCGCCTCTGGTCCTCGTGAAGGGTTAGCTTGGGATGCACTTTTGTAGCCTGCATCTGAAGGGCTGTGGATTCCAGAATGACTTTGAGTCATTGCTGATCTGGAGTAGGGTTTTCTATGGCCGTCATCTCTTCTACTAGGGCATAGACGTTGGCGTAGGGCATAGTGAAGACCCTGTGACTAGCTACTTCCATGAACTCAGGCTCAAGGTTATGTAATGCAGAGGCTCTGACGGCATCATGATCTTGGCGCCGTCGTTCTACTTCTTCATCTCATAGACGATGTTCATATGCTGCCTCTACAGCCAAGCGCCGTCGTTCAATGTCTCGACAAGCTAACTGATACCACTACCACTCTTCCTTGCGGTGTTGGGTGCGATTGTGCTGAGCCTGTTGAGCTCTGTTCTTCCTTTCCCTAGCCGTCTTCTGCTCATCCGTCTCTCCATTGGGTGGCGCAATGTCCGGGGAGATGTCGGACAAGGCTTCCTCTCTATCTTGGATATCTGGTGGGTTAGGCATAGGGATCTGAGGTGGTTGCCCAGCCATAAAGACTTCTCTAGAGTGCCTTGTGGCTGAGTGAGTTCTAGATTCTGCAGTTATCGTGATGTCCAAGATTTCTGTAGAACCGTGATCGTTGTTGTCCGCTGGAAGAGTTCTGTCGTCCTGATAAGGCAAGAGTTCCACCATGCCGACTAGACGAGATGGATATGTTAAAGAAGTGTCGGGTCAAGCACCTGACCAATGGATGATGCCCCCTTTGGGTGTGATGGATAGAACCAAACCTCTCTGTTCACCCATAAGAGGGATCTCTTGCTCGGACTATACGAGGTAGCTGATCGTATCTTGATAAATTGAAGCTGAATTCTTGAGTCGAGTGGAAAATGAACTGGGTCTTCATGTTGGGCTTCAGATGGGATCCCAAGCCTGACAAAGGTGATATGCCCAAGTAGGAGTCTTGTTGGATGGTGACCTCCTGAGTTCGAGTTGGATCAGAGATTGAGAGGTGCAAAAACTTCTCGGCGACTTGATCCAGCGATGGTCGTCGAGACATCTAGTGAAGCTTGAGGTGATGGTATCTCCATGACATGACATTGGAGCTCGCCATTGTCGGCTGCCATGTAGATCTAGGAGCTAAAGATGAAGGTGATACCCACCGAGAAAATTATGTCATCGAGGTCCGCCGAGCTCTCGATCGCGAAGTCACCGAAAGCCCCTACCTAGCGCGCCAGCTATCGGTGTTTGATGACCGGCAACCCATCATGGTGGTACCTAGGATGATGTTTGAAGGGCTTCGATGTATGCAGAACTCGATAGTAAATGCAAAGAGATTAACGATTTATACTGGTTCGGGCCCTCTTGTCGAGTAATAACCTTTACGCCCAGTCGGCATGTAGCCTTTTGCGTTGGATTGATTGTATGATTGTTAGGATTACAAGGGGGTACATCGTACCTCTCTTTATATAGGGGAGAGGGTAAGGGCATGTATCTAGTCCTAGTCGGTTATAAGAGAAGAGTCCTAGTCCTATTACGTAATCTAGCTTTCATAGTAAGCCGACTAAGTCAATGTTGAATAGCTTAAAGTCCACGCCACCTTGTCTCGCGTCCTTCAACAAATCATGGGCCATCCTAGGGCCCATCCAAGTATCACCCCTATTGTGATAGAACCACCCAATTTATATAAGATCAAGTACGGCTACCCCCGCTAACACATTGACACATGCATACTTTCACTTATATAAACCCGATAGTCCACCGAGAGCCATGAAGGACCTCGGTAAATCAACATCACAAAAAAGACATCTCTGTCTAGATTACGATAGATTATGTCATTCCACTTCACAAGCTCATAACTGGAGATTTAGACCACCAAAAGGTGTGATCTTTAACAATTTGGAAAGCTCATGAAAAGAACTATACTTCTTCTAGTATCACCAAGATATTATTCAAAGCTTAGCTAAGTCAAACAACACAATCATTCAGATCTACACAGAGAGCATGCAAAACCTGATAATGAACTTGTAAAATCTATAGCTCCTAAACCATCGGGCTTATGGTCGTGAAAATTTAACACAAGCTAGATTATGAAGCTACCTACAACTTTTGTATTCACCACATTTACAGAAAACATTATTATCATCTCAAAAACGATTGCACCACAAAAAGTACATATGCAACCAAATTTCAGAAGGTAGCATGTTGGTGTTTTCACTTGTTTCCTCCAACAAAGATTTCATATATATATATATATACATTTCACAAAGTTAGTGTAATTAAAGTAGCATCTCATGGCTTAGGCATATGCCTATTTGTTATTAACTTTCATTAGCTTCCATAGAATGACATATATATATATATATATATATATATATATATATTATATATATATATATATATATATATATATATATATATAATTTTTAGTGCCATATGAGAACAACTAATTTGGGGCTGACATTTTTATGAGAGGAAGATGATGACCAAACATGATTACTATACAAATTTCACATACTCAGGTTTTCTAATTTAATTACTACAAAAAGGACAAATTGCAATTGCAAGAAATCATGTGAGAGCAAAATAAATATGAAATTCAATATTTTCTACAAATGCATGGTCATATTATGTATCAACATGATACAACAACATCATACCAAGGTAATAGAACAACATTTTCCATTTTTACCTCATCATAAAAATTATAACTTATTTAAAACCATTTAAAGCTATTTATCAAACCCTAAACAAGATAAATCAATAACTCCTTCATGATGCATCCAATGAGCATGAAATTTATACCACAGCACACACATAGCATCAGTAGCCTACCATAAAAATTTCACAACAATTGGAGCACCACAACTTTAGATATGAATTTCTTCCTAGAAAACCCTAATTATCATAGATAAATAAAAACAGTGAAAACTTTCTACTAAAACATATCATATTATGACTATACCATGTAGATATATTTACAAGGATTCCAAAAAGTCCTCATTTGCTATTTTTGGATTTTTCTACAATTTATTAGGATTTTTTAGAGCTTTAGCCAATTAAAAGGAATAAAGGAAAAACACATTTTGCATAGAGGACCCAGCAAGAAACTTTAATTAAACCAAGCAAACAAGTCCTAACAACACTATTTGTATGAGTCTTGGATTCTACACTTAACCCCCTAGAAGACTTCCTATTTACACGAGAAGCTCCCTCCTCTTCTTCACCCGGCCGGAAGCAGGGCAGCTCGCCGGAGCTCGCGATTCCAGCCACCGTGGTGCTCGTCGGCGGCGAAGGAGGGGTACCGGAGCATCTACGTGCACTAACACACCCATAGGAGGTCCAATCGTGGATAGAGACGACTGGTGGAGGGCCAGCCACGCGAGCCAGTGACGGTCGCGGTAGCCTCATCGGCAGCAGCCGCGCACGGTGGTGGAGGCGTTTAGAGGAGAGGCGCGGCGCGCATGGGGAGGCTCGAGGAACACGAAGGTGAGGCTAGTTGGGATGAAGGAGGCGTAGAGGGGATGGGAGGCGTGGGCGGCGTCGAGCTCTGCTCCGGCGTCCATGGGGGGCGTGGCCGCGAGCGACAGCAGCAGCAGCGCTAGCGAGAGAGCAGCGTGCAGCGGTAGAGTAGGTGGGCATAGAGCTACGCAGAGGAGGAGGAGAGGGAGCAACGCCTGTAGTAGCAGCTCGGGCTTTGCTCGGCGGCTCGCCATGGCGGCAGCGGTCATGGAGGAGCAGCAGCGACGGCAAGAGCGAGAGAAAGGGAAGAGAAGGCGAGCGCGGAGTGGAGCTCAGGGCGGGACAATGTCTGGCAGTGGCGTAGCTTGGGCAGGGTGTCCCCGATGTGTGGAGTAGGGGCGGTGAGCATGGCAACCGCATGTCACCTTTGGGGCCCGCCGTCAAACACCTGGCGCGCGTCGGTGTGGGCGAGGTGGGGAGCCGATTTAGGCTAGCTACGGGCTGATTTGGACCTTGGGCCCAAAAGTGAAGTTGCAGCCCACCTAATGGTCTACAAAACTCATTAAGGGTGTCTAGCCATTAGAGCTCTCCATTAGCACCTAATTAAGCTCAAAGTTGACAGTGTCAGCGACTAATTGAGGATTAAGCCTTTCTTTGCTTGAGCTCGAATTACTTAGTCAAAACGTAGGTCCAATTGATTCTGACTTTTTGTATGTCCTTCTCCAAAACATATATTCCAACTTTTATATTTGGCTCAACTTGAGTTGCTTAACAAAAATCTGAGAACGCGAAACGCCAATGTCAATGACGATGAATTCCATACTTAGAATTATTTAGAGCCCATAAACAGCAGTTGATTCCATCTTGAGTCCTCTGTTTTAGCCACTTAGAAGTTGAATCAGGTCTTGGTCCAAAAATAAAGTTTGTTGTACTCCACTCAAACTTCAACTTTTATTAACGGTCAAACTTCATATCTCATAGAGAAACCATTTCTTCATCTTGGTCAAAGCAGCACCTCGTTAAACCCTGGAATTAGGGTTTTTGAGCAATTGTGGCCTTTTCTTGACATTTGCTCAACACGAACCCTTCATGACTTTTGTTGTAGAGTTCAATTAGAGTCATTTGGGAAAGGTAGCAAGGTTTGGTTGATGACCTATAATTCCATTCACTTAATAGTTCAATTCAAGCAAGAATGTAACTCATCATTTCATGTAACTTTTTAGCTCCAAACTTCATGAAACTTTTCCACTGGTCAAGATGGATGGATGTTGATGTAATGTACATGAAATAAGCATGTTTAACATTACTCTTGCATAATCTTAACAAGGGTACACATGTAAGTAAGGGTGTGTTGTCTAAGTTTAAGTTGGAGCTCACTCTTGTAGATTTGATCTTGACACCTTCATCACCACATAACATGTCATGTTTGAGCTCAAACCCATTGCTTAACTGGTGACAAAAACCTGAGGTGTTACACCCGTGGGGAACCCCTAGGACCCTGGTCCGTCAGTCACCGCCCCCGTCGATCTGGCGCAAACGAGGCTTCCATGGGCGCTGTGCGAGGCATTGAGCTAGCGCCAGAGAGGCGCCTGGCCTCTATCATCATCCACCCCGCGAGGATGTCCATGGAGCCTGATGCTGAGGGCTTCTACCAGGTGCACAGCCTCCATCGGGTGCTGCCATGGCCGGCAAGGCCAGTCCCTCCGAATCTCGTAGGCCTATGCTTCAACTGCCTGGCAGGCGATCACGTCAAGGCGGCGTGCACTTTCCTGTCGTGATGCCTCAACTACCGGCGTGAAGGCCATCGGGCCCAGGATTGTTGTCTAACGGTGACTGCTAGGGAGGGCAGGCGAGGTCCCCCGCTGTCGTATTCGTTCGACTGTCGCCGTGGGGTGCCGCGGAGGAGGTCATCACAGCAGCCCAATCCGCACATCGTGGACGACTCGACGTCTGCTCGCTCGGACTCCTTGGACCCTTCCAGCGGTCCCCTCCTCAAAGGTGCCGATGGCGGAGACTTTGGGCAGTCGTTGGAGCTAGAGTGGGTCCCCTCATTCAGCTCCCTCACTTCCGCCCTGGTGGAGACCAGGTCACAGTTGGCTGACATCCCTTGGGACCCCATGTCTTGTGAGTGGGGCATGATGTCAAAGCCGGGTTCTCCGGCTATCGTTCTGCAGGGAGGTGATGAACGGAGGGGCATAGCATGTTGGGAGTAAGAGCTCGTGGTGGACCGTCTTTCGGAGGCTCCGCAACGAACCTTCGACCCTATGTTGGTTGAAGTTTGTCTATGCCCTGGGTCGCTGTCGGTGGGTGTGGCAGCCCCAGCCTCATTGGGAGTGCTGGGGACTTGTGAGAGCCTAGTACTTCCAGGTCTGGATGAACCTAGGGTAGACGTCGAGAACTGTGGCGCGTTGGGGGCTGACAACGGCACCACCTCCTCATCTGGCTCGGGCTGGAGGATGTACTATAGCCTGTGGCCGAGGATATGGAGGAATCTTCGGCGCCCTCCACAGTTGTGACCGTTGTCGATGAGGTGGCCCAAGTCGTGACCCCAAGCGCTTAGCCGACAGCGGCAGTGGCACCTATTAGATCACCTATAGTACCTGCGGCCTCCTTGCAGAGCTTCATCGCATCCCTGAAGCTACCACTGGAGGAACCGCTGATCGCATCCTCCCCGTGCCGTCGTGTATCGCGTCTTGATGACTTCGTGTTCGTCCCAAGACGCAGTGACAGGTTAGCTGCCAAGCCCATCCACCGCGACCCCAACCCAGAGAAGCAGGCGAAGCGCGTCCTTCTCAACAAGTGGAGACGCGAGCGGCGAACGGGTCGCAGACGCCGGATCCGGCCATTGCGGCAAAGTTCCATGAAATGTTTGCCGGGCCGCTTTCCGCCTCCAAGCAGGCCGCCATGCGTGAGCTGTTCCCGATGGCTGGAGCGCGCATGGGCATGGTGCTGCCCGATATTGAGCATGCCTAGTGGGCAGCGCTGACCCAACACTTTGGTCGTAGAATTAGTTTCTTAGTTAATCAAACCAGTGTGTGTTCCACCGCTCTGCGGTGCGTTTTGTTTGTGTTCAACCCCATCACTAATGGCATCTCGTTGTGAAGTGATGTAGGGCGTGTATGCTTATAAACTTCTACATCAAACGGTGTTGAGCTAGTACAAGAACTGCTGGTTGTTTGTTGCACTATCAGCACTCTTAAACATCTAATCCTACAATTAACAGCAGTCACTATACACCACCTGAAACCGTGCATGAGAGCACTTAAAGAGGTGCTCCACAAACTCTAGTTTTTTATGGAGCTGCTCTACAATGGAGCTTGTGGAGCAGAGTTTGTAGAGCAGTTCTAAACACCCCTAAGTAGTTGCATTTCCATCCATTTAAAATCCACAAAAATAATGCATTCATAAAGCTTCAAAATAATCACCATTTGGCTTCTTTTTGCTTAAAGCCTGCTCGGCTGTGCAACTCAAATGGCTGCAGCGGCTATGGCTATTTATTTTCTACTCAATCTGTTCTAAATTATAAGATGTTTTGGCTTTTCTAGATCCATGGCTTTTGCTACACACTTAGATATATACTATATCTATATACACAGTAAAAACAATGTATCTAGAAAAGTCAAAACGTCTCATAATTTGGAACAGAGAGAGTACTCCATAAGATCCAAAGATATAGGTAGGCTTGCTGCAGCCACAGCACTGCTGCAAGCAAGCAGTACCGAAGCTATTGATCTGTTGTATTTATACAGCTTATATTATAATAAAGCTTTCAATAGATGTATGTTTCTCATATGTGCAGTTTATTCTCCATACCGATTACGTTAATTATACAACCTTTAATATACTCCAGTTGAGTGAAATTTGGGAATTTGCTTTTTTTCGCTTTTATTTAGCAATTAGCTAGTAAATCATGGATTAATTAGACTCAAAACATTATGCTCTAGTGATTTTTGCTTCGAATACTGTGCAATTAGGTAATTTTTCGGTTTTTTAATATAAAGAAATACTCGTCTGATAATTCTTGTAGCATTTTTTAGGAATTTGGTTTTGGAAGTAAACGTGGCCTCAATGTACTCCATGATATTGTTGCTTTTTTTTCTCTAGCTTTGCTAGTAAACTGGTATACCCAGTCCTAATCTTATGTTCTGTGTTTTTTGTTTCGAATGTACTGTAGATAGGTAATCTCGGTTTTTTTATATAAAGAAATACTCATGTCTGAAATCCTTTTTTCGCTAGGTCAACCTACCGCGGAGCATCATCTACAACGTTTCAGGTGAGAAATCAATGTATTACTCAGGTTTTGCAAGCAACCTACTACGGCCTACGGGCGTTCGGGGAGGAGGTTGTTCAGTTTGGCTGAATTTGGCTGGAAACATTGTTCCAGCTGAATTGTTGTGAGAGAAAAATACTATTTCGGCTGAAAAAAGAAGTCGAAGCCAAAACTTAAGGTCAGCCGAACGGCACACCTGTGTGTTTTTGTCATATATATAGTGTAGGTTGTCTTTGTACTTATTTTCTTTTAAAAAAATCTAATAGCCATGAGCTTGCTTGATCCATAGACCGCAGGTGACGCAACGGAATTGTGGGCGGCAATGAGTGGCCGTGCCACGCCACATCCCAACCAGGCAAGCACCGATGCCGTGTTACCAAACATACCTTAACCGACCAACCTCATGGACTTTTCTTCAAGCAAGTCAGGCTTTTAACCAAACAGCCCTTACTAATTGACCTCACGGAGGCCTCGTAGCCGAGGCTCTCCAGCAGCTTGTTGTTAAGTACAATGAACTTGGTTCTGCTAGGTAAACAACGATAGAGACAAAAACCAATATCAAACTACTAGACGAATCACATCAACGTTCCATTAGATGACCACATGGCAGTATGTACATTTTCTTTTTCAACAAATAAACACCATTTATATACACAAGGTGAGGTCACAGAGTACAGTTAGTTCCTGTACAATGAGCAGCATCTACAGCACAATTACATGTCACGGTGCTGGTCATATCGACTGTGCAGCTGGATTGCATTCCATAAACCAAGCACCGAGGCTCCATAGAGTTGGCTTCGACTTGAAATTGCTGCTGCTGAAGCACAAGTACAACTGTAGGTTAACCAGCTTTGTTGTCTAACCTATGCAGACAGAATTCAGAGCAGCAGCACATGTAGCACACTGTCAAAATGGAATAGTTAACTAAGTCCATGCTCCCCAATGATCAAACATAGCATAGCCGTGCTTCGACGATGCACATTATGGGCAACAGCTACATTACATACCTCATGATTGGAAGAGAGTAACGGTTGCAATATATCCATTTTTCATCACCTATTAACCAATAAGATAACACAATGTCACATCTGATATACACAGGGGGGACAGATTTGGAGTGCGATCGAATAAAACCCACCTCGAAAGCAATATTCTGATAACCATATACAAAAGTTGATCCAAATGGGTTGTTCATGGAGCCTTGTGTCTGGATTGCAGCTCGGCCACAGTCACCGAGGATCTCCTAATACAGTAAAAACAAGGGTTGTCAAAAGGACAGAAAAATATGACATATAAGCATGCAGTAAGATGCATATTGGCACTCAGAAGCGTTGCTCCATTGATAATACAGCTTAGACCAATATCTACTTAAAAGGTAAGTGCTCTAGAAAAAGCAAAGCCAAAGCTGACTAGTGCAAGAACATTAGTGTGATTATGCTAAAAACCAACTATGCAAAATAAAACCTAGTAGATCATTTTATATCATGAATAAGTTTACCATTCACTGTTTAAGGATGAAAAGGACTCGTGAAAGCAATCCATGAAGCCAACGAAACAAGATGCAAAAAGGAGTGTGCAAAAATTGTAACAAATGGCATTTCAAAGCAAAGATGATAACTTTAGAACTACATGGAAAAAATCAAATGGCATTCTGAGGCCAAATAAGACATCAAGGACTACCAGTGGTACCATCAGCAGTGTTAATAAGTCATTTAAAACACCATACCTTAACTTGTTCCCATTTTGTACTAGGCGTTATGCAATTTTTTGAGACATTACCAGGCTGACATGTATCTTCAGCTGAAAAAAGACCAGATGGATGATTGGATTGGATTATTCCATCACAGCAAACTATTTTTTTATTATGAGTAGTTCAGACCTTCAGCGTCATATATAACAAAGTTGCATTTCTTATATGAGTTGAAATCCGAGTGACCAGGGAAGTTTGTGTGCAAAACAAACTTCTTTATCCTATGTGTCTGCAAGGACAATAAACTCTGTCAATATGCTATTTCAAATCCAAGCCAATAAAAGCTATTTACAGTGTTGCACAATCCTAGTGTGATGAAATACTCCACACCTGTCCGTCAAATAAGATATCAATTCCACGTGAGAAGTAGTTGTAGAAGTAGTCACCACAAAGGGTTGTCCGAGGCCGGGGTTCTGATGCAGAGTGTATGACCATTTGGTCCACCTACAAGATGGGAGAGCAAACATAGTAAGCATTCCAGTAGAGAATGCACCAATGATTCCAGGGAGAATGGCATTCCTTTATACTGATCTTTACCAAACAAAACTTAATCATATGCCACAGAAATACTGCCTAGTCTCACGCTCTCAATAGCTTTGAATAGGCTAAAATATTATCTACATGCTTCCATGAGTAAGCAAAAAAAGTAAATTCACATGGAAACCAATTCAGTTTAGCTTATGTCATATGTTACATAATGTTGGCAATTCAAAGAAATACATATTTTGTGAAATATCTACTCTGATGCCTCAATTAAAACTGACCTGCTTCTGATGGATACCACAAGGACGACCCAAGTCAGTCCAGACATCCTGAAAAAAGAAATTCAAGTAAAAGACAAATCAGGGCCAATGTTAAAGTTATATTTTACTTCAGCAAATAGATATGAGATGTACCTGTGGTGATGCACCAAAAGGAATATGCTGGCCCCCTATTGTGAACCAAAGTTCTTCACCCAGCTGAAAACAGTACAAAATTATACACATATAAGAAAATGTTTGCTCCACTGGTAAGACTTGGTAAGACAAAACAACATACAAAAACCCCCAATTTATTCATACACACGAAGATACCAGTGATTGTATGATTCTCCTTAACGCAACAAAGCAAAAATATATATTTTTCATTCAACATTAAAAAACAGTCTAAAACAAGCACGCATTGAAAGGCATATCCCACGACCAGCTTTTTCTTCATTTTATTTTGCTTATTAGGTTCATACATTTCCTAAGAAAACAGGTGCATGGGTGGGTGGGGACAGGACTGGAGGCTAAGAGGTCAAACTAGATAGTCTGGATCACACAGATTATGAAACATCAAAATATGTCTTCAGCTTCAACAAAACCAGTAAGTCAGAAACATTGTCAATAAAAAACCAAAAACATAGCATACCTTTGCATGCACCTCCTCCATATACAGGCTGCCTGCAGGCAGTGCAGGTACCACTGCTTTGTCCATCAAAGATCCAACCCCAACCTTGCTATCTGTCGAGCTATCGTATATACAAACCCGGCAAGTAACAGGGGTCGTTCCGTCTGGGAATTCCAGGGGCAAATCTGCCACTGCCATAGCAATTACAGAAGTGGGGTAAGATGTTACGTAAATATGGGTACTAATAGAACATTCACAACTGAATTGGCTCTAAGGTAGAAAGAATACCTTCCCCATTGGTGAATAGATTTGTATATTGGCTGGGAATAGGGAATGCAAAGGATAAACCCTACAAAAGCTTACCAGTAAGACAAACCCACCAACAGACCAAGGGAAAGAAAACAAGATGAACTGTGAAAGAGGGAAAAAACAGAGCTATTTTTCATGACATACTGGGTAGAACAACGTATAAATTCCCCTCTCTTTGTCATATATACCAGGGAAAGTGGGTCCGAAGAGTGCATACACAGCCGCAAAAGTGGCTAATGTTGACGGGCCACTGAAAGTGAAAAAGAGAATGATCAGTAACACCACACAACCTTGCTAAATGAGTGCAATTGCAACAACATATCTGAACAGGATTTATTTGAGACTTTGAGTACCTCCACTTTCACACAGATTTAACAATGAAAGATCATGATCACAAGATCCTTACCCAATTAAAGCTGTCGCATATCGCAATTGCAATCTCTTAACATCATAAATTTCTACAAGACGGAGCCTCTGCAAGGATAATACAAACCATATAAGTTTAGTAATTTCTGAAGCCTAAAAACAAGTGTCATTTCCACACAGCACACATTCTCAAATATTCTTTTCCCCATGCATAAATTAGAATTATTAACCATGATGAGTTCCTTTTCTCAATTACCCACATTATATTTCCTATATTTCAAGCATAACACACTAAAAAATAACAGCAGCAAACCCTTTTAGCCACAAGAGTTGGGGTAGGCTAATGCATAACACACTCCAATTTGAGTTTGCAAAAGTGGTCCACTATAGTCTTAACTAATTGTCATGAGCAACTGATTTCTCATGCATTCAACGCTGACTGTATCAAAACAAAAAATGCCTAAAATGTAACAAACTAGCCCGAGCATACCTGCGACCAAGGATCAAAGCGTAGGTGAAATCCATGGTCCGGAAAGCTAATGACAAAGTCCAACTTGAGAGGCTCCTGAAGCCACAGAACCAACACCACCGATCAGTTAAGAATATTTTGGTATCCCTGGCATCCAATAAACTCGTGCACCTCGTCTCACAAACCTCGTCGAAGTACTTCACGTGGACAACGTCATAGATATTCGGCTGGCGCTCTATTTGCGCAAAAGCATCGGAGATCGGCATCCCTGCACCGATTGCGACCTCTCAAGTCAGAATTGGCTAAAGTTAAAAAAATTAACAAAACTCTTACTTAAAAAACAAGTCTTTGAGTGTTTTCCCTTCCTTGCAAAACGAGAGGAAAGCAAGGAAGCAACCAGCGACCGCTGATTCCTGCCGGGGCGGCGGTAGGTGATTAGGGTTCTCACCGAGGGTGAAGGGGCCGACGCCGAGGCCGGGGCGGAGGTCGAGCGTGATGGCTCCCATGGCCGTGCCCTCGCACCGCCGCCGCACCGTCACCGTCCCCTGGGACGGCATCCCAACCGCCGCCCCCGCCGCCGCCGCCGCAGCGCCGCCACCCCCCGCCATCAACGGGGACCTCTGCACCTGCATCCTGGGGCCCACCTCGCGGCCTCCCCTCCTTCCTCCTCGACGGTTTATTCCTCGGCGTGCTGCTGGGCTCGACTCGATGGGATTCGCGTGGGATTGCGTCTACTCCACCACCATCTCCCTCGCGGTGCGGGTTTAGCTTAACGAGAAACCAACGCGGGAGTTGGCTGCGTATGACACAGGGGCCCGGAGCCGATGGCCAACGGGCCGGCCCGGCACAGCACGGCACAGGCCCGTGAAAAGCATGGCCCGATAGGGGTTGGGCGCCGTGCTGGGCCTCCTGAAGCTGGGCTTTGTGCTCCGACGCGCCTCGGGCCTTTTGCGCCGGATTACGTGCGGCGGCGGAGGTCGGCCGTCGCGCGCTTCAAATGACGATGGCGGCGGCGAGGACACGGAAGAACACCGCCGATCATAGGGTAAGGCTCCCCTAAAAATGCTGTTTGCTCCCATCCGTGAGTCGCGTAGATCGCTTGAGGAAAGAGAAGAACACGTCGCTTTTCCCATCGAGGAGCTCGACGCGGATCCGCGACACCGCCGGCTTGCCGATCGGCTCCGAGTTTACGACGCTACGAACTCCACTCCGAATATCCAGCGTCGCACCGAAAGGGGATCTCACCGGAGAAGGGAGGAGGAGGAGACGCTGACATTCCGAACTGCTCTAGATCGGTTGGATCCAAATTTCACACGTGAAATATGTAATCCGTGTCTATTAAGAGGGAGAGGAGAGCGACGGTTGGGATTTAGGGTTGAATCTGGGCTCGAGGCCACCACACCACGCTGGGGCCTTGGGGATGGCGGATGCTTGACGTGCGGCGAGCTAGCTCAATTCGTCAATTTTCAACCGAGAAGGGTGGCCGGGCGGATCCCAGATTCCAGGGGGGGAGGAAGCGGCTATAGAAAACTTAAAAAGGCAGCAGAAAGGCCAAACATGAAAAAGGAGGGGAGATGCAGGCGGCTCGCTCAGTTTAAACTGCATGACAAAGATAGCATAGTTCCATTTATGACAGCAAACATCCGGCTTGAATATGCACTAGATGAAGCTAGCCACTGGGTTATCGTGCTTGGGCCGGGCAAAAAAAAGCGAGAAGGGCCGGACCGACGGGCTCGAGCTGCATGGCCAACTATGCCCAGAGCCGTCAGTGGCTGAGGCCTTAGAGGCGGGGCCCGGATGTCGGCGTGAGGATTGTCGTGTGCACCTGCGTCGTCGCCTCAGGCCTTTTGCGCCGGATTACGGGCTCGTTTGGATACAGGCCTGGCTAAAATTGCCTGGGCTAAAATTGCCTGGACTGGACCCTTGCCTGTAGGTTGTCTCGACGTTGTTTGGTTCGAGCCTTGGGATTTACTTGCCTGGCGCGGGTGCCGGGTGCCAGGCATAGAAAATCGACCGCCTGGAAGTCCAGCTGAGCTGCCTAGCTTTAATGACCACCGCGTAAACCTCTGTTGCCTTATCCTCTCCTCACTTTTTCCCTTTCCTCTCCCCTCCCTCCCCCTCCCTCTCTCTCTCTCGTTGGTGTTTCTTCAGAAGTGGGGAAATCACAGATTGGACTCCATGGCGATGAAGGATGCTGCTGGGTGATCTTCTAGGTTGTGGATCTGGTGGTTTGCTCTATTATTTTCTCTCTTCACTCTTCATTGACTTCAAGAAAGTACTGATCTGAGATCTGGTTCAGAAAGGTGAGCAAAATATGTTTCTATTTTCTTGATTTGCTTGATCTATCATTCTTGTTTATGTCCAAATGATGGCTGCAGTTTTTTCTAGGTTGATGTATACAAATACATTTTTTCCTACGCTAATCAGATCGATTTTATTGTAGCACGTGAGACTCCATTTTTTAGCTTGTGCATACATAGATCCTTTTTTCCTCTCTCAGTACATTTCTCCGTGATAAGCATATTGATTTTCTTATAGTATTGGAGAGTAGATTTTTTAGCATGTGCGTATTGACATCCAATGGTGCTAGCTAGTACACTTTTATCTGGAGGATTAGAAAGTGAGTGGCAAAATGTATATTTATTAAAGTAGTAACTTTGTACAGGTTGCTTTAGAAAATGACGACATGCATGTATATCTAATCTGAACTACCAACTTGCTTGTTTCTTACATTTTCTCATATGATGCTTAGATGGATAAAGACCACATTTCCGATTATGTTATCCAGCAAAGAGCTCGCATGTTAAGTGTCCTATCTATTCTCATTGCCATTATCCAATGGCGTCGGCGACGTTGGCGTCTTCGCACTAGAAGACTGCCAATAAAATATGGGCCCTTGGTGAGCAGAGATTTGGTGAGGCAAACAAGACTGGATGAACTATATAATGGAACAGATAAAAACTGCATCCGTCAACTTCGGATGAGGAAAGCTGTGTTCCGGAAACTTTCCTCCCGTTTGTGTGGTTCCGGTCTACTTAGGGATACTATACACGTCTCGGTTGAAGAACAATTAGCTATGTTTCTGCATACAGTTGGCCACAATTTGAGAAATTGTGTGATTGCCTTATATTTCAAGAGATCCAGCGAGACCGTAAGCCGGTATTTCAGTGAGGTCTTGATGGCTTTATGTTCCCTTGCAAAGATATGATAAAACTTAGGTCTATAGAGACCCATTCAAAGATAACCAGTAGCCCTGGGCGGTTCTACCCTTATTTTAAGGTATACTACAAAACATACAATTCTTAATATTTTATTTTTGATGGCTAGTTTATTACACTAATAAAAATTCCTTGCAATATAGGATTGTATTGGGGCACTTGATGGCACTCATATCCCCGCATTTGTCCCTGAAAATATAATTAACAAGTTTAGAGGTCGTAAAAGTTACCCAACTCAAAATGTGCTAGCAACCGTGGATGTGCTTGCTGGATAGGAGGGCTCAACACATGACTCCGTAGTTCTAAGGGCTGCCCTTAAAAGATCAAATGGAATTCCATTGCCTGAAGGTTAGCATATTTGTCCAAATGATTTAAGGCATACATTAAATTTTTATGCGGCAATAAAGCAGTCATCTTGTGTGTTGTAGGAAAATATTACTTAGCTGATGCGGGGTATGCAGCGAGACCGGGTATATTGCCACCTTATAGAGGTGTTCGCTATCACTTGAAGGAGTATGGGGGTGGGAGATATCCAGAAACACCACAAGACTTGTTTAATCTTCGACATTCCTCTCTTTGTACAACTGTTGAGCGAGCATTTGGGACATTAAAGAATCGCTTTAAAGTTCTTGCAAACAAGCCATATTTTGCCTTTAGCATACTGGTGAAGATTGTGATAGCATGTTGTGTGTTACACAATTGGATCCTTGACAATGGTCCTAATGACATCATATATGATGAAGAACTCTAGTATAATACTTTGCCCAGGTCAACTAGAGTAGCAATAGATCAAGGTGCAGAAAACAGACAATGGGTGGCTAAGCGAGATGAACTAGCTAATTTGATGTGGATTGAATAATGATGTAATTCACTATGCTATGTACTATTGTTGCAGCATATATGTCAACTAGAGCAGCATATATGACCGTGGGATTCTGTTTAAACCAATTCAGTTCTTTGACAAGTTGCAAGAATTATTTAGTGGCAGCACAGCTGATGGTTCTTTTATGCAAGACCCTTCCACTGCAACTGATCCAGACCAAGATGATACTGACAGACTTGACATGCTGAATGATATGGCTAACTATGATAACACAAATGATGCACATGGGGAAGACTCAGACAAACTACAGTCTGATAGTGATGAGTGTCAGGAGGTGGCCGCCCTTGCTGTAGCTAGCACTCAAGTTTCTTCATCCAGTGTGAAGTCCATGAAGCCTAAAAAGGTTTGGCAAGTCTAATACAGTACCTGCTGCTACACGGGTTGGTAGGGGCAGTAAGTCCAACACAAAACCATCTCCTGCCTGTGCCGATGATGATATGGATGTGGAGATAACCAATACTTTGTGTGGTATCCAACAGAACCTTGGAAAACCAGCGCAGGTTGCACCTCCTCCATACCCTAATGGTCCTCTATGGGATATGCTCATGAAGATCGCATTAGCACCGGATGATAGGCTTGCAGTAGGAATCACCTTTGCAAGCCAGAATTTCAAGTTTATCGAAACTTCCTTATCAATATAGGTCAAGAATACCTTGAGCGTTGGGTGTTCAACCATTTATCTGGTGGTGATCTTGGTGGTCCCTGATTATGGATGATTGTAGCTACATGATCTTTTGATTATGGCTGATGGGGTCTTGTTTTTGCTGCACCCTTTTGGAATCAATATGTATAGTATGACTAGATGCTAATTAGATGCTGGCGAAGTTGATAGTCAGAGAGGTACGTGACAGACTCTTGGGATAGCCTTGATGTGCTTTTGTATATCGACGAACTATTATCTAATCTTAAGTTGTAATATTTGTTAGCATATAGCTTAAGAACTCTGTGTAATATTATGAATACAACTCATATAAGTTCATTACTTCAAATAATGCTGAGTGTAACCCAGGCAGAATAAAAAAACAAACAGCGCCTGACCTTTTTACTGGCTGAAGCTGATTTTTAGGCCATCAACCAAACGACGTCTGAATTTCAGCTTTGCCTGACCAAGCAATCTTGCAACTGAATACAGGCAGCTCCCAGGCAGGTGAATGGCCCAGGCAACTAGCCCAGGGTCCCATCCAAACTAGCCCTACGTGCGGCGGCGGAGGAACCCGTCGCGCGGCAAATAGGTGGCCGGCGGGACACGTGGCGGATTCGGAGCCGAGGGCACTGCTGTTTGCTGCGATCGGTGAGTCGCGTAGGCTTGCTTCTGCTTCTATGGTCGCTTCTCGTTCGGAGTTCACGTTTACACGACAGGATCGGCTCCGAGTTTACGACGCTACGAACTCTGAAATTTTAGCTTAACACCGAGAGGGATTCAGACATCCGGTTGACATTGAACTGCTTAGATCGGTTTCAAATTTCACACTGAAATATGTAATCCGTGTCTATCATGCATACTTAGATCAACGGTTGGGATAAAATCTGCAGCCACATGAAAATTGGATGGCAGCTTTGACGGTGCTAGCTCAATTCGTCAATTTTCAACCTGAACATCCGGATTCCAGATTCCAGGGGGGAAAAGTAACTATATAAAACTTAAAAATGCAGCAGAAAAGCCAAAGAAAAACAGGGGAGAAGCGGCTCGTCAGTTTAAACTGCATGACAAAGATAGCATAGTTCCATTTATGACAGCAAACATCACTTGAATATGCACTAGATGAAGAGCACTGGGTTATCAGAAAAAGCAAATGAGAAGCACCAATGGACTCCAGTAATTTTCATTCTTATTTCTCGTACAACAACTCGATTAAACAGGAAGTGATTTGGAATTCTGGAAGTTCTGCCCCCGCTCGCAGGACTCTTGTTTACTGGTCCTCCTTGCCATAATTGTGGATGATCTCGATCTACAAGACACAATTGCCATTACTACAACATTTTGGTGTACAGAATCTACCACCCGAAGACAGTTTAGCAATGCTAAATGCTAGAACCAGAACAAGATAATGTGGCCATCGAAAATGAAGACATTTTGTACACTCTATATGATACTATGTAACAACCAAATAGAGGAAATCCTGTTATGAAAAACTACCTTTGCGAGCAAATCAGTACAGGAGGGTTAATGTGGCCATTGAAGATGAAGTCGTTTTGTAAACTCTAAGCCAGTAATACGATAATATG
Source organism: Miscanthus lutarioriparius (assembly GCA_904845875.1). Classification (NCBI taxonomy): domain Eukaryota; kingdom Viridiplantae; phylum Streptophyta; class Magnoliopsida; order Poales; family Poaceae; genus Miscanthus; species Miscanthus lutarioriparius. The sequence continues at coordinate 3,662,646 of CAJGYO010000019.1, read as the reverse complement.
CAGCAGATGTTTCATGTTTGGCAAGGTTCACCCCATCATGTCCAAGTAGAGAATATTCAGTTATGAAATACTCCGTCCATTCTAAATTATAAGCAATGTACTTTTCTAGATGCATAGTTTTTGCTATGCACTTAGATGTACACTATGTTTAGATATGTAGTAAAAGCAATGTATCTAGAAAATCCAAAATATCTTATAATTTGGAACGGAGGGAGTAATTGTAAAACTAACTACCTTTGCGAGCAAATCAGTTGAAGTTCCTAAGATGAATTTACAGTTTTGGCCAAAGCACTACAACTAATAATCCATTAACGATAAATAATAATTCTAGCTCGCTTATCCATTGAGAAATTACAGATGAAACCTTAAGTACCGCTGCATTTTTTGCGTTCAAATTAGGTTAGCTTAAACTATGAACAGCGTACCTTTTTTAGGCAATCACAGGAGAGAAAAACCAAGTATAATATTATGAATGGTAAGCATTGTGGTGAATCAAATTAGCATAATGCAAATACATTACATAGCATAAAGAGCAATGTAATCTATGATCTCACCCCTTGAGGAGGAGGGGGGTTTCTTGTGAATTTAGAGCCACCTGGTGCCCATGGAACTGCAGAGATAAGAGGCATATAAAGATTATTAAGCTTTAGCGTTCCAGTATAGAATTCACCTCAAAAATTTGGTAATTCATACACATTAGCACAATCATTGTATCTAAGATTAAAACTTTGGCGTCAATCAATTACAACTAACTTTTCAACTGTATCTCAGAAAAAAAAATGCTAGTATCTTCCAGCATATTTGTTGTGGCCACTCATTGATAAACAGAAGCGATTGATAAGTTAGACACTTAGGCTGAAGCCTTAAAACAGAATTACAATACCGAATACCCACAAAAAATACAGCAGGTATCAGCTTGCATATTTAGCAATTAATCCATAACCATCGGTGTTACTAGGGCTGAACAAACTTGTTCTTTTTTCAAACTGTGGGTACATCAAGAGTAAGCAAATGTAGCTGGGAAAGAGAAGAAGGATTGCATCCCCGTTAACTAAACTCTAGGCATTGAAGGGTCTTGACCAAAACGAAAAGTGTGGTTGAATAACCCTAGGTATAAATGTATAGTCAGTCACTGCAAGAATTCTGAAAACTTCACCATGACGTCGATTACTCAATATCAAATGTTCTATCATAACAAAATGCTAGTGCCAGCCTACATGATTTGATGCCAAACCTTCACTGAACAAAAAAGACCAGGACGACAAGAGAAATCTTACCAATGTAGGGATCGGGGTGCTGGAAGTTCCTGTACTGAGCCTCCGCATCGTCGATGAGCCTATCAATCACGTCCAGGTTATCCTGCACCACCACCCCACACAAAATCCAACATCATGGCTCACAGTCACAGCACCACACATAAATCATCACCAAACGTAACTCGCGAGTTTCGATCGAGGTGTGCAAAAAGGATCAGCAGGAGGAGGCCTTACCACGTGTCGGTTGGCCTCGAACTTGTCCCGGAGATCCGACGCCTGCGGGGGAGAGGAAGCACGAGATCAGATCCGCCCGCGAGCGGGGAGGGAGGCCGAGATCGAGAGGGAGGCGGAGGGGGGAAATGGGGGAACTGACGTCCTGGTAGAAGAGGTGGCGGTGGACGGCCCAGTTGAGCGTGTCCTTGAGCGCCCTGCGGTAGAGCAGGCGCACCCGCTCCTTCTGCGCCGCCCGCCGCGCCAGGTACCCCGCCGTCGACGCCATAGACCTCGCCGCTGCTCCTTTCCTTCTCTCTCCTCTCGCTGCAGTAGTCGGGTTGGGGATTGGGGATCGGATTCGGACGGGGTCACGGCCTCGCAGGTGTCTATGGGCTGTTTGGACTTGATCTGGCACTTCTCGAACAATGGGCTGCAAGCCCACTAGGGCCCATTTTGTTCCCCGTTTTCTTTCTGGTCCACTTATACACATTCCTTTCTTCCCTATCTGCAGGGTGCACACATTTTTTTTGGACTATTTCAACGTGCTTTAAAAAATGTTTTTTATATAATTCATGTAGCGTGTGGGATATGGCAAAAAGATTGTATAGCTAACAGTGGTTGAATATTGGGCACCAAATAGCGGAGAAAACGGAGTATTAAAGTCCAATATTTCACCTCTAGTCAAGCTGACCCTGTAACATCAATGCTTCTTTATTTGTGGGGTTGTGGTGTTGTTCTCACAGCCAGCCAGCTCGCTGCATACTACAGTACTTAGCTTTGGTGTGTTGGTGCATATATGCTGAAGTTCTGAAGATATGATATGAGGATTGAAAGTTCAAATTTCTCAACTTATACTGACTGTTAGTTTGGTCAGTGTTGTCAGATATCGATCGTAAATTTTCAAATTTAATAAGATTTTTCTCTCACACAAACCAGTAGTGATTAGATTTCTTCAAAACCAAAGAATTTAAACGAACCAAATTTCTCGAGCAGCTCATAGTCAATGGCATATGGAGTGCACTTCTTTGAAATAGTGATAAACAAGAGGCGCACTACTAGCTACAGTTGACTAGAAACTCTCCTACATACATCGCTAGAGAAGAACCAGTTCCATTACTATTTCCACATTACCTGCTTTCAAAGAAAAATTGCGTTCTGTATCTATATGCATTGTGACCAGGTCAAAATATAACTAACATTTTGAATTTATAAGCTACTACATACATTTCCACTGATGAAAAGAAAACAACATACATACATCTCCTCTTATCCCTTTGTGAGCTGTGAGTTGACATTCGCTAGCTCTTTGATGGGTGATTCCAAAATCCCTACAAGCTGATTAGCAGAGCAGAAAAGGAACTTGTCCATCCAAATCTAAAATTCCAAATCGCCTAGCAAGATGGATGTACGGCCACACCAGAAGTTGTTAGGAGTTGACATTAGCCTGCAGGTACATACATAGTGGCCAGTGGCCACTTCCCACTGGGTAGTTGGAAACAGTAACTAGCATGATACATCTCGGAATAAATACAGTTATGCACCACTGCTTGTACATAGGATATGTGTACATACATACCGGTACTGCTGTACTAGCAAGACACAGCCAGTGAGGTAAGGGTACGTAGTACTATAGACAGTGCATTATCATTCCTCTTCTCATAGGTGTCAATCAAGAAACAAAAATAAAGAAAAGAAAAGGCACCTTCCCTGATCATTATTGGTACAAAGAAACTAGTAGCATCATTTACAGCCACAGCTAGTACTCAGTACCACAATGTGACGTGAGATCTAAGCAGGGTGCTCACGAGTCATGCCACTGGTATGGTAAGGAGTGAAGGAGATCAAGCCATCAGGGCTAAGCTTCAGAGTTTCAGACGTTGGCCCGGTTCGCTTTGTTGAAAAGATATGGCTGAAAATACTGTTCACTGATTTGTTGTGAGAGAGAAATATTGTTCGTTTACTAAAATAGTATGGCTCATAAAATAAGTGAACATGACCATTGCCTTGCCCTGTTGCCCAGGACCAAGAGCCTGCCCAATGCAATGCAAGCTGCTGAAGTTGGAGAGCGAGAGGCAGACAGGTGAAGGGAGAGCGGCAGCAGATAGGGGAGGTGCCGAAGTGGGGACTGGACTGTGGAGGCCGTTGCTGTTTCAGCTCACAGCCAGACGACAGGCCCCAGCGCCAGCGCCGGCAGCCATTGGGAAAACGAAAACTTGTCCCGCTTGCATTTACTCCCTGCACGGGAAAGACGAAGGCGTCGACAGCGAGTTGGGTGAGGTGAGGCGAGCAGGGTTTAATGGCGCTCGCGTCAGCGTCACTGATCTCGACCTCACTCTCCTTTCTCTCTCAGCTCTGAGCTCCGAGGACGGAAGCCTGAAGAGAGAGGATACTGGAGTAGGAGTACGTACAGTACTGGACACTGATGAGTGATCAAGAACTCTGGCTGTGTTTAGTTCCTAAAAAGTTTCTCAAAAAATGTTGTAGTAGCCATCACATCGAATCTTACGATACGTGTATAGAGCATTAAATGTAGATGAAAAAAACTAATTACACAGTTTGTTTGAAAATCGCGAGACGAACGTTTTGAACCTAATTAGTCTATAATTGAACACTAATTACCAAATAAAAACGAAAGTACTACGATAGCTAAATTTTTAAATTTCGCGAACTAAACACAGCCTCCGAAGAAAATACGCAGGAACACAGGCGCCTCTTCTGAAACTTGCCACCTGCAGTTGGGGCGTTGTTTAATGACTTGGAACCTTCATCTGTCAGTCAGCCAGTGAGCCAGTGAGCGACGAGTCAGTCCAGATGCTGCCGCTAATCAGACGCTAACCACGAGTAAGGGGGTGTTTGGTTCTACACGAAAATTTTAGTCCCTGTCCCATCGGATGTTTGACACATGCATGAAGTATTAAATATAGACAAAAAAAAACTAATTGCACAGATTGTGGCTAATTTGCGAGACGAATTTTTTAAGCCTAATCAGTCCATGATTTGACAATGTTGTGCTACAGTAAATATGTGCTAATGGCGGATTAATTAGGCTTAATAAATTTGTCTCGTAAATTAGCCTCTATCTATGTAATTAGTTTTATAATTAACTCATATTTAGTTCTCCTAAATAGCATCCGAACGTCCGATGTGACATGAACTAAAATTTAGTCCAGGAAAACAAACACCCCTTAATACTACGGTTATTTTACGGCATCCAACAGCGTCTTGTCTTGTTTTTATAGCACATCGTGATGAGGTGCAGCAGCAGGGTAGTAGTAGTGTGTTTGTTTATGCCAATGGAGTGGAGAAGCTTCTGTGCTGCTGCCAGCCACTGGCTCCGGCCGGTTTCTTTACTCCAGTGAGGCGCGGCAGCTAGTGGTACGCCGTTTCCTGCTGGATCTTGCCCGCACTGTTGCATGCGTGCGTACAGCGTACTTGCTTCCACGGATCCGAGTTCTTTGCTCCTGATAAACTCGTCTCCGTGTTCCAGCTCATCATAGATAGTGCTGGGACTGCTGGATCAGCTAGCTCCACCAAAACTTTCCAAATGCTGCTGCATGATTCTCAGTTTAATTGTGTGCCGCGTGCCGGTGAAAATGGCAGTTGGTTGAGGATACGAAAGCTGGACTAGTTGGCAATTGTGGGTGATAGCAAGACTCTAATCCCGGTTCGCAGGGAGGAATTTGGAGGAATCGTCTGATGTGTAAAGTGCAGTGTTTTCATCGCGAGCAATGAAATTGATCATTCTGCTGAACTTCATACCGTCCGAACAGTAAATTCCGGCTGAACTTCGTACCGTCCGAACAGTAAATTCCGGCTGAACTTCATACCAATCTGTGAGAGGTAGCTGGCTGACAGTTTAGGACAGATTAGTGCTGCATGTACGGCAAATGGAGTAAGATTTGAAGTGGCTCATCCCTGATGACCTGTTTGGCTCCTCTTACTCCTAGGGATGCAACTAGGTACACGGTACACCATTGAACACAGGTTTAGGCTCCATTTGGATTCCCGTTAAGAAATCCAAGAAGCCGGCTTGTTCGGCTTCTTTTTTCAAATTTAACAAATTTTTTTCTCTCACACATATTTCAAAATGGAGCCTTTAATGCGGTGTTTTTCAAGCGTGAATAATTGCATTTTTCATACCAAATTTGGCGGGCTCCCTGATGACCTCTTCTTTTGGGTTCCTCTTACTCGTAGGGATACAACTTGGTACACGGTATACCATTGAACGGAGGTTACGGCTCCATTTGGGTTGCCCGAATTTTTTCGGTTTCCTGCGTTTTTGTATGAAATTAAACTCATTCATGTGAAAGTACTGTATAATATTGTGAAATTCCTATGTTCTAGAAGGGGATCCTTAAGAAGAAAAAGAAACATCAAGACCTAGTTAAATATAGTTTTTTTTACAACATAGCTAAATATAGGTTGAAAATGATCCAAGAATTGTTTGGATGTCGTAGTATTAAGAAGCCATAGTATTAAAACACTATAATTTTATAGAACCATAGATATGTAAAAACTAAGGTTTAGAAGAAATAGGTAAGGTAAGCAAACATATGCCATGTTTGGATCTAAAGTGTTTTTTTTTAGTTTTAGAAAAAAAAATAATGGTTTTCTAAAATACTTTGGTTTAAGAGTGTCATAAGCATTTGGATGCGACAAACTTTATGATTTTAAAAAACATAACATTGTTAAAAGTGTAGTTATTTTTTGGAGTTTTATAGAGTCCACTCTAAACCAAAAATTTGCATGTCTTTAGATTTTTAATATACTGCAACATCCAAAAGTGCCTTAGTCCTTTTGAGCAGAGGTTTTATTAGAAGAAAAAGAAACATCTAGTCCTAACTAAATATGGATTAAAAAATGATATAATGGCTCCCAATGGGCCATGACCGTAATTTACAGTTAGTGACAGGCCTGTTAAAGAATGATGGCACGGTTATCAGAAAGCTCTCTTTCGGTGCATGAAGTAAGCAGGCGTTATTATACTTTTTTTCAAAAAGGTATGGGACAAAAAAAACATAAAAAGGGAGCCAATTAACCAGGCATTGATTGAGAAACCTGGCTGGTCTTTTTCTTGCCATGGAAAAAAGTCACAACTAGTTTCTTGGTGTGCCGGCAACACAACTGCTACTCAGAGAAAAAAGGCTGTGGCTGTTAGATGGCACAACTGTGCCACATAATTCCTGAGGATTAGGGCACGCGATTTGCTCCATGAAACAAGAACTGCCGATGAAATTGACATCTGCTTTGTGAACAGGCACTGATAGGTTTTACCTAACAGCACGTATATAACCTAGATTAAATGCTTAATTAATGCCGCGATGAAGCTTAATCGTGCACGCATGTCGGATCGAATCCGCTGACATTACATTGCATTACATGATAATAACTCTCTTGACAGGCCTCGAATTGAAAATGCGGCGGTTGTCGACAAATTTGCAGACACGAATTCATAGTGAGGTGGGCATTACTTGTGAGTGAAATCATCTGAAGAATTTAGGAGCCTGGTGAAGCTTGTTCTGCAAATTGCAACCAAGGGCAGGTCAAAAGTTGTATATATATCAGGGTTTAGGGATACAACATTGACCAACCACGATATAAATAAAGCAAAGATCATGTGATGGAATTGGATTATTAAGAGGGGTGTTAGTACCTAATTCGAGTGCATAGATCGTGTGAATTGCATCAGGATGACATTAGTATACATGTAATGAAGTTATACAAGTGTTGAAGCGTCGCCGTCCGACATCAACGGATCCACTGAATTCACACGTGCTCCGAGCTGAGGACTATCTGAAAAGTATTCGAGTTTGCCTAGAACACTCACAATATATTGCCCTGTTGGAATTGTTTATCACTGTTTGCGTTCTCTGGTGGGACATATATAAAGCTGTGTTCTTGAAGAAGAAAAAAGGGAGCTTGATCTGAAAAAGACACTAAATGTTCATATGAGATGGGAAATGTAGTGCACTCTGTAAATTGATTGAGGAATGGCGAGAGAATATTTCCTCCTCTAGCTAGATAGAAAAGAAATGCTCTCTCTAGATTGTGTTGAATTTACCCGTTTGGTCAAGAAAAAAAAGATCATGTACGTCTGACAGAAAAGCTACACATGTCCAATGCAACTCCAGTACACAGGATTTGAGATCACTTTCCAAAATCCCTTGCTTGCGTACACTGATACACATATCCAGAGCCAAGACAAATTTTTCCCATGAAAGGGATTTGCAAGGCAGAAAGCATATCCTACTTTTGCATATATTATCTAGAAGAAAAGACGTAAAAGTTCTGTGGAAAAGGCACATCAGTATCCCTTTCAGGCTTTCACTGCAGTAGTTGACAGTAAGAGGATAGTAGAACTCCCTCTGTCCTAAAAAGATTACAATTCAGGCCCAATACTAAGTTAAAGTATGTTAAATTTGATTATCTACATATAAAAATATCAATATTTATCATATTAAGTAAGTATCATTAGGGATGTACTTTCATAGTATATGTATTTGTCTATATACTTAATTCAAAGTAGATTTTTCTTTAAAAAAATGCACAATTGCATTCTTTTAGAACAGAGGCAGTAGAACCCAATGGCCGCAGCGCCAGCTAGTCAAGCTGCCTGCCGCTGTCCATCAACGTACGGGAGCTACCATCAATTCCATCCCCAAACCGCGACCTGTTCTTGGAAGCTTGACGAAGGGCCTGCCTGCTGGCTGCTGTGGATGGACACCGTTAAATCGCAGCGACAGACAACGAAGGTGCCGGGCAATGCCATCCAGCCGTCCAAAGCCATCACGTCAGAATTCAGATATGCCATTCGCCTTGTGCAAGTACTACTGCTCATGAGCTCATCGATCTTTGCTTGTCTACGTGTGCTTATCTAGCTGCTAAAAGCCGTGCTCTTTTCTCTTTTCGCAAATCGCAATGGCAGTGACAACTGCCCATGCTGCCATGCATGGGTGCCTGGGCTTCAACCTTCAGTGTTCTTTTCTTTTTTTTACCAAGTATTCAGTATTTGTTTCAACTTTGTTTTTTTTTATGTTTGCCCTTAATGGAATACAAAAAGATTTGTTTTTATGACAAGTTGCCTGGACTTTTTGCCTTTTTTTCACACTGACATTTGATTGGGATACCACAAAGCTTCATTTTTTCAACAAAAAAGAAAAAGAAATAACCATGACTGTATTCTCTCTCTTTTGTAGTCGTCAAATTGCACAACGAACGAAAAAAGTCACTCAGATGGTAGATGAAAAGTCCTATACTATTTCTCTGCGCCTGATCTTTCAGAATTCAGACGACAGTAACTGTTAACACCAAGCACGGTTCGGGTCTCGCCTGCTTTAGCTATCAAAATGCTGCAGCTCTCTTTGAAGCGAACGAGTCAAGAGATGACTTTTTTGGCTAATACACACTTCAGTTTAGGGTGCGTTTGGTTTTTCCTCCTAAACTTTAGTCGCTGTCCTATCGAATGTTTGATACATGCATGGAGTATTAAATATAGACTAATTACGAAACTAATTGCACAGCTTGCGACTAATTTACGAGATGAATCTTTTAAACCTAATTAGTCAATGATTTGACAATGTAGTGCTACAGTAACCATGTGCTAATGACGGATTAATTAGGCTTAATAAATTCATCTCGTGGAATATCGATAGATTCTGCAATTTATTTTTTTATTAGTATTCGAATACCCCATACAACATCCTCACATGACACCTCCTCAATTTTACTCATACGATCAAACACCCCCTTATATCAGTTCCGCCAGTAATGGCAGCAGCCGGAAAATGTCAACACGGTTGCATCAAAGGCACGACACTGCAAGTAGCAGCAGCAGTGTCCCATGAACAGACAGACAAACACCGAGACCAGCGGTGACCAAGTCCTTGTTTAGGTCCCATCAAAATTCCAAGTTTTTTCACTCTCTTTCCATCACATCAAATTTTAAACATATGCATGAAGTATTAAATGTAGGTAAAAAAATAATTAATTACATAGTTTGGTTGTAAATCACGAGACGAATCTTTTGAGCCTAATTAGTCTATGATCGGACAAAGTTTGTCAAATATAAACGAAACGTGCTACAGTGTCCGGATTGCAAAAATTTACAATCTAAACAAGGCCCAACTATTCAGCGTCAAAAGACGAGCAATTAATCGCGTTTGGGCTGGGGTCAAGAACTTGGAGCGATTCCAAGGGTTAGTTTGGATACCAAAATTTTTGGCAAAATGTTATTGTAGCGTTTTCATTGTTATTTGATAATTAGTGTCCAATCATAATCTAATTAAGTTTAAAAGATTCGTCTCGTGAATTTCGTCTCGTGGATTTCGTCTAAACTGTGTAATTAGTTTTATTTTTTATTTATATTTAATGCTTCATGCATGCATCCAAAGATTCGATGTGATGGAGAATCTTGAAAAATTTGGCATTTTGAGTGCAACTAAACAGGGCCCAAGTTGCCAATAAGAAGAGATGATGATAAGTGCTGCAGAGCATCGGCACTCAGGCACGGGATAGTTCTAATCATGAGAAAAGTTCGCTTTGCTGAAAAGCTATAGCTTAAAATACTGTTAGTTGATTTATTATTAGAGAAAAATATTATTCTTTCGACGAAAGAGCACGGAAAAGAGCCGCTTTGTTCTCGTTCTTCGGTGGTAGACTGTAAACATCGCGAGAAAAGTAGTGTCCTGGGAACATCCATCGAGGATGGCGTTTGACCCTGTACTGTTCCACGTCGTCAAAAGATGAACAGCCGTATGAACAGTCAAACCCCGAGAGCAAATTGCTCCCGAATTCCAAGCTGGAGTATTACTAAAACGAAGGGGACCAGTACAGATCATGGCCTTCAAAAAAGAAAGGAAAAACCCAACCATTTGGACAGATAAAAAAAAAATTCGATGAACAGCAACAAAATACGATTTCGACAAAAGAGAATTCAATTCAAGCCATTCAATGATCGGAAACAGAAATGGGAGCACATCACGCCCCCTAAAACTAGGAAAGGTGTTAATGACCCAATCAAGAGCCAGATTAGCAAACTCCAACCACTCCAAGTAGTACTGAAAAAGACGAGCGGGATTCAGGCTCGCGTCGCGCGGCCGGCAACGCGGCGGTGAAGGGTACAAGCGGACAACGGAGGCGCCACCTGCCCCCGCCCACCCGCCGCCGCCGTGTTTCTGGAGGAGGGAGCCAGGACCTCCCCGGCCGGCCGTCCAAACCGAACCACCCCCACCACCACCACCTGCGCGGCACAGCCAAACCGCCGGCCGCGCCCCTACCCGCCTCGCCTCGCGCGCGGTGGCCCCGCTTGTCAGCCAGCCCCCCTGCCTGCGCCTCGTGCATTTATTACTAACCTCCGCGCTGACATCACCCGCGCCGGTTCCCCACGCACGCACGGCTGGCCTGCCCTGCCGTGTGGCGCGGGCAGGTGGGGGTGAGTGGATGGCAGGTGGGCCTGCGCCGCGCGGGGACCCCCGATCAGAAAGGCGTTCGGGTGAAAAAGGAAAAAGAGAAAGGGCCCGTACGCGCTGAGAAGAGAGAGATCTCGCTCTCTTTCTTCCTCCCGCGGGGTTCTTTTGCGTCCAGACCCTCGGGGAATAGGTGAATTCACGGTCGCCTCCCTGGGACCCGACCCGGCCCTGCCTCTCTCTCCTCCCAGCTGCTGCGCTGTAACCGAGGGAGGGAGGGGAGGAGAGAGAAATAACGGACGCCACCACCTCCCCCTCGCTCGCTTCCTCCTCTGTCCTCTCTCTCTCCCCTGCTTCTTCTTCCCCTTCCATTCCCAGCGAGGCAACGACTCGCCAGCCTGCCCCGCCTCACCCTCGCACCCGCGGCGGCGCGGAGGGCCGGACCCCAAACCCTAACCCTAGCGGCCCGGGCGCCGCCTCCGGTCCCGCCCGGCCCCACCGCGATGGGGCAGTGCTACGGGAAGGCGGGCGGCGGGTCGTCGCGGGCGGACCACGACGCCGACCTCGCGGGCGCGGGGGCGGTCGCGCCGCCGTCCCCGCTCCCGGCCAACGGCGCGCCGCAGACGCCGCAGCCCACCTCGCGCAGGCAACGCAAGTCCGGATCGACCACGCCGGTGTACCACCAGGCGGCGACGCCCGGCGGCGCCGCCTGGCCCAGCCCGTACCCGGCCGGAGGCGCCAGCCCGCTCCCCGCGGGCGTGTCGCCGTCGCCCGCCCGGTCCACGCCGCGGAGGTTCTTCAAGCGGCCCTTCCCGCCACCCTCGCCCGCCAAGCACATCAAGGCCACGCTCGCCAAGCGGCTCGGCGTGGGCAAGCCCAAGGAGGGCACCATACCGGAGGAGGGCGGAGTCGGGGCTGGCGCCGGCGCGGCTCCTGGGGCCGCGGATTCCGCCGAGGCCGAGCGCCCGTTGGACAAGACGTTTGGCTTCGCCAAGAACTTTGGGGCCAAGTACGACCTCGGGAAGGAGGTCGGGAGGGGCCACTTTGGCCACACCTGCTCCGCCGTCGTCAAGAAGGGCGAGTTCAAGGGCCATACCGTCGCCGTCAAGATCATCTCCAAAGCTAAGGTGAGAGGTGATCATGGCTCTGGGGGGTATGCTCCTCATGCCAAATTCCACTTTTGGGAAATTTTGGGAAATTTTGAAATTTCAAATACTAGCTCTGGCTGTTCTGTTAGGTAACGGGTATGTGTTCGCGCCAATTCTGTGCTAGTAACCGAAACTTAGGTGGTTAAATGGTCTGAATTTTGCGTACTGAAGGATACTTTAGGGATTGCCTATTTCAATTTTGGAATTTTGCTCTTAAGTGTTTGGCATTGGCGGCTTGGCGCAGGAAGTAACATAGAGAATTTCAGGATTTTGCATGGTACTTAACTAGTTGTATTTTAGGGATATGTTCTCTAGCGCATCATCTTCCCTTTTTTTTTTTGTCGTTTTCGGTTTTTTGACATTGAGACAGTAGGGTTGTGCCATGAAAGCTTAACATTTTACTGTTCCATTGTTCAATCCCGTTAACATGCCTGCAGTTGCTCCGCTAGATAGTTAGGCTGGCGATAGTAAATTATCCCAATTTCTTGGTCGTGATGCTGAGTAGAGGTTTCGACAGTTCTCGGCAGATTCCGATGCTGGAAATCATGCTAATCTTATTTTTTGTGGGGGTCAATGGGAAGGGAATGCATGTAGGAACTTTAGGATGTCGAATAGTACAGCGATTCAAATTCTTGGTGACTACCCAATTCTTGTCCGATGTTAATTAATGTTAGACAATACAGGGCATATCCTGACCTATGCTTTCATTCCCCTTCTTGTTTGGTGAACAAAGGTCTGTGCATTTTTAGTTAGATTTAGTGGCACTTAGGAAAACCTAATTGAATGTGCTTGTCCTGTTAATGCATTGCAATTTATGGTCACAATCACTGGGATTGCATATGTGTGGAGAAACTTAAAAGCGAAGAAAGATCTCATGGACAACCTAGATTTGATTAAGGTGCCCAAGCTCCAGAGGAGATGGCATCGCATAAATGAGACAATAAGAATGTGTTACATTGCATCATTATTAGTAGTAGTAAACATTTCTTCATGAAGGAAGAATATTGAACTGGTTGGCTAGATCAAAGAGCTGATAATTTAATGGCTTCTAGAAATTTAAAGATTTAACTAATGTAGCGTTTGTTCTTTCTAATGGGGGTTTGAAGTTCCCAAAACACCACCACTAAATTTCGTAGTCTCATCCAGATCTTCTTGGAAAAAGGAAACCATCCATTCTTGTCAGCAGTTCACTGATATAAGCAATTTACTCCGTAAACATCAGTTGCCTTGATTATTATTTGGATATGCTTTGTGATGCTTTCTTCTCTTAAAGTTCTGACCATGTAAATGTATAATACTTACATTTCTTCTTTCTATGGATGATGTAAACATTGCCTCTACTTCTGACTGAAATGAAATATCATCTTTTGGTTTTGGTAGATGACAACGGCCATTTCCATTGAAGATGTTCGTAGGGAGGTCAAGATTTTGAAAGCTCTATCAGGGCACAATAATCTCGTCAAATTCTATGATGCATGTGAGGACGCCCTCAATGTCTACGTTGTCATGGAGTATGTTTTTTGTGACCTTTTGTATGTGACTTTATAGACTTATAATTCAGAAATACTAGATTAGGCTTCTCTAGATACAACATTTGATCTCTGACTTCTGCTGGCACACTTTAAAAACTGATCTTCCATGCTTGTGTATTTTCTTAGATCACTCACTGCTAACCATATCCTTCTATGTGTACACAGTATAGTAGTTGTATCTACTACAGTGCATAAATGCTCTTCATTCTTCAATGCAACTAATGTAATACTAATACCTATGACCTATCGTATGGTAATTTCTTCAAATTGTTTCTTTTGAACAGATTATGTGAAGGTGGAGAGTTGCTAGATAGAATTTTAGCCAGGTACTTTTTACAACATAGTATATTCATCTCTAGTATCCGAGTAGCGGTATCTCTTGTTAATGCTTACCAAGGATGCAAACTTGAACTATTGAAGAGGTGGGAGATATACAGAAGAAGATGCCAAAGCGATCGTTGTACAGATTTTGAGCGTAGTGGCCTTCTGTCATCTTCAGGGAGTAGTGCATCGTGATTTGAAGCCAGAGGTATGCTTGAACCACTTTGTGTACAGTTTGTATATATGTGCACTCCAGTAGGTGTTTGACTGGGGTTACTTCTGGCATCTTATTTAACTGCACTTGCTGTTTTTTGTATTTAAGTGACAGCAATAATGCTTGTTTTGAAAGCTAGGCTGCCTTTTGTGACCAATTGCTATATTTCATTGGCACAGAATTTTCTTTTCACAACAAGAGATGAAAGCGCTCCTATGAAGTTGATTGACTTTGGTCTGTCTGATTTTATTAGACCAGGTAATGTACTAATATTTATTTCTTTACATGGGCCATGTGTTTACAATTATTTCTGCTCTTGTAATTAAAAGTCATTACTTTGTTCAAAGGTTAATTCTTGTTTTCTAGTGTGGAATTAGATAAGCAGCATACATCTCAGTAAGCAGCTTAAATAACAACGTTTGGAAAGGTGTCAGTCTGAACACGGATTATTAATAAACCTAAGTTTAGGTGAACTTCTTACACTAGAAATTGGGCAACACGGTGTTAGTTTCAGCATTTTTTGTTGCTCAGGGTCCAGGATTTCATCATGCAAGTTTGGATTGGATGTACTTTATGTTATGGTTTTGCTTTTCCATACCTTTGTTCTACTTCGTAGTGTGTCCCAGTTAGCTCTTATGCTGAACAAACAGATGTTTGTCATATGCTGCATTTTGATGATTGGCAGGCGCAAAGTAATATAAAAAAGTTTGAAAAATCTGAACACAACTAACCAAGGAAATTGCATCTTGTTTTATTTATGCAGAAAGCATCTGCTTGTTAGTCTTGCATTTTAATTGTTTAGCATGCATACATGCTAGGGTCATTCTGTCTATATTCCAGATAAATAGTGCATACATTGGTATATGACTATTTGTTTTTGCATGTTTCTTTACGTTTGGAAGTTGGAATACAGTATCAATGTTTACAGTTAATCATTTTTTTCTGCTCACTCATTAACTCAATCTTATGGTGGGGCGCCTTTAGTGTCCCAGCATAGCAGGTCCCAAGCCCTGGTATAGGAGGGTTATGTTAGGCGCGGCGAGCCAATGTAAAAACTTAGCCACTTTAATGGAGATGAAACCCAAAAGAATCTTGTTGGGGCGTAACCCTCTTAGCGACGCGTCATGTCGGAACCCGGGTATGGTGTTAAATGAGCAAGGGCCGGGTCGTCACCTCCGTGACGCGTCGTGTCGCGATCTGGACACGGTGTCAAGTGAGCAAGGATCGGGTCGTCGCATCCTTAGTGGCGCGCCATATCGGCGCCCGGGTGTGGTACAAAATGAGCGAGGGTCTTCACACCTACCTCGGCAGGTGCGGAGGGTAAGGAAGCTAGTCGAGCCAACTAGGATCCGTTTAGGTAGCTGGAATGTAGGGTCCCTTACAGGTAAGTTAAGAGAGTTAGTGGACATAGCGGTTAGGAGGCGTGTAAATATCTTATGCGTCCAAGAGACTAAATGGAAGAGGCAGAAGGCGAAGGAGGTGGACAATATCGGCTTCAAGCTCTGGTACACAGGGACAACTTCAAATAAAAATGGAGTAGGAGTTTTGATTGATAAGAGCCTCAAGGATGGTGTGGTGGAGGTGAGAAGGCAAGGGGATAGGATCATCTTAGTTAAACTTGTCATAAGTGATATGGTCTTAAACGTAATTAGTGCGTATGCCCCCCAAGTAGGCCATGATGAGAGTGCTAAGCGGCATTTCTGGGAAGACTTAGATCGCTTGGTTAGAGATGTCCCTAGTAGCGAGAAGCTCTTTATAGGAGGTGATCTTAATGGCCATGTAGGTACATCAAGTGCAGGTTTCGAGGCGGTTCATGAGGGTTTCGGATATGGTAGTAGGGACCAGGAGGGAGAGGAAGTCTTAGACTTTGCCATAGCTTTTGATCTGATGATAGCTAACACTTTCTTCCGTAAGTGACAGTCCCATTTAGTGACCTTTAGTAGCGGCCAGTACTCTAGTCAAATCGACTTTGTCCTTACAAGGAGAGATAAACGAACATGCGTGGGTCAAGGTGATACCGGAGAATGTGTGGTCGCTCAACACAAGCCGGTGATGGCTGACTTCCGCTTTCTCGTGCAAGCTCGTGGGAACAAACAAGCTAGTGTTGCTAGAACGAAGTGGTGGAAATTAGAAGGGGAGGCATCAAAGGTCTTTAAGGAAAAGTTCATTGAAGAGGGCCCTTGGAATGATGAAGGCGATGCAAACAACATGTGGGAGAAGATGACAACATGCGTTTGGAAGGTTGCTTCAGAGGTGCTTAGAGTGACCAAAGGGAGTGGATGCGACTCGAAAGACACTTGGTGGTGGAATGAAGATGTGCAAAAGGCTATTAAGGAAAAGAAGGAGTGCTATAAGCGCTTGTATCATGACAGGTGTGCAAACAACATAGAGAAGTACAAGGTGGCAAAGAAGACTGCAAAACGAGCGGTGAGTGAGGCAAAGGGGCGGGCCTATGAGGACCTTTACCGATGTTTGAGTACTGAAGGAAGGAGAGAAGGATATTTATAGGATGGCTATGGCTCGCGATAGGAGGACAAGGGACTTCAACCATATCAAGTGCATAAAGGATAATAGGGAGCAACTCTTGGTGAAGAAGGATGAGATAAGACATAGATGGCAAGAGTATTTTGATAAATTGTTCAATGGTGAGAACGAGAACACCACCGCTTCAAATTGGATGACTCGCTTTGATGACACTAACAAAGCGCTTTGTGGAGGATTCAAGAATCGGAGATCGAGAAGCCTTGAAAAGGATGAAAGGGGGCAAAGCGATGGGCCCTGATGGTATCCCAATCAAGGTGTGGAGATGTCTCGGGGATATAGCTATAGTATGGCTAACCAAGATGTTCAATAATATCTTTCGATCGAACAAGATGCCTGAGGAGTGGAGAAGAAGCATATTGATACCAATATACAAGAACAAGGGAGATATCCAAAATTGTACTAATTATCGGGGAATTAAGTTGATGAGCCACACTATGAAGCTATGGGAGAGAGTCATCGAGCAGCGCCTGCGAGGAACGGCACATATATCAACAAACCAATTTGGTTTCATGCCAGGAAGGTCAACCACAGAAGCAATCTTCTTAATAAGACAGGTTATGGATCGGTTTAGAGAGCAGAAGAAGGACCTCCACTTGGTTTTCATTGACTTGGAGAAGGCTTATGACAAGGTACCAAGAAATGTTATGTAGTGGTCTTTGGACAAATATAAAGTCCCATCAAAGTACGTGACCCTCATCAAGGACATGTACAACAATGTTGTAACTAGTGTTCGGACAAACGATGGTAACACAGATTACTTCCCGATTAAAATTGAACTTCATCAAGGGTCAGCCTTAAACCCGTATCTCTTTGCCTTGGTAATGGATGAGGTTACCAGGAATATACAAGGGGATATCCCTTGGTGTATATTGTTCGCTGATGATGTAGTGTTAGTAGATGAAAGCCAGGCGAGAGTAAATAGGAAACTAGAGTTATGGCGGCAGACCCTTGAGTCTAAAGGTTTTAGATTGAGCAGAACTAAAACCGAATACATGAGATGCGACTTTGGCGGAGTTGTATAGTAGGAGGGAGATGTGAGTTTGGAAGGTCAAGTAGTGTCTAAGAAGGATACCTTTCGGTATCTAGGATCGGTGCTCTAGAGGGATTGAGATATTGATGCATACGTTAGCTATAGAATCAAAGCATGGTGGATCAAGTGGCGACAAGCTTCTGGCATTCTCTGTGACAAGAGGGTACCACAAAAGCTAAAATGCAAGTTCTATAGAACGGCGATTAGACCGGCTATGTTGTATGGAGCAGAATATTGGCCTACAAAGATTCGACATGTTCAACAACTGAGTGTTGCAGAAATGCGTATGTTGCGATGCATTTGCGGTCACGCAAGAATGGACCGAGTTCGGAACGATGATATACGTGATCGCCTAGAGGTAGCACCAATTGAAGGAAAGTTTATCCAACATCGGTTGAGCTGGTTTGGCCATGTCCAAAGAAGACCTACAGAGGCACCAGTGCATTGTGGAGTCCTAAGCCAAGCTAATAATATGAGGAGAAGTAGAGGAAGACCGAAATTGGCATGGGGGGAGGCAATAAAAAGAGATTTGAAAGCTTGGGATATACCTAGAGATCTATGTTTGAATAGGAGTACTTGGAAAGCAGCTATTGAAGTGCCTGAACCGTGACTTGCGGCTCTTGGTGGGTTTCAACTCTAGCCTACCCTAACTTGCTTGGGACTGAAAGGCTATGTTGTTATTGTTGTTGTTGTTGTCATTAACTCAATCTTATACTTAATTTTGTATTTTCTGTGCTATCTAATGCAGATGAAAGGCTCAATGATATTGTTGGAAGTGCATATTATGTCGCTCCGGAGGTTCTACACAGATCGTACAGTATGGAAGCAGACATTTGGAGTATAGGTGTCATAACATACATTCTGCTCTGTGGCAGTAGGCCATTTTGGGCAAGGACAGAATCTGGGATCTTCCGGTCCGTGTTGAGGGCTGATCCCAACTTTGACGATTCACCATGGCCTTCAGTATCAGCTGAAGCTAAGGATTTTGTGAAGAGATTTCTGAACAAGGATTACCGCAAAAGAATGACAGCTGTCCAAGCAATGAGTAAGTCACCACATATGAGTATTTTGTGTTGCCCCGTGATTGTGATATCACAATATCTCACTTTGCTTTTTGTACTTTAAGCAGATTTTATTAACATCTATTTTTAGGAACTGCTAGTTAAAAACATTATATGATATGATAATGAAAAAAAGTTGAATTTACTTTTCCCTTACCTGTTTGCAGCTCACCCTTGGTTACGAGATGAACAAAGACAGATTCCATTGGACATACTCATTTTCAGATTAGTTAAGCAATATCTTCGTGCTACTCCTCTTAAACGTTTGGCATTAAAGGTGCAGTACAGACTTCATGGCCTTTTCTGTATTTGTAAACATTCTTTCTATTCTTCATCGATCTTTGTTGATACAGGAATATGCATTTGATAAATGTACATGTGCTAGATGTGCTAAAGAGGCCACATGATGGCTGTTTAACCCTCCCAACATTAGAAGTTATAGAAGATGGGTTCATGAGCGGTGTATGTTTCTATTTGTGCTAGACTAATAGTATATGCCTTTGCAATGATTTTTAGGTGTTTATATTTTATTTTACTTTGTGATCCTGTACCTTTTCAATTTATTATGAGAGGCTGGTGTTGCTGGTCATAATAGTGCTCCAAAACGATTATGGACGTCCATAAAAGTCATGAGTACAAATATGTTCATAGTGGCAAATTGTAGTGTAACTGACAACCAGCAAAGTACCACTCATTAATGTAGTTATATTGTAGTAACACTTAATCTTTCTTTGTCACAGGCACTGTCTAAGGCTTTAAGGGAGGATGAACTTTTGTATCTTAGATTGCAGTTTAAGCTGCTTGAACCCAGAGATGGGTTTGTATCACTCGACAACTTTCGGACGGTACGTTATTTGTTGTTGCTGATTGCCTCATCATTATGAAGACATGTCAAAAGCAGAACACTTGCTCATGTCCTCCTATGCGCATTATGTTCATGTTCTAACTTCTTAACTCCCGTGGTGTAACCAGGCTCTGACAAGATACTTAACTGATGCTATGAGAGAATCAAGGGTTCTTGAGTTTTTGCATGCGGTAAGGATTCATCACTATGCCCCTAAGCAAAGGATTATATTGTGATGCTTATCATATCCGTCTGATGGGATATCGATAGGAAATTTCCATATGATTATCTTTAACTGTAATATTTAAACAATGCCTTATGCTCAATTTTGAGCTGATGTCGTGATGTTTCAGACCTGTTGCTTAAATCCTTTATTTTAGAACAACTTTTGCATCTTGTGATTTTTATTTCCAGTAATTATTGTATTGATGGTTGAAGTTACTGACCTTCTCATGTTTCTATCTCAGCTGGAACCACTTGCATACAGAAAGATGGACTTTGAAGAATTCTGTGCTGCAACAATAGCCCATACCAGCTCGAGGCTTTGGAAACGTGGGAAGAAATTGCTGGAACAGCTTTTCAGCACTTCGAACAGGAGGGCAACCGAGTTATATCGGTTGAGGAGTTAGCACAGGTATTCAGCGGATGTGCTTATCCTTTGGATCAACATTTTCAGCATGCACACTTGGATCCATGTGGAAGATCACCTTATTTTTCTCCATCCTATATTTAGGGCATAATTAAGTACCCTGACATCTTTCATTGTGTGTAGGAACTAAATCTCGCGCCGACTCATTACTCCATCGTGCAAGAGTGGATCAGAAAGTCGGACGGCAAGCTTAACTTTCTTGGGTTTACCAAATTTTTGCATGGTGTCACGATACGGGGCTCAAATACAAGACGACACTAAACGGATGCAAATTGTATTCGCTTCTAATTTAAAGCCTCTCATCAATTATATGGCCCTGATTGCTGTTACCCCTGCCTCCTGCTTGCCCTACCCCTTCGTCTGGTCAATGACCATTCTTGTTTCTGATGTCGCCGGTTGTTGTCGTCATAGCTTTTGTAGAGTACATGTAAAGATCCTTGTAATGGCGAAATCATATGGTTTGCTCAAGAAATATAGTGTCATTTGTTCTTTTTTGGCTCACCAATTTTGAACCAGTATCCGTGGACAGAGTCTTTTGTCGACGTGGCGCTGAACTTGATACCGTTGCTCAGCTAAATAACATTTCAGGCACCTGTAAGGCTGTAACTCCCCACTGTACTTGTTTTGTACTCTCTCCGTCTCAAAATAAAAGCGCATCTGGAGTTTGAAATTTGTCCCACAAATGAAGGTAAATATAGGAACAGTACTGGGGCTAGCTGCCCCAGCTCAACAGCTGTGGACAATCACGTTGGGAGCAACAAAATTCTGACGGGAGCTACGTGGAAGTGTCTGGACCCCTGCTTGCTCGTTTCCACTGGAGTCCCGTCCAGCGGCAGCCGGCAGGCTGCACCTGCACTAACAATCACTGCAATACACTTTGTAGGGGTAAAAATATAATTTCACAGTTGTAGGGGTAAAAATATAATTTCACAGCTACAGTATTTTACACATTTGAATCCTAAACGTGCTTGTCGGTGTTTTCGGACCACCGACGAGTAAATTTATATTTACGCATCTGACTCAGATGGTGTGCTCGACATAAGGGTTTATACTGGTTCGGGCGGAACGTCCCTACGTCCAGTTCGCTGCTGCTCGTGTTACTGGCATTTGGCTTACAACAAGGGTTACAAACAGGTGAGAGAGGGAGAGGATCCCAAGTCTCTGATAGAAGGAGTAAACGAGTACTGAGAGCTCGCTTGCCGCTCAACCGTGTGCTCGTGTCGTGCTCTTATATCAAGATCCCCCCGTCCCAGATCTCCTCTTTCATGGGGCGCCCTGCTTTCCCTTTTATAGGCGAAGGGAAAGTACGGGTTATAGAGGAGGAAAAGTAGAAGAACGAGAGAGAAGAAGGCTTCCAGGGTTGCTGGGTCCTTCTCCTTCGTGCGGGTCTCGTCGATCCTGTAGATGTCAATAGGGACGGCTGCATGTCGTAGCCCTGTTCGTCACTGGCGCCATGTGCAGGCGTCATCTACCAGTCATGGCGTTCCACTCTATCCCGGTGGACGTCGTGGTGAACTGACGCGCCTATCAACGTCCGTACGAGGATTAGGCAGAACAGCACAGGCACGTCCGACACTGTTCTTGATGTGAATCCCTAGGTTTAGCCCGTCATGGCCATGGGTTACATCGAGGCGTGTCAGCCTCTTTCCTGGTGTCAGAGTTTTGACCCAGACCCATATGCTTGGACCTGGAGTGGTTGGCGGCGGTATGGGTCCCCGTCGAACGAGACGGAACCCGCATCCTCGAGGTCGGGTGAGACGGAGCTCGCGACCTTGGGCGAGACGGAAACCGCGTCCTTGGGGTCGGGCGAGACGGAGCCCGCACCCAAGGGGTCGAGCGAGACGGAGCTCGCGGCCTTGGGATCGGACGAGATGGAGCCAACACCCAAGGGGTCGGACAAGACGGAGTCCACGGCCTCGAGGTTGGGCGAGACAGAGCCCGCGACCTTGGGGTCGGACGGGACCTTTTAATACGTCTCGAGCCATCCGGGGGCGCTAACTTCCTTGCTCTGGGTATCCCTAATATCGATACCCGACAATGCTTTTATTACGGGACGGAAGGAGTATGCACATACATTATTGGCGTAAATTAGTTGTACATTATCAGCTTAGAGAAATACTCTATCTGCCCCAAAAAGAGTGACGTTTTTTTACTTTCAAACATCGTATTTAACCGTTCGTCTTATTCAAAAAATTTATGTAAATTATAAAATAAATAAATCATTATTAAGGTATCTCTAATGATAAAATAAGTCATAACAAAATAGATGACATTTATATAAAATATTTGAATAAGACGGATGGTTAAACAAGTTGTCTGAAAGTAAAAAACGACACTCTTTTTTTTGGAAGGAGGGAGTATCAGATATGATTCCACTTCAGAATTCAGGTCACATGTGACAAGTAGACGGTTTGGAACGAGGATCTTGCTTTATTAGCTATTAAGAGTTAACCCAGAATGAACAAATATCTCGTTGAATTCGATTGTATTTTTTTGGCGCATGGCCTTTCATATACTAGTTCTTGTTTTTCTTAATATGATTTAAGTATGACGTATAAGATGCCTATAATTCTGGTACAATAACGTGTAACATGCCTTGGGGGTGTCTTTTAAAAAATATACTACTAACATTTATAATACTAAATAAATATCATTCGGTTAATCATAAAATGTATTTAATTTTATAGTATTTTATTTACATTTATAAATGTTCATAGTATTTTTTTATGAAATTAGTTAGATTTAAGAAATTTTGATTCAATCCAAATCCATATTTTTTTTGGCAGAGGTAGAACTATAAATCTCTTCTTTCGTTGTCTTTCTCGATGAAGAATGGGTAGAAAGAAATCTCTTTTTTTGCTGTCTTCTCAGTGAAGATTTGGGGAGAAAGAATGGGGATGTAAAGAAGCCCTGGCAGGTTTTTACTTTTATCCTTCGTATATAGGTGTTGTTTGTTTTTGCGGGATTCCGTTTTTATAGGGAACCTGTATTTATCCTGTTTTAAATTTACGTGGAATATGCCTAACAGATATACGTCATTGTGTTATGTTAATATAAACCTACTAATCATGGTATGCATATTAATATTAAACCAATCTTCATATGTGTATATTATTACGTGACTTTATACATGTATACTTAATATTAGATCCTGTTCCCAATTTAATTTTCTAGCTCTCCGTCCATATTAGTTCGGTTCCATCTATCCGTATATCCTGATTTCGTTTTGGATCCTGGATCTTAAAACAATATAGGAACAGAAACAAAGGGAGGGGTGTTTTTTCGCCCGTTTGGTTCGTTTTCATCCCCGGCTGCATTCATATCTCTGGTGCCGCTGCATGACACAAAATCCCGATTCATTTTGGTCTGGCTGGCTGAATGGGCTTACTTGGAAGCAGGAAATAGCCCAGCAGGGCACGCGCGTGCTAGCCTGCATTACACTTACTTCTGGCTCGCGGGCCGAACTGGGCCCAATTTCTCACAGAAGTTAAGATACAGAATGACAACTACCAAGTCGTGTGAAACAGTTCCGGTTCCAGTCCTCTTCGAAAAGAAAGCATTAGTCAACACAAAAAAAAAAAAAGAAGAAGCACCCAACGTTAAAACTTATATTACAAGGCTCTAAACTAGAGACAACTGCATGGCATTTATTTCCATAAATTTGCATGCCTCTTGAATCTGATTTTTGCAATGATCCATTTCGAGCGTTGTCATTGAGCCTAGAAGCAAAGCCAGTGCGTCCCCCTAAAGAGAATCTGCAAAAAAAAAAAAAGGTGACCATTGTTCCTAGTGAGCCAAATTGCCCAACAAAAAGAAGCAGCCGCAGTCAATATCAATAATAGGTAATCCTGTGACCTTGTTCCCACGAGATATTTCTGCTTGAAACCTGAACTTGCAGCACTCTGCAGGCTGCAGCTGCATCCTTGCCGCGTCAGTTGTCAGCCAGGTTCGTTGCCATCTTGCCATCCATCCTTCTCTGGCTCTGTTGATCCAAACCCTTGCTGATGGACGCCTAACTCCCTTGTGCTGCTGTTGCTGTTGCAGTTGCTGGCAGACACCATCTTGGCATCTTCGATGATCATCCCACATGTATTAAACACTTACTGTAACAAACTGCTATCGGGCTATCGCCCAACCAGGCAGACAGGGACTGACGCCATTGCTGCAAGTGCTGCCGCCACTCCCCTTGCTGCCCTGTCTCAGACGCCATGCATGGTCGCTGCATGCATGAATGCATCAGGCTAGCAATTCCAGGCCCAGCTCGGAGTCGTTTCCATCCACATGTACTGACAGATGGACAGTGAAGAGGGTTTCCTTCCACATCCAGACATCCTGTAGACCAGTAGGCAGTAGCTCTCTTGCTGTCAGTGTCACACCCGCTGGCTCAGTGGCGGAGGAAGGAACTGAATTAAGGTATGGCGAAGCGGCAAAGTAGATAACATAGGTAGCCTAGGATTTGAATGAAATTTTGGTTCATATTATCATATAAATGAAAATTGTATTGATTTCCATTCGTCAAGTACGAAATACATGAACAAGAACATATGATAATATATAGATGAAAGTGTTAAGAGCATAATTCCAATTAATTTTGCATTAAGTTGGCCATCTACAAGACTACAATATACTGCACAAATTTTGCATTAAATTTTGGAGTATACCTCTTGCTTTGGGTCTTCTTTTGGCATTGTCCTTTTTCTTTTGGATCACGTCTAGTTAATTTTGTTCACTTAATCAATATGCTTCATAAATTAATCAACTAAAAACCAGTAAAAAATAATTAGTTAATTACCCAACAAATAAAACAACTCCACAAATTAAATCACCTTATCATGATTGGCGGCTGATGTAATTGGGATGGGACTTGGGCTATCAGGGTCACTCCTGTCGTTGCCTCCTAGCTCCTAGCATAGTCGCGTACGGGCGTACGGCTGAACTCATCAAGGCACGATGCACAGGAAGGCGGAGCGCAGGCCAGGCGACGGCCAGTGGTACCGGCTCAGCTCTCTCAACAAATGTGTTCATACGTTCTGTTCTTCTTCTTTAGACCACTTTAGCAGAGCAACAGATTGAGATATCTTTTCAAAGCGTTCATGACATACCTAGCTTGGGATGATTAAGGAGGGAGAATTGCTAGAAAATTGAGGTATAACAAGTGCCATGCCTTGCCATATATATGGGAAGCTCCGCCCCAGACTGGCTGCCGCATGCAGTTTCCTCGGTTCCTTTCCTGGCCAAGCGCGCGAAAAACGAACTGAACAAGCCCCGCCCCCGCCCCCGCGGGCCGGCCGGGCGTCCTGATCACGGTCACTGCCATGGCATTGTCACCGGCTCCAGAAACCCACCGGAATCCCATTCCCACTCGTCGCCGTAGCATTAAACTATGCACCCCGTCCCCTTTAACCCTTGGTCTCGTTCATCAGCTCGTTCGATCTGATGTCTGAATCTGTCTGATCCCCGTGGTCGCCGGTGAGCCACGAGACCGGCCGGCCGGCGCGGTGGACTTGCATTGTAGTTGGGCCGCAGCCGGCATGTACTACAGTGCTGTGACGGCTGACGCTAAGCCAAACGAATTCGTCTTCCCCCTTCCCGTTCGGCCGTTCCGGTAATGGCAGCAGCGTGCCTGGCGCTGTCACACTGTCTGTCAGCTACTAGGCTCCAAGAAGCGCCATGCATGCATGCACGAACTGCGGCCTGTTTTCTGGTGGGTGGGCGGCTCGGTCCTCCAGGCCTTTCGCTGTCGGCTGTCGCGGAAATTAAAGGAAAGATGGGCATTTGGAATGGTGCCTTTCGAGAGACACATGCAAGTTGCTCTCCATCGTCCGGCCGGTAGCTAGCTGGGCCTGCGACGACTGTGCGAGCAGGCCGTTGGGCAGCCATTGCTGTCATCTACCCCTCGCTTCATCGCTTCTTCTACCCGTCATCCCAGTGCTTACGTACCTAAAGAGTTGTCATACCGCATTTGTGGGATCCGTTCAGTTTTCTATTGTGGAACTTGGGTGATTTGACCCATTTGAACACTCAAGTAATTTGAGAGGACAAATCACACAAATGAGACAAAAAAAAAAAAAAATTGTGTGATTCAAGCCTAACGCTCACACGAGTAATCATGCAAAGCAGAAAAAAACAGACAAATAACCAAATAAAAAAATTCGAGTGAAACAAAGCTGAATTTTACATGGATTACCAAAGACCACCATCCACCTTCACGCACCACCACTACAAAAAATTGAAACAAACAAATTTAAAATAAAAATAAAAATAAATAACAAAATAAAAAACTAGAAATTTTCTATGAAATGCAAAATTACAAAAATTCTGAGGAAACTACCTCGAACAAACATACCAAAAAACAAAAATAAATACAAAATGAAAAGAAAATTTTAAAATGAACAGCACACTCATTGGCTTCTCAAGCTCTTCAGTCGACAAATAGGTCTTCAAATGAAGTATCATTTCAGTGTTCAAACCTGTCTCATGTAAACGATGCCCTCTAAGAGAGGCTCTGAACTCTGTAACCTGGGAGTGCTTCTCCCTCCTAACAGCATCATGGTGTTGAAATAAATAAATTGCCTGTTATAAAAAAAGAAATATGAAACAACAAGAAATTCTAGCATAATTTTCACATGAAAATCAGAAGAAATCAAATCACACAGAATCTAGGGCATTACCTAAGACAAACAAATAAAATAAAACAAAAATCCATTAAAACTATGAGCCAACAATGAGCCTAATAAACCTTTTCCCTTAGCACTAGTTACATCAATAATACTAAGAAATTACACCTGATAAACCACTATAAGTACAACCGAACTCTAGAGTAAGAACAAAATAAATCCATACTAACACGATAGTAAATTAATTCAAAATAAAACTGAAAGACTAATATCAGAATTAAGCAGTACCTCAGATACAAAACATGAAGATTTATATGGAGAGAGTGCGGGATAAAAAATTACAAACAAATATATGGAGGAAGATTTCAAAGAATACCTAAAACAGGAGGCCAAGATTTTCAGAACCTACAAGGCCTCCGACCAAATATAAAAAGCATTCCCTATGTCAAATAAACAAGATAAAAAATAAAAAACAAATCAAAGAATACAACACACAAAGGAAAATCTAAATACAAAACTCACCAACAAATTATAGTAGCAATCGAGATAACGGCAACGCCAAACATACAACACCTCCATCGAAAGCAGGCTCTATCTCCACACAGAAGAGAAGAAAGAGGCTCTATCTCCACACACAAAAGAAGAAAGAGCACAGAAATAAGGAAAAACCAATTAGAATGACTACATGTATAAAACCTAAAAAAAACTGAAAAGGAATACTCACTAACGACACAGAAATACCATCAGCAAGGGCCTCCGTCTCGGCCTCCGCCCGAACATCCACAAAACAAAGGACCAACACGCCGAAACGACTCCACCTCCGGCTCCACCTCCGCATACCAGAAAAACATATACAAAAACAAGCTAAATTCACATTCAAACTGAATTGCATGAACCAAAAATATCAAAAGTAAATAAACAAAATACAAAAAAACAGAAATTTTCTATGGATTGAAAAAACCAAAAAAAATTCTAAGGATAGTGCTTGAACCAAACAAATCAAAGTAAATAACAAAATACAAAGAACCAGAAAATTTTCTATGGTTTGCAAAGCCAAAGAGATTATGAGGGCTCACACAAACAAATCAAAATGAACAAAGTCCATTGAAACTATGAGCCAACAAACAGCCAAATAAACTTTTTAAATTAATATCAGATACATCACTAATACCTAGCAAATACACCTGACTAACAACTGTAAGTATACTTGAACTCTAGTATTAGATACATCAATAATACCTCGGAATTACACCGTTTTAACCACTGTAACTATAGTTCAACTCAAGTGTAAGAACATAATTAATTCATAGTAGAGCACTACCTTAGATTTGTAAGTGAGAGCCTCCATACATACTAAGGGAGAAGGACAATTGGAGCCAATATATCACACCTGACAAACAAAATTTGAGATCAAATCATGGAAAATGATATAGACTAGAGTTACTGTTCTACTCCCAAAATGAAAATATGAGTGATTGAGTACCTATATTTGCCATAGTGAAAGACTACTCATAAACAACAAAAGCAAGCTGCAAAGAAACTACAATACTACACAAGCAAGTTGAACAACAGCAACAGCTATCGAGAAAAGACAAATCAAACATACAACTATGGAAAACTAAAATGGAATACTCACCAACGACGCAGAAATACCATCAACAAGGGCCTCCATCTCAGCCTCCGCTCGAACAACCACAAAACAAAGGACAAACACGTCGAAAATGACCCCGTCTCCAGCGTGCTTAAAAAACATATAAAAAACAAGCTAAATTCAGCATGAATATTCAAACTGAATTGCATGAACCAAAAATATCAAAAGTAAATAAACTTCTTACTAGTTACATCAATAATGTCTATGAATTACATCAGCCCAACAACTGTAAGTGTTGTTGAACTCTAACTGTAACTACAAAATGAATCTATAGTAATATGATAGTAAAACTTAAGTAACCTGGAAGAAAATTTAAAAGATTTCTACTCAACATCTAGATTTTAACGGCCAAAAGAGAGGGGACATGACAAGAAAAGTAGCAACAAAATAAATGGAGTAAGATTTCAAATAATACATAAAATCAGGAAGCTAACATTTCAGAACCTGGAAGGCATCCAACCAAATGTAAAGGATAAACTATGTCAAGAAAATAGAGAAAGATAAAAGTCAAACATCTCTAGAACACAAAAATTTAGGAGTAGAGCAGTTCATCAGTTTCTAAAAAATCCCAAAAACACAGAAAGACCATCATTAACCACCTGCATCTCATATTCCTGCCTGAACATATCCAAAAACACCAGATCAAAAAAGAAAAAAGAAAACTGGCAGGCAGATGTACAACTTGTAACCAAATACTGATTGAAATACAGACCAACGCAGACAAATCAACAACAAAAAGGCCTCTGCCTCCACCTCGTACACATACAACTACGTCTCAGCATACCAGAAAAAAAAACAAGAACAAATAAAACAAAGATTGCTTCTGCTGGGTTTCAACTCTAGTCTACTCCAACTTGTTTGGGACTTAAAGGCTTTGTTGTTGTTGTTGTTGTAAATAAAACAAAGATTATTTCAGAGATAATAGAAGCCTAATGGTCACCCGAGTAATCAAATCAATAAAGACAGAAATTTTTTAAGGAATGCAAAAACAAAAAAATCTAAGGACAGTGCTTGACCAAACATATCAAAGTAAATTTTCCTTGGATTGTAACTACTATAACTACAAAATTACTAGCCAAGGAAAGTTAACTTTTTAAACTTAGTACTAAATACATCAATAATACCTACGAATTAAAACTAATCAACAACAGTAAGTGTAGTTGAACACTATTGTAACTACAAAATTAAGACATAATAATAGGTACATAATTATTAATGCTAATTAAAAACAATGAGAAAGCCACCAAACTTACTCTTTCATCATCATAATAATCACCATGGCCTTTAATCATCAGTATCTGCATTGCATCCCTTAGTTTGAAAATTACCTAATCATTGTCAGAATCAACCAATGTCACCCTAAATGCATTTTGAGCAACTAGAGAAAAAATAATCAAACAAGAGCATCAAAGAATGATGACTACAATAAACAAACCAAGCAAAAGGTAAACAATAAGAACAAAAAAAAGAATATAAAAAATATAGGTTCCACCTACCAACAAAAAATTACAAATACAACAACAAGCAAAAGAACAAAAGAAATGATGACAACACTACATAAATAATCATCAACAAGAATTCAGTAACCATGCCAAATCACCTCTAGTTACTTAGAATGCATCCACTGACACAACACAATGCACCAAAATAAGACAATAAGAAAATGAAACATACAAAACTAGGCTAAAATTCCAGTTGCAGTCAGGACATAATTCCAGAGAAATCAAAATGACAGAAATCATGTTGTGCCTCAACTTCTATAACACCTACAAAAGAAACAATTTACAAACAAACCACACAGAGCAGTTCATATCCCTAATTATCAGTGTCCTGACAAAGTTTCCCATGGCTAAGTACTACCATTGAACATGTCCATCTACACACAATCATATTCAAACTACAACAAACATCATCAACAAACAAAAATACGACGCCTAAGACTAAACCTCATGGACATACACGAATCAGGAACAAACAACAAATATCACAGCACCACCAACCGGATCTATAATTTCTAAACATGAACTGAAAGAAAAACTCACTGATGAAACAAATCAAAGCCGGAGAAGACTGCGACTCCAACTCAACCCAGGGTCCGCTACACCTACAGTGTTCGCCTCGGCTCCACCTCCGCCTCGGCCATGACCTCCGCCTCCGCCTTCACCTCGGTCATGAAAAAAAACTCACCAGCGATGCAAATCGATGAAGGAAATCCCCTCCGCCTCGAGCTCCGCCTCGGCCTCCGACTCCGCCTCCCCAACCCAAAACAACAGAGAGAAGATCAAAACGGAAAAAATCCAACCAAAGTCAGGTCGACGACGACGGGATCTACAGCATCTAATCAAAAGCTAGAAGAAACAATCACCACCGACGACAAAATCCATGACGTAGAGGAACACGACGCTGCGGTCTGGCTACGCGTCTAGCCAGCGGAGGCAGTCGTGGTCCTTGTCGCCACCGGGCGAGACCAGCGGCCCGATGCAGGAGACCGCGGCGGGGTGAAGCGATGCACGCGCGACAGCCTGTCCTCTGGCGCCCGCATCGCGCTGCTCTCAGCCGACTCGAAGGAGTTGATGAGGATGCCACGGGCGTCCGGCATCCGGCAGCCACACAGATGATGCCACAGCACGCCTTGCCGTCATCCACCAGCCCCTGCGGCAGGTCCGTGATTCTTAACGGAGGAAGCGAAGACGAATGGGAAACACTACTGGAATCTCGCTTTTTTCTGTGGGTGATAAATTTTTCAGTGCGTTTTTTTCAGTACGCACAGAAAAATTCGGTTCCAAAATATCCCGACAGAAAAATACAAAAAAATTGTATGATTTTTCTGTGCGTGACAATACACACACGGAAAAAATCAGCACTCACAGAAAAATGCAATTTATTGTGTCGGTTCTTTAAAAATGCATAGAAAAAAAGTGCACGCATAGAAGAATCCCAACCCTAAACCGCCGGCCGCCGCGCACCCAAACACCCTCTCACGCACGTAGTAGACCGCACCCCCTCCCTCACTCTCTCCTTTCAGCGCCGTGCCCCTCCCTCTCAGGACTCAAATGTAGGGGGCTCCTCCCTCCCGGCAGCGTCGCCCTCCTCCCTCCTCCCTCTCCCTCTTCATCGAGCGACGACAGGCGCTCCCCTCTCCTTCACCCCCAACACCGGATCCGTCTTCCTCTTCACCCTTCACCCGAGTAGTGCATTCGGATCCGTCGCCGCCGCCGACGACCGAGCAGATCCGCGCCCTCCCCCTTCTTCTCCCCCGCCGGCGCCCCTCCCCTCTCCCTTCTTCTTCCCGGGCGGGTGCCCCTCCCCTCCCCCATCTTCACCCAATCGGATCTGGCCCTCCCTCTCCCGGATCCGCCCGGGGTGGCTGGTGGTGGTGGTGGTGGTGGCCGGCGTGGCGTGGTGGTGGCGGCGTCCTCCCTCCCCTTCTTCTCCGCCCCGGCGCCCTCCCTCCCCTTCTTCTTCCCGGGGCGCCTCCCTCCCCCTTCTTCACCCGGCCGGATCGGACCTCCCTCTCTCACGGATCCGGCCGATGGCTGCGTGGTGGTGGTGGTGGTGGTGGTGGCTAGGGGCGGGGGCATGGTGGTGGCGTCGGCCCTCTCTCTCTTCTTCTCCCCATGGCGCCCTCCCTCCCCCTCTTCTTCCCGGCCGTGGATATTGTTTGTTTGCTCTTGCTTTAGTGATGGTGTCCTATCTATTTGCATTCTCTAAGCTTTGTAGAATATATTTGAACCGGAGATGCTCGGGTAAGAAGTAAGAAATACACCGCCCAATACCCATGAATCAAAACATTTTTGTTCTGGAATTGTTGCAATCACTTGCTCTTGTAAACCAGATATGCAGATTGATATTAACTTTTAATCGGATGTATGCCAAGTACTAGCTATCTCAGATGTCAGATATATTTTTGTCTATTGAACTCCTAAAGTGAAAAATGACTAAACTTGCTAGAGATAACACAAAATTAACTAATCTAGGATTGTCTATAAGTAGTCTTGGGCAATGATAGAGCTCTGAAAATTTTCTAGTAACTACTTGATAAAGGTGCAGTCGGTTTGTTGAGAAGTTGTCCAGCTTTTTATTTAGATGACTCTGATCTGCGATGATGTGAGGTCTTGCACTGCTTTCTTTTTCCTTTCTCTCATGCAAATGACTGCTATGAATCAGCATCATATTTCATTCTTTGCTGGAACTGGACAGCCTAACTTTGTAGAGAAATGCTTATCTCTGAATTTTCCATACCTTAGATTGATGTCAGTCTGATGTGAATTTTCTGTACTAACATAATTCACGATTAGTAGTGCATCAAATATTTCTTGAACATATATCTTTAAAAATCCAAATGGGCGCTCTTTATTGTCTTTTATCAGTAACTTGACATCTTTGAAAATCACAAGTAGAACTATACTAACATAATTTATTGTAATGTAAGAAATATACATGGATGGACCACTCAAATAATGTCATTATATTTGAATTTGAGGGAGTAATGTAATAAGAAGATTTTACTGCAAAGTTAAAATACAATTTTAACTTGTTTGTTTTGTTACCCTGGTTACTTTTCAAGTATAATGCTATGAAAACAATATCTTGAATATCTTGCATATATCAACCTGATCAATCATTTTGATATGTGATATTTGCGGAGCTGAGATGATATGAAACCCCAGTCTCGTGCCGCACTGCTCTCCCCTTCCCTAACTATGCCTTGTGACTTTTTTTTGTTTTGTACTACTCTTGAGTGGTTGTGATGAATCAAGTTTCCATTAGAGAACTTCTGCACTTTAGCACCTTATGAGTTGGTACTTGGGATATTTTGTTCTGTTTGCTGCTTAACTAGGATGGCTTGTACCAGTACAAGCAACCAATTCTGTGGCCAGTTCAATTCCCATTAGAGAGAGAGAATTAAATTAAGTTCCAGGTGAAATTAAGTTGCAGTCGTCATGCTAATAATGGGTAAATCTGAGCCATTTCTCGAGTTCTTTTGCTCTTGTCACGTAAGATTACTCTGTGCACTTCATTTTTGCTCTTAGTTGATGTTCATGCTGTTTTGTCTTCTCTATTTTAAGTGCCTATTTGAGATGACCCAAATGATTTAAGTGAATAGCTCTATCTTGAGTTGGTAGTTGCCATCAGACACTATCTTGAGTTGGTAGCATCTGAATTGCCCACCCACTGGTGTTGCAGCCAGATTACCCTAGGAGTCTTCTGCGGCAGATTACTCCATGAATTATCTTGATCTGCTGGCTTTGCAGCCGCTCCAACTCCATTTGAGTTCATTGTTGTGCCATTTTCCCATGAGCTGCCCTTCTAAATATTTTGCTCTCCAACTTAAGCATTATACAACACCTCAGAATATTATACAGCATCATCTTTTTCAACAATGATTTCTAACGACGGCTCACCCTTTGATACCTTCCGTGTGTTTTTTACCCAAGAGGTTGCAGCCAACATGATTAGGTTGCTAGCTTATCAGAACAAGGTATGTTCCATAGCATTCCAGCACAGACTGTTAAAACATTCTTTTACTTTCCTCATTGATAAGCACCTGGTGTCGGAATTTGATGTTAAACTCTTGTTGAACTACAAAATGAATCTTCTGTACATTCTTTTACAAAAATGTAGCAATCACCTGAACTAGTTGGGTGTCATGGATTGTCTTATGTTGGTTTTGGCACTTATATCTAGCATGATGCTTTTGATAGCTTTCGGAGTGAAACTCAATCAACTGTAACTGAAAATCATAACTTTTGATCATTTAACTTCTTGTGTGGTGCTGTACATTCTTCTGTCAATTAATAAAATGGATTGTAGTTTCAAAAAAATGATTGTACCAAAATGAATTAGAACAAAGGTTCATAGTCCACCTAAACTTTTCCAATTTTTTCTGTATTGCACGCTGGAAACATTTTAACTGGAACGAATTGGTTCCAGTTTGCTGTTGGTGCAAGAAAGAGAGAGGGAGATGTTTCTATTTTGTCTCTACTCGCTCCCTGTCTGATGCCTGCATTGCACACAATTTCCCTTGCACATGTAGCAAAATCTCATGAGTTTCAGTATCTACCCACCCACCTTTTCTCTCTTCTCACGATTTCTAGTTGCTGTGGATAGTCGGTGAATTATTTTTTCTTTTTATTTTGGTTCACTGTTTCAGAGCACTTTTTTTCAGAACCGTATCTAATATCATGTGCTTTGAAATTATTCATCAAATCTCTTGTGTAGCAGTAATATATTAAGTGGC
Organism: Miscanthus lutarioriparius; assembly: GCA_904845875.1. Classification (NCBI taxonomy): domain Eukaryota; kingdom Viridiplantae; phylum Streptophyta; class Magnoliopsida; order Poales; family Poaceae; genus Miscanthus; species Miscanthus lutarioriparius. Next base: position 3,627,921 of record CAJGYO010000019.1, on the reverse strand, counting down.
TTATTCATTCTTTGATTGTATGTCATGTAGATCAGTTCAGTCTTGTTATTCTTTATTCAGGTTTCATTTTTTGGAATTGCTATGTGTATGGATAACAGAATTGGCTCTAGTGTGCTGTTGTAATGATATTATCATTGGATCAGTTTGTCTTATTCCTGATAGCTTGCGGGACTTCTTCATTAGAAACATAGCTGGTATATGATAATGTGGCGATTTTTGGTGCAGTGGTGGTGGGTCTACTTATAGGTCTACTGTGGTTTCTTCTGTGCATGATAGTTTTGTTTTGCAAAAGGTACGCTATACTTTTCGTGTGACAGGCTGTTATCTATCTGTAAGAGGGAAATGTATGATGCAATACTCTGTGTGCTCTGTAATGTGTCAGGTCTATAACACTGTAGTAGCCTTATCTCAATGCTGCTAGACTCCATGCTGTTTACTCTTCTGTTACTTGATTCATTCACTTGCTTACCACATCCACTCAGTGAATTCTATCTATTTGCTCAGTTTTCATTTTCTTGAGGTTTACCTTATAAAAAAATTATGTTCAGTCTGCAAGAATGCAGTGACGACCTGCAATCTGTGTTTGTGTTTTGCCTATACTTATCTCTTACTGCCATTTCCTATGCTTGTGTTCTCTTGGCTTAAACCTTTTTTTTAGTTCAAAATAAACTCAATTTAGTTGCACTGCAGATAAATGCCGATGGCGTGAAGAGGAACTTTTATCCTGGCGACAAGCTACCCCTGTGGCACGTCGAGCTGGAGTCCCATAACTCTTTGCTTGATATTCTTGCTGCTGGGAACCTGATCCCATGGTGCAGTGAATTTGCCCTCCACTTCCTTTGTGAACTTTTCAATGGTTGAACAAGAAAAAATAGTTTGGTTTCTTTTTCGATATCCATATTGGTGAATTCATTGTAGTGTTCGTGTTGAACATGTAGATGACTGTATGGAAAATATATATTTTAATATGTTGTTGCTACTGTTTTAAAATAAATTTTTTTGTGTGTTTAACCCTTTTTCCCTGTGAGAAATATTTTTTAAATGCTACACGAAATATTTTTTTTTAATCTGGCGAAATGAATTTTTACGTGAGTTCACCTAGACCGACGGTGAAAAAAAAAAATTTATGTGTTTTTTGAGGGTACATGCGTTTATTTCTTTTTTTCGTGTGGATTAACACACAAAAAAAAAAGATTAGTTTTAATCTGGACGAACATAATTTTTCTATGCGTGTGAGACCCACGAAAAAATTGTTTACGACGGTGAACCCACGTAAAATTGGATTTTTATTTTGTTTCACCCGCTTTCCGTATTTGTGTCATTATATTTATGTGGGTATTTTCTTGAGGTACATCGTCGAAAAAATATTTTTCTCGACGGTATTATATTTTTACGTGTTTTCGCACACACAAAAAAAAGATTCCAGTAGTGAAAGGAAGTGAACAATTCAAAAGAGATAAATGCGCGCGTTCCCAAAAACAAGGACAATGATGATCACTTTGTGGGACCCAAGTGTCGGCGACCAAAAAAAAAGCGGAGAGGACATACCCAAGAGGGAGCGCGAGACTTTTGTTTCTTCTGCGTGGAGCCTTGCCTATGTTTTTGGGGACGACAGATCGATCAAAACTCAAATCCGAATCGCCAAAAAATTCATGTGATTTCAGACCCAAACGCAACACTTTTACACGGGCAAATGATAGCTTTTGTGTTTCTATTTTGTTTCACCCGCTTCCTGGGCCAGTATTTGTGGGATCCCGCTTCGTATTTACGGAAACGGGGAGAGTTTTTTCATGGAGTCGTTTCATGGAATCCCGTTTTATCCGAAATTGACTGTTTCCAGTTTCATCCCACACAAAGAAACACCGCCGTTTTATTTCATCCAAATGAGATATGCCTGCAGTTGATATTTTTGCATGCCAAGGCATTTTTCATGCCGTGAGATCAGAGCGAGCACCAAAGTCAGCAGCACAACAGAACAGAACAGCATGCAAATGCAAAGCAATTGAGACACATTATATTTCAGGCCAGAATGTTCTTCCAGAATCCATAGCAGAAGCGTGCAGATATGCATAGAACATATGATATATATTTCGCCAGATATTTTGCCATCCCAGCCAAGGCATAAACATACAAAGCCTCACCAATTATGCATGTTAGCGTGTTAACACAACGTCAAATTCGAAAGCGAAAATTTATCGGCTCGCATGGCATGCTGCTTCAGTGAATATTAAACGACCCTAGAATTAACTTAGCGTATGTGTATATTATGTTTTATGACTTTGTTCATGTATACTAGAGAATATTTGATCATGTTATTCAAACTTAATTTTCCGGCTCTCCAACCGTATTTATCATTTCCGTATTTTCAGTATATTCCCATCCATTTTTAATTCCGTTTTTCCCGATTCTGATCCGTTTCCGCTAAAAAACTATATAGAAACGAAAGTGAACTGGATTGGAGAGGCGTTTTCTGTTTCGTTTCAGGGGCCCATTTTCATCTCTAGGTGAGTATGCATATCAGGAAAAAAGAAAAGCCGTGATGTCCTCCTGAACTGGACCATCATTTAGAAGAGTGCATTTGTGTTAAGGGGAGGTGCATTCAAGACTAAATTTGATCACTTTGCTAGTTGTGCTGAGTCTTTGCCTTTTGTGGAGGGAATAGGACTTATTTCTAGAAGCTGAGCTGCTTTGGTCTTCAATATTGAATTCGGTTGAAATTGTGAAAAGGATCGTATATCGTTACCAGATCATGGATTATTAACAATTATAACTGGCTAGTTTGGTATGAGAGAAAAATACTTTTTATTATATACTAAAATTTACGATCGTTTACGACAATATTAATAGACCCTTGTGGTAGTGGTGTTGAGCCTCTCTCTCTCTTCTTCAGGAGGACTAGCACTTTTGTTTCTTCTGCGTGGAGCCTTGCCTATGTTTTTGGGGACCGACCGGAATTTTATGAACTCAACCGGGAAAACCTCGATCCTCTCAATCATTCATGAGACCAAGGCACTTGAGATATGTTTTGGCTCGCCCTAATCGGTGCACGCTGGCAACTCGCCGGTGGACGTCCGAGGAGCTGTAAATTTTATTTCTTTCTCTTAATGAAAAACAGATTTCTACCGATTGACTTGATCTGTTGCAGCAACACTCTCTTATACTCTGTCCAAAAAGGAAAGAAGAATAAGAGACCCAATATAATGGAGATGCTCTGTCCATTTGACTTGAGGCACACACGTAGTAGTCCAACAGATTAGCCTTCCTGGGCCAGGCCATTCTCCATGGATAAAGCCATGCTGTCGGCTTGTAGCTAGAATGTATGCATCTCTCTCTGACACACCGATAGGAGTGGTGTTCTGTGTCTCTGTTGTTATCTTTGAGCCATCATGGAGTCCAGGCGATGGGCCCATCTGCATGTGAGCAGAGCTGGTCCTGGACAAGAACAGCACGGACGACGGAGTCGGAGTACCGTACGTGCAACACCGTCGTTCACGGAAACCAAATATATACATATACATACATACATACATGTTTCCAGTTTCCCAAATACACACAAAGAAACACCGCCGTGGCACAGACGCATTATATTTCAGGTCACAAATGTTCCAGAATCCCAGGAGCAGAAGCAATGCAAGTAGAGATGCACATATATGCCATATACGCATACGCTTTGCCATGCCAAGGCATATCCGGATATCCATCCACATTCCAAAGCGGCTAAGCCTGGCATCGATGCTAATTGCAAAGTCTGAAATGGAGAAGGCAATTGTATAGAAGTTCAGTTGTCTGGTCTTTATCTCCTAGAGCGAGCACCAAAGTCAGCAGCACAACAGAACAGAACAGCATGCAAATGCAAAGCAATGTCTGAATGTCTTGTCATGTTTCCAGTTTCCAAATACACACAAGCAAACGCCGCCGTGTCACAGACACATTATATTTCAGGCCAGAATGTTCTTCCAGAATCCCAGAAGCAGAAGCAAGGCAAGTAGAGATGCATATATTTGGACGCATATATATACGCTTGCCAAGCCAAGGCATATCCGGATATCCATCCATCCCAAATAAAGCGGCTAAGCCTGGCATCGATGCGCTAATTGCAAAGTCTGAAAGTCTGAAACGGAAACGGCTAGCTCGAGGACCAAAAGGAACCAGTGGAAGGCAATGGTGTGAAAGTTCAGTTGTCTGGTCTTCATCTCTCTCTTGCTAGAGCGCCAAAGTCAGCAGCAGAACAGAACAGCATGCGTGCAAATGCAAAGCATCTGAATTCTGAACGTCAAATTCGAAAGCGAAAATTTATCGGCTCGCATGCATGCGGTCCTGAATTGTTGTTCTAATATCAGAGACCAAGTTGTACTTGCCAACAAGAAAGAACCATGCTTCAACTTGCATACGCCGTACGTGCCAAACGGCGACCCTAGAATTAGAAAGCAGCCTGCCTAGCACATCCAAGATGTCTGTATATCAATGTATGTCTGTATGAACACTGATCCTATGGGCTATGGATGTGGTCATTCAGTCCATGTCCACGACGAAGACATCTGTTGCGATTTAATAATCCAGTTTCGCTCCTGCTTGTCAACTCTACCTTATTTTATCCCAAATTAAAGAAATGGAAACCCCTGTTCTATCAGCAGCTTCGATCTGCAATTGCAAGTCTGCAACCGAAATATATATAATACTACCACAAGACAAAAGCAAGCTTACATATAGGCCAGTTTGGCACAACTCACAGTAGCTTCACGAGCTGCTGTGACCTGTTTTTTTTTTTTTCATAAACAAATGCCATTGGTTTCCAAAACAAGAGCTTCATGTGTGAAGTTGTTTTTGTGGCTCCCCCACGCCTTTCACAAAACAAGAGTATCCTATATGTAAGCTGGGGCTCCCGCGCGGGGAGTTCTATCAACAGGGCCGCCGCCGCCATGCCGACATTGATGGTGACAGAGGTGCGGAGCCGGAACCGTGGGCGCTGCCAGGATGCGGCCAGTCTTATGGTTGCTACCTCTGACGGATGCAGATGCAGAAACTTGTATTGTATTGTATCAGGAAAAAAGAAAAGCCGTGATGTGGATCGAGTGAACTGGATTGTTTGATGAGAAATTGAGAAGGTGACAGGATCATGGCGAGGCCATCGACGATAGCCCGTCCTAGTCACGCCCACGTGGCAACGCTGACAGGGGCCGGCCGGGGTTTAGTTAGTCTGTTCCTTTCCCCTGTGTCCTCCTAATGCCATTGCCATGCCATCATGACAGTTGACATCCCATTCCCAATTGATCATGGCATGCATGTTACGGAGTACTTACTTAGGCATCCAACAGTGTTGATTGGGTACCTTTCACTCTTCATTAATTCCTGGCGTGCAAGGCTCCATTGTCCATGCATGCCCTGATGAGCTGAGCAACGACAGCGCCTTCACACTGATCCATTGTCCATGCATGCCCTGATCGGCTGCAGCTGCAAGCATGTCCATCTTGCACGATCTGCCCGTACGGAAAAGGACGCCATCCGTATACATGTATCTTTCGTACATTGAATAATTGGAGAGAGCTATATATCACCGTGCTATAGCTAGAAGGTTCTTCCTATCCTATATTGAATCCTGAATCTTTTTGCACTTGTGGACCGAACCTGACTTGGCGTGGCCCGCCACCCAAGGCGGGGAATGCACTGATCATGGATGTAGGGAGAATAAAGGAGTGCTATATCTCGTTACCAGAAATGTTAGTCCACTAAAATCTGTTTTAAGTCAAACAATTATAACTTTAACCAAAGATATCTGAAATTTTATAGAATATGACTGAACCATAATCACTAGTTGTGCCTCCTACTAGGCACTAATATATATGATCAAGTCCTTTAGCTTGTGTAGATACTAATGAATTCAATTCTCCTTTAGTAATACTGCGGGTTTGAACCCGACTCCTTCGCCTCAAGACATATACTACCCGACAGGGCCAATCACTATCAAGGCGACGAATTCTTTTCTTGATCTAGGACTTGTGTTGGATGAAGACTTCTTGATGTTGTCATGGATTTGCACATTGGATGTGTGCTATGTTGGATCATATTATATGTATGTTATATGTATATGCTATGCCCGTATTGTCTCATGTATTATATATGAGTTTTGCATGTTTGCTTTCACAACAAACAAAAAAAGCAAATTTCCCAAATTTTGCCGAAAGTGCCAACACTGGGCAAAGAAGTCTTCTTGCCGAAGGCACTCCGTACAATTTTGCCGATCGATGATGGTGAGCCCTAGCTCTTTGCAAATTTGCCGAAGACCTTTTCCGGGCACTCAAAGGAGGAAATTTTTTTGCCGATAAAATCTTTGCCGAGAGACCTTTACCGATGAAAAGCTTTGCTGAGTTTTGCCGAAAGTGCCCCCAAAGACTCGAAAGAGGACGTCTGCAGTGGTGCCCTGAGTCCAAACATAATATTCCTTCCATCTGAAAGGAGTGCAGCTCTAAATTAGATCAAACTCAAACTATTTTAAATTAATCTAAGTTTATAGAAAACGGTACCATGCAACAACTACGATTCTAAATATGTATACTATAAAATATATTCCACTAAAAATCTAACAAATGTTATCTGATATCATAAGTATCACTACATTTTTATTATAAAATTTTGGTCAAACTGTAGGTAATTCATTTGACTTGTAATCATAGATAGATAGAATTGCACTTTTTGGACGGAACAAGCGCCTTTATTCATTCCCCACACGTGAAAACTTGTTTTACAGTATTCTATACAGGGGGTTGAAGAGACGAAAACATGAAGAAGCCAGTCCAGATCAGATCATTCGACTACCTTTTTGTCATGTTCATCAACAGGGAGGGGGGCATCGTTTTCATCCGCCGAGAGAAGAAGATTGTTGTTTTCATCCGCCGAGAGAAGAAGATTGTAACGAGAGCGATTCACCGGGAAAACTACTCCACTGGACACTAGCAGGGACAAGGAGGCACAGCTGTTTTGTTTACCGAGGACGAGGAGGAGATTTTTTTTAAAAAAAAAATAGCTCATCGATCGGATAATCCACATGCGTGTGCCCATTACCGAGGACGAGGAGGAGATTTTAAAAAAAAAAAAAAAAACTGCTCCGGAGGAATCTCCCTCTCTGTTCTGTGTTCTCTGATGCGGCGCCGCCCTAGTACATACCTGACCCTGCAGGTCTCTCTGACACTAGAATGTCCTAGGAGTAGTAGAGTCTGCCTCTCTCTCTCTTTCTCTGAGCTCTGGCCAAGGCAGGCATGAATCCGACTGAACGGTTGCAGTACCAGGTCTCTGTGCACACATAATCTTCACAAGAATATTGTCGTGTTGCATTGCATGCCACGAGTAGCTGTCTCTTGGACGGCAAAGCAAAGCATGCATGCTAATCACTGATTACACTTAGCACCACGTAGTACAAGTATAGTAGTAGCCATTATCAAAAAGAAGAAGAAGAAAAAGTAGTGGTAGTAGCCTAGCGGTCCGGAAGATCCAAGAGAACAATGATTAGGTGGCACTAATGCATCACTAAACCCATGCTTGATTGGGGGAGAATAGAGGAGATGTGACAAAAAGGAGGAAATGAAAAGGAGCTTTCTTCTACCATATATGCTGCGGCACGGTTTCTTTTTTTTCGTTGTTATTAATCTTCTGCTTAAATTGCTTGGTAGAACTACAGAGGATCAAACCCTCATGCATGGAAACAAACTAAACTTTGTAGAAACTAGATGGTTCGCAGGAGGACTGCGGAATCTTGTTTAGAATGGTGGATGAAATAACCCAATGATAACAACCTTTGAAGATGATGAGGAGAGTCACCCATCTCTTTCGGACAATCGTAAGAGAATATAGTGGCAGCAGGAAGAATCCGAGAAACTATACCAGAAAGATGTAGTACATGACAACATATGCCTAGTAGCTAGCAACAACTGGTACTAGCTAGCATTCACAAAAGAGAAGCGCAAGAGCATTCACAAAAGAGGAGAAAAAAAAGGAACGCCAAGAAAGTGAAAGAACAAGGAAAGGGAGGGAGCGAGGAGGACAGAGCATAAAGTCTAATATGCACTGAAACACGCATGCATCATTCATTACCCTTTAATTTTCCTCCTCTTCTTTGTTTTCATCATCATCATAATCAGAAACCTAAGATATATAGAGAGCAAGATATTAAAAACGAACTCCAAAAACATATCATCATCGACCGGTCGATCCGTATGTCCAAACGACCAATCCTGCTGATAGATCCACCACTGACTGATGATTACGCTAATACTCGATCGCAGGCAGGAGGCAACCATGATCCTTCGATCATCGATCGATCCCCGGCGGGCCTGCATCTAAATCCTAACCAAGAAGAAAACCCTAGATAATAATTAAGTAGTAAATATTATTATTGGTCTTCGATCCGTCGTCCCGTCCGCGCTAGAGACGAGAGCGAGCATGGATGGATCGATCGATCGGTCGGTCTCCCTTTCCATCCATGCGGTGGATCGGAGTGGACCGACCGATCGATCAGGCGCGGAAGCAGCCGGCGATGTGGAAGTGGTGGTTGCTGCTGTGGTGGCCATGATGTGCTCCTCCGCCGGAGCCGTGGTGGTTGTGGTGCTGCCGCTGGTGGTGGATGATGCCCTGGACGCGGCGGAAGTGGTCGACGCCGCAGGGGATGGTGATGGCGCCCTTCTGCTCGAAGCCGTACTCCTCCTCCGCCGCCTTGAGCAGCGCCACGAACAGCGGGTGCTTCAGGTACCCCACGGGCACCACGAACCGCTCCTCCTCCTCCTCCTCTTCCCGGCCGCCGCCGCCAGCGGGCCCCACCACGCGCACCGCCATGCACCCCTTGGGCGGCATCGACGCCGACGACGACCCGGACCCGGACCCGCTGCCGCCCAGCGACGGCGCCGAGTGCTGCTTCTTCAGCCGGTGAACCCCCATGGATCGGAATCGGATCGACCGATGACCGATCCCTGCTGCGGTCGTCGGCTGCTATCGACGGCGTGCGCCCTCGCACTGTGGGGCACAGGCCGGGAGAGACGAGACGACGGCCGGACTACCTGTATAGCTCTAGCCCCCACCACGTCAGAGCGACGCGGCGGCGGCGGCGGCGGCCGGGGAGGACGACGACGCTGGGTGGTGCATGGCGACCGGCAAGTGGTGGTTGGTTAGGGTGTCGGGGGACGAGGCGTGCAGTGTGCGCCGCGCGGCTGGAGTCGCGCTGGCCGGAGGCGTCGTGTACTCGTGTGGGGAGGGTGGAGAAGGGGAGGCGAGGTGCCCGTGTATATGAGGCAGCAGCAGCACCGCCCGTGCGGCCGTGCCTGCGCCTACTACCCTGTGGGCCGTGGGACTAGGTAACCAAGGACGACCTGCCGCATTTTGTTTTCTTGTGCCTGCGCTGGGATTATTATTTTTTTATTCCCCCTGCTAATGGATTCAATTTTGTTGGTGTAAATAAAGCAATCTTTGGTGTAGATATAATAACGGTGATTGCGGAAATATCGCGTCATAAAAAGTTGTCTCGTCAGGAAGATTTCTTCCCTTTAATTTCTCTAGCTCTGGATTTTCTAAAGTAGTATCCTAATCCCCACTATTTACGTACTCCCTCCATCCCAAAATAACTAGACATCTCGTACTTCGAGTCGAGGAATCAAATAATCTTAAATTTGACCAAATTTTTAACAAAAAAGTACAAATATTTATGATATCAGATAAATTTTATTAGATTAATCGCTTATATATTTTTTAGAGATATAAATGCTAATAGTATAGAATTTTTTTATAAATATAGTCAAACTTATGATTAGTTGACTTCTCATAATGCGAGATGTACATTTATTTTTGGGACCGAGGAAATATTTCTTTTATTATTGTTACATCTCGAGCATTACTACTACCATATCTTGGTAGTACTCTATGTGTTCCAAATTATAATTTAACTTTCGTTTTTACTATACTCCGTAGGAGTATGTGCTTAGACACGATATGTATTTAGATACATAACAAAATATATTTTACCTATAGAAACAAAATTAATTATAAATAGAATAGATGGAGTATACTCCGTATATATCTTTGAAAGTTAGAACATATATGGCCCGTTTGAATCTTTTGGGTTCTCAGAATCTGAATAGAAAAAAAAAAATCTCAGAATCCCGCTATCTTATCCAAGCGGTTTAGATTTGAAAGTGATCTTAACTTACAGATTTTTACAACCTCAAAATCTAATTAAAGCTGATGTGATTCTTTTTATCCGAATTCTAAATCTGATAGTAGGATCCAACCGGCCGGCACCAATATCTTCGTGCTCTTTTTTTGCGAGAAAAATAATACTGTATGTGTATCTTTTGTTTCTTTTTTTTTATGCGAGACGGGAAAGCTGTATGTATCTTTTGTTGCCTCGATCGCATTCGCATCGGTAGAATACGACATGGAGACGTGGAGTATTGCTATCAGTGAATACATGGAATGAAATCCCATAGAGAAAAAGAGGGAGGGGGAGTGGATTCCGTGCATGCTGCTGTGCCTTTATTTACTATATGTTAAATTGTTAATGACTGTCTAGATACACTTGCGGTAGCGAAATCGTTGTGGCAGAGCCACGGTACGACAGAAAATCAAATTATGTGAAATCAAACTCTCCGTTTATTGGTACGACGGGAAATCAGATTATGAGAAATCAAATTCTCCCTATTGTGGCGGTGGGTGAGTAATCAATGATGTTATTTGGTAATTGGTAGGATTTTTTTTTCCATTTTCACGGTGCGGTGGCCGACGGAGGAGAATCCATTTTAATCGATTCCAAACAGAACCATTGTCTTGGTCTCACCAAGATAATTCAACGGCAAATTAATAAGGAAATGCATCTACACACATCTAGTCGCGCCCGCCGCCGTATATATCCATGCAATGCAATGCAACGACGAAAAGAAACTTGCGGCCTGGTCGGCATGCATGGCGTCGCTGCGACTGCGGTGATGGGCTGCGGCTGCGGTTGCTGCGGCGCTGCCTGCACACATGCGTTGACCGACGCAAAAGTACTTCCTCCCGTCGTATAAAATATGACGTATTAGAAAAATATAATTCTCGCTTTTAATGAGTCAGTCAACCTATAAAAAAACATTTATACTGTAGTATGTATTTATATTAATTACAGGATATACTTTATCCCGTCCATTTAAAAAGATGCGATTTTAGAATAGTGCTACCTCAACCAATTTGAAGTTTGACCAAAGCTATATAAAGAAGATAGTAATATTATCATACTATAATAAAAAATCTCATAGGCTCGTTATAAAATGTATTTTTGTGGTCTTAAAAACTTACTTGGAGTCATATATGCTGATAATGTTTTCTATAAGCTTAATCGAACTTAAACTTGTCTGACTTTGATCAACCGCCTATTTCTATGGATGGAGATAGTATTTTTGTAATAAACCTATTTGTATACACTAATATATATACTATTTAATATACAACTACTAGTCAAACTTAAAGAAACATCCATATGCCTTTTTTTTAGTGGTGAGTGGTATGGAGTATGAGATAGTACGTGACGGTACACATACGTCGACACATATGTGTGCTGCAGACTTGGTGTTGTAGTTTACGCTTGATCCATCACGATAGCACCAAAAGACCGCTGGAGAAGAGGAATCATACCTTGTTCTCGTCCACATCCTATCTTGATCTTCTCTACCAATGTGTCTTTTTAGTTTGGAGTAACAAGCTAGCCTATGATTATATATTGCTTATATGCTAGCTAGTAATGTAATCCAAGCACATATATACCTATGTCCTACGAGGACGACCAATAATTGACGATAAACATTCTTTAAAAAATAATTGACGATAAACAAATTGAAACTAGCTGGCTGATTAGAAAGTCAGTTTCTTTCTTTACCTCTCTCTCTCTAAATATAAATATAATGATGTTTGCCAGTGGGGGGCAGTCACGAAGAGAAAGAAGCTCTGGGTCTGGGGCATGATTGACACGAGGAAGAAAGGACAACAAGAAGGAAAAATACGGTTTTTCTTTATTTGGTCTTGCGTGCGAGGGACCAACCACCCATCCATGACTTGTGAACCACCTGGGCTGTGTGTGCCTAAACATCTCCATAGCTTTGGAGCTTTTGGTCGTAGGTTGAGTAGGAGGAGTGTGGCAGAACCTCCTAAATTATAGGGCCCACATGCACCTGTCACTGTCCAACGACCTTTGACATTTATGCATATGTTACCGATAACTTAAGAAGACTGTCGGGTGTCCTCGGAGAACCCCGAATCATCCACGATTTCCGAGCAGGATCACATTACAGAGTCATTGCAGTATTACAACATTTATCCAAATATCAACACAGAGTAAAACAGCGGAAGTCTTACAATAACTTAGTTTACAAAACATTTATTTCAAACCTTACAAACTAAGTTCGATTATTATTACAAAACGTAGTAGTGGAGTGGCATTATAATATATCTACAAAACACACAAATATCACTGCCCTGCCCAAGGGCCACACATTACTTATCATCAACGCCTCAACAACAAATATGCAAAGACGATCCAAAACAGATCGCTCATGAGCCTCACACGCAACAAGGGTCAATAAACCCCGAGTACGAAAGTACTCAACAAGACTTAACCAAATAAAAACCGATAAGACTCGTGAATGCGTGCTCGTGGATTCAAGGTATGGCTTTAGCAATAATCAAAGTTCTTTTGCTTAAAAGCATTTTAACAAAATTCTTTGTATCAATATTTAAAATCTCATCAGATCATAAACAAAGCTGACACGATCCGTATTAAGATCATGAAACTTCATATCCAACACTTTCTCGAACCATTCTCGAGTTCCAGTTATTAATACTACGATGATGAACAGAGAAGCGAGTCTCCATAACCGAGGAGCAACGACGATTCGAATCGATTATTAACCCAAATTGGGACTTCCAGACCACACACATATGTAGGTCCCCGACCTACATATACCAACCTACCCTTGGATCCTCTAAACAAGAACGGGTCCGCGCCACCCGAGAGCACAAAGACACCTCAAATCCGCCACATTCCAGCCACGAGGGTACACGCTACTCCCCGCCATCTCTCTCCACTCCCAAAGTCGCGAGTAGCCATTCTCGTAATAGAATAGCCAAGTTAAGGCTTACCGGAGTATGTGGTTAGTACTACAAAGTCTCACCGCAAGCAGCTTCACCAACGACGGACCTTAATCGACACAAAGTGAAAAGAACCCGCCACAAGACATTACCGTGTCTTGTGGCTCACACACACCGAGTCCGCCTTGGTCTAGATTTATTACTCCACATTGCCATATCACATGATAACATAAGTAACCAAAGTTCCATTTAAAACTCGCAGTGACAGTAATCACCCAACTCGATCGGTCTAAGCAGTAGCTAAGCATAACTAGGCATATACGATTTTAAACGGGTAACAAGGTAGATATGGAACAACAAGGTTGATAATGCAACAATTAGGTTTCCACTTGACTTCTAATCACTTAATGCAAGATTGAAAAGCAAAAGCGAAATCAATTTGTAAAATACAAGGTAGGGTTATATGCATCCGGGCTTGCCTTCGTTGACGGAAAAAGTCCGGCTCTCGCGACGTTTCACAAGTCTTCGATCCGACCTCAACAGATGATCAACCTCCTCCGCAACTTGATTAACTACCACGTGCTCACCTTCGTTTACTACACGTAGTAACATTGCCATGCTTAACATGATGTGGAATATGAAACATGATGCTCGATGATGGATACAAAATAAATAAATTGGATACAATTTTTTTCTTCTTCGCAAAGACAATTACAAACCAAATTAACCAAACCATATTCGTAACTGATGAGACCATGCTAGCACCGATCACTTTGGTGAACTCTCCGACCACTATGGTGAACTATCCGACCACTATGGTGAACTATCCGACCACTACGGTGAACTATCCGACCACTACGGTGAACTATCCGACCACTACGGTGAACTATCCGACCACTATGGTGAACTACCCGACCACTACGGTGAACTATCCGACCACTACGGTGAACTATGCGAAGCAAAGATCGTCGGTAAGGGAGAACCGGCGACCGCAGCGATCAAAATGAGTAAACAACAACCGACGAAAGACTACAAAGATCGAAACGAAACCGTAAGTACACCGATTATGCATAACGGCTCACCGAAAAACTCGCCACGATGACACGCCCATAAAGCCGTGAAGTTGTTGACCTCGAGGAAGAAAAAAAAACGTGGGCAACGAGTTCTCGGCAATTTCAAAGCGATCAAGGCTAGCCGGCCGGATTCGCAAGGAAAAGACGGAACTAGGGACGGCCTTTTACCGAGATGGCAACAAATATTAGGGAGACGATGCGAGCTTGTTGGAGCGATGACAACGACGGTGGTGAAAACAAAGGAAGAAAAACGACGATGACGACGTCTTGGTACTTATAGCGCGGCGCAGAAGCTCAAGGAAGCCACGACGGAGCTATTTCCGTGCCAGCGTGACATCAAAGACGGCCACGACACGCCTGGAACACCGAAGAAGGAACGACGGCAATGTAGCTTAGGCGGTGAACACTGTTCACAAAATTTACAAAATTGCCATACGCCAAAAATTCACAATTTACTCTCAAATTTTTCATAACAACTCAAAAATCTCCAAAAACAAAAGTTGTTCAAAATTGAAAGTTCTACCACTTTGCTTCTATAACCATCTCCTAATTCTGCCTCTAGATTTTGAAATGGATTTTCGTGTAGGATTTAAATGTCAAAAAAGCGGGGTTTTCTAAAAATTCAAAATTCGGACAAACTTTGAATTTAAGTCAAACAATACAATTCAACACATACCACATGAATATAAACTTGTTTTAGTGTATGCATCTCAAAGTTTTCACCAAATGCCAAATGCTTTGCAATGCATATGATGACATGTCGTTTTTAGTATTTTAAACACCCGAGGTGTTACAATCCTTCCTCCTAAAAGAAATCTCGCCCAGATTCAAAGCCATAGAGTAAGTAATGGAAAAGGAAATGTGTTAATCCAAAACATCCCGAACTCTTCCATAAAACAAGTGAGGTTTCTTTACAAAACACTATTTGTAGCAACCGAGCTCAACTAACATTATCTATTCTATATTGACGCTTAGAAACTCCGGAAATTTTTCTAACAAGTAATCTTCTGATTCCCGTGTAGCTTCCTCTTCTAATGTTGATTCCATTGTATTTTATAGAACTTTATTGTCCTCCTTCGAGTAACACGATCTTTCCGAGCCAACACTCGGATAGGATATTCTCAATAAGTCAAATCGATTCAAGTCCTACCCTTCAATCTCAACATTCCGCTTTCGTGCACTCCTGGAGACACTTCTTCAATTGAGAAACATGGAATACATCATGCATCACGATAGATGTTCGCAATTTCAAGCGATAGGCCACTTTTCCATACCTCTCCAAAATTTGAAATGGTCCAATATATCTAGGTGCTAACTTGCCTTTAACACCAAAACGAGTAACTCCCTTCATTGGTGATACTTTAAGATACACAAAGTCCCCTTTGTTAAACGTCAATGGTCGACGCCGCTTATCTCGCATAACTCTTTGTTTCGGATCGAGCTATCTTCAAATTACTTTGTATTTGCCTAACCTTGTCTTCTGCTTCTTTCACAAGATCAACTCCAAAGAATCTTCTTTCTCTCCTGCTCGCACCAACTCAACGATGTTCTCGCATCTACGACCATAGAGTGCTTCAAATGGAGCCATTCTAATGCTTTCCTGATAACTATTGTTATATGAGAACTCAGCCAAAGGCAAACACTCATCCCACTTCTTGGAATAGTTAAGGACACAACACCTTAACATATCTTCAAGTACTTGATTGACTCTTCGATCCGTGTCCCATCGATCTGTGGGTGATAGGTCAGACTAAATGTAAGCTTGGTTCCCAACGAAGAATGTAATTGTTTCCAAAACGGAGACAAACTGCTGTAAACCCCTATCTGACACTATGGTCTTTGGTACTCCATGTAGGCTCATAATTCTTGCTAAATATATCTTGGCATATTGAACAGTAGAATATGTATTCCGGACCGGAATAAAATGTGCTGACTTGGTTAGTCGATCCACAATCACCCATACTGAGTCAAATCCTTTGATGTCTTGGGTAGACCAACAATAAAGTCCATACTTATATCCTCCCACTTCCAAGCCGGAATAGGTAATGGTTGTAATTCTCCAAATGGACCTCAAATGTATAGCTTTCACTTTCCTCGACAAGTATCACACTTTGCTATATACCTTGCAATTTCTATCTTCATTTTGGTCCACCAAAACCTTTGTTTTAAGTCATGGTACATCTTGTTGCTTCCCTTGATGGATAGATAACCTAGTAGCATGTGCCTCATCTAGAATTGATCGCCAGTAACTTTCGTGAACTTTTGGTACCACCAGCGATCCTTGAACCATAACACATCTTCATCATCTATGTTAAAGCATTCCGCTTTTCCATTCTTGACTTTTTCCTTGATATGGGCTATACCCTTATTTTCCTTCCGAGCAAAGAATAACTTGATCTCGAATAGTGGCTTCAACAATTATGTTGGTCAAATTGCCCTGCTGAATTACATCTACATTCAACTTCTCCATCTCTTGACATAAGGTCAAACCCATTGTTCTTACTTTCGTGCAATTGCAATAACTTTTATGCGACTTAGGGCATCTGCAACCACATTTGCTTTTCCAGATGATAATGCACTTCTAAGTTATAATCTTTAATCAGCTCTAACCATCTTCTTTGCCGCATATTCAATTCTCGATCGAGTAAAGATATACTTTAAGCTCTTATGGTTCAGATATATATGGCATGTATTACCAAGTAGGTAATGCCGCCAAATCTTCAAAGAATGGACCACAGCTGCTAACTCCAAATCATGAGTCGGATAGTGCTCTTCATGTTGCTTAAGTTGCCTAGATGCATAAGCAATGACTCGGCCTTCTTGCATCAACACACATCCAATACCAATACCCGACGCATCACAATAGACGTCAAATGACTTCTCGATGTCAGGTTGGGCTAATACTGGTGCAGTGGTCAACAATCTCTTCAAAGTCTGAAAAGCCTTTTCACAGTCAGACGACCAAACAAACTTGACTTGGTTCTTCAACAACTCAAGAATGGACTTTGACACTTTAGAGAAATCTGAATAAACCGACGGTAATACCCCGCCAATCCCGTAAAACTCCTAACTTCATGAACTGTGGTTGGCGGTTTCCAATCAAGAACATCCTTCACTTTGCTTGGATCAATGTAAACTCCTTCCACGACAAGACATGTCCAAGAAATTGTACTTCCTTAAGCCAAAACTCACACTTGCTGAACTTTGCATATAGTTGATGTTCTCTCAAACGAGTCAGAACAATTCTGAGATGTTCCGCATGTTCTTCCTTGCTCTTGGAATATACTAGAATGTCATCAATAAACACCACTACGAATTTGTCTAGCTCAGGCATGAATACGGAATTCATCAAATACATGAAATGAGCTGGAGCATTGGTCAAACCAAAAGACATGACCAAATATTCATATAATCCATATCTTGTGGTAAATGCCGTTTTGGGAATATCTTCAGGCTTTATCTTGATTTGGTGATATCCTGACCTCAAATCTATCTTGGAGAAAACTTTGGCTCCGGCCAGTTGATCAAAAAGCAAATCTATCCGAGGTAATGGATACTTATTCTTGATGGTCACTTCATTCAACGGACGGTAGTCGACACATAACCTCAAGGTCTCATCTTTCTTTTTCACAAAAATTGCCGGACATCCCCAAGGTGATGAACTAGGTTGGATAAATCCCTTATCAATCAATTCTTGCAACCGAGTCTTCAACTCGCTTAACTCCTTAGGTGGCATCCTATAAGCTCTCCGAGAAATAGGAGCTGCTCCAGTGTTTCAATTCTATGTTAAATCGACATCTCTATCTCGTGATAGACCGGGTAATTCTTTAGGAAACACATCGAAAATTCACATACTACCGGATATCTCTAATCTCTTTGACAGACAGCTTGCACAAACTTTGCCCACCGATCTTCTTAAGGTTGGAAGTTGGATAAGAAGTTGAGAAGCACTAGTCGGCAAACTTACCCTTATAGTTCTATTCAAAGCATTTATAATGACCTTTATCTTTGATACATCCAATTCATTCCCAAAATTACATCTATATCCCGGTCCTTTAGGATAATCATGGTAGTGGGAAAATATGCCCACCTGTGTTTATGGGTACCGTATACCATTTCCTTAGTACACGAGACGTCCCCCGGGTGATCAGATAAAAGAAATTTTCCTTTGTTGTCCCAATTAAAATTTCATACTTCACAACAAATGCTCTATTGATGAAGGAATGCGATGCGCCGTAATCAAAAAGTATAATCACAGGATGATTGGCAACAGAAACATACCCATCATCACCGCTCTCCTTCGTGAATTTCCCGGCTTGAATATAGAAAACCCTTCTGCCTTCCTCTCATCTTTGCCCTTCCGAGCATTCTGATTGTGGTTCTTGTTTGGTGCTTGACCTCATTGTTGATTGGCGGGGGCCTTCCGATAATTTTGATTAGCTCGCTTAGGATATGGACATTCCCTAGAGAAATGACCAGTCCTCCCACAATTGTAACACGGATAGTTGTGACCTGTGATGTTGGAGCATTACCACTAGGAACATTGGTTGACTGTGAGTTCGGATAGGTTATAGCAGATTGACATTTGATGCTGTCTGCTTTGGAATCTGCAAGGGCGATTTATAAGGAGGACGATAATGGTTTATCGGATGATAAATCACTCTCTGCTCTTTTGGGGTTCCACCAAAAGGTCCAGACGGCACATTCTTTTTCTTCTTGAGCTCCTTATGTCAGCCGATACTTTGCCTCTCAAGCAAGTGCAATATTTATCGCCTCATGATAAGTGATATTGGTACAGTCATCAATGTCTCGCAGCTTGGTATTCGCACCTCTCATGAACCATTTCTTTTTCTTGGCATCCGTATTGACATGTTCTCCGTGCATATTGTGACAGTGATTGAATCTTCCTACATATCGCATCACAGTTTGATCTCCTTGCTTCAAGGCAAGGAACTCTTCTAACTTCATAGCCATCACTCCTTCAGGGATATAATAGGCTCTAAAAGCAGTACGAAACTCTATCCAAGTTAATGGAACACCTGCGGGTTGCATGGCCATAAGGTTTGCATACCAAGCACCGGCTGCACCTCTAAGTTGCTGGGCGGCAAACACTGGCTTCTGAAACTCCGTGCAATGAATAAGATCAAATTTCAGTTCCATGGTCCTAAGCCAGTTCATCGCCTCCAATGGTTCATCAGCCTTAGTGAACACTGGGGGTTTTGTATCTGTGAAGTCAACATATGTAGCCTCATGCCCGTTAGGATTGCGTCCGCGATTTCTATGCATCTGATTTTGATTACTTTGAGCCATCTCATGAAGCAAACGAGAATTTTCCACAGTCCACATTGACTAATGCAATGATATATAGCATCACCAAATTGGTCGGCATTGGTGGCGGGTTGGGGATATCATCATCATCTTGTGAAGTACCGTGAATATGCGATCCTCACAGCATTTGACGATCTCGCTCATAACAAACCAAACTTTATTCACAAGCCTTTATTCAAAGATCCTAAAGCTTACTACAACGCATTACATCGGTGCCACCTATTTAAACACAAGACCACATCTAAACAAGACTACTTAACTTAACTAGAAGTAATTATTTCACAACTCTACTCCTTTTTATGATTACATCAAACTTCGTGCTCGGTATCCATTCCGGAATTATTACCGCCTTCATTATCACTTTCATCAATCATTACTAATTCTTCTGGATCTTCTTCTTCTTCCGATTCACTTTCATCGGCAAGGATGACACCGGGATCCAATGCATCAACTTGGGGTTCATGATTTGGATCTAGGAGATTGCTTAGCCTATGAACTTCCTCATGCGTGATATGTATTATGCTCTTCTAAGTCTTCTACATAAAATTCTAACTCATGAGTTCTAACTTTAGCTACATTTTCCCTATGCCAAGCTTCATTCCTTCCTTCCACTGCATTTAACTAACATACGTTCGCAGCCTCGTGTGAGTCGTGGTAAGACGCCTTAATTGTTCCTCAGTAATCGCCCCACCGAATGGCGTCCCATAGCCCTATCTCTAGTAGCTTGGGCTAACTCTCAGAAATCCTTCAGATCTCCGCCGAGGATCAGGTGCCTAGCGCACATCGCTAGCACCATCATTCCTAGGGGCAAGTTGGTGACGAGGAACTCCTTTGGGTCCAAAGTGGACTTACTTGGGCGCCATCTTGGCACGAGCCATACCAAGGAAACCAATTTAATCCAAGTAAGACCACTTGATCAAAGTCTAAAGAGCAGCTATGATGGATTACATTCCTCAAATCGACTCATTACTCAACTCCGCACTAAGAGGTGAAGGAAGTAACGAGTGAATTATTCATGATGCATGAATCGTTTTACTTAACAACATCAAAGTTTATAATGCACATAAACAACATTTATTTTTATATAGGCATAGTAAGATTACTACTCCACCACACAAGACCCTTTTAATCAAATAAGGAATGGTGAGAAAGAAATAAGATAAGTCGAAGCAATTTGGACCAAACTATCAAGTTAAATTTAGTCATCCAAATCATTTTGAAGTTTTTGTAAAACAATACAACAAAAACCTTGTAACGATCGCTCCGATACCATTCTGTGGCAGAACCTCCTAAATTATAGGGCCCACATGCACCTGTCACTGTCCAACGACCTTTGACATTTATGCATATGTTACCGATAACTTAAGAAGATCGCGTGGTGTCCTCGGAGAACCCCGAATCATCCACGATTTCCGAAAGCAGGATCACATTACGTAGTCATTGCAGTATACAACATTTATCCAAATATCAACACAGAGTAAAACAATGGAAGTCTTACAATAACTTAGTTTACAAAACATTTATTTCAAACCTTACAAACTAAGTTCGATTATTATTACAAAACGTAGTAGTGGAGTGGCATTATAATATATCTACAAAACACACAAATATCAACGCCTCACCCTAAGGGCCACACATTACTTATCATCAACGATTGAACAATAAATCATGCAAAGACGATCCAAAACAGATCTCGCTCATGAGCCTCACCGCAACAAGGGTCAATAAACCCCGAGTACGAAAAGTACTCAACAAGACTTAACCGAAATAAAAACGATAAGACTCGTGAATGCAGCTCGTGGATTCAAGGTATGGCTTTAGCAATAATCAAAGTTCTTTTGCTTAAAAGCATTTTAACAAAATTCTTTGTATCAATATTTAAAATCTCATCGATCATAAACAAAGTCGACACGATCCGTATTAAGATCATGAAACTTCATATCCAACACTTTCTCGAACCATTCTCGAGTTCCAGCTATTAATACTACGATGATGAACAGAGAAGCGAGTCTCCATAACCGAGGAGCAACGACGATTGAATCGATTATTAACCCAAATTGGGACTTCCAGACCACACGACATATGTAGGTCCCCACCTACATATACCAACCTACCCTTGGATCCTCTAAACAAGAACGGGTCCATACCACCCGAGAGCACAAAGACACCTCAAATCCGCCACATTCCAGCCACGAGGGTACACGCTACTCCCCGCCATCTCTCCACTCCCAAAGGCGCGAGTAGCCATTCTCGTAATAGAATAGCCAAGTTAAGGCTTACCGGAGTATGTGGTTAGTACTACAAAGTCTCACCGCAAGCGGTTCACCAACGGTACGGACCTTAATCGACACAAAGTGAAAGAACCCGCCACAAGACATTACCGTGTCTTGTGGCTCACACACACCGAGTCCGCCTTGGGTCTAGATTTATTACTCCACATTGCCATATCACATGATAACATAAGTAACCAAAGTTCCATTTAAAACTCGCAGGTGACAGGTAATCACCCAACTCTGATCGGTCTAAGCAGAGCTAAGCATAACTAGGCATATACGATTTTAAACGGGTAACAAGGTAGATATGGAACAACAAGGTTGATAATGCAACAATTAGGTTTCCACTTGACTTCTAATCACTTAATGCAGTATTGAAAAGCAAAAGCGAAATCAATTTGTAAAATACAAGGTAGGGTTATATGCATCCGGGCTTGCCTTCGTTGACGGAAAAGTCCGCTCTCGCGACGCTTTCACAAGTCTTCGATCCGACCTCAACAGACATGCATCAACCTCCTCCGCAACTTGATTAACTACCACGTGCTCACCTTCGTTTACTACACGTAGTAACATTGCCATGCTTAACATGATGTGGAATATGAAACATGATGCTCGATGATGGATACAAAAATAAATAAATTGGATACAATTTTTTTTCTTCGCAGTACAGTTACAAACCAAATTAACCAAACCATATTCGTAACTGATGAGACCATGCTAGCACCGATCACTTTGGTGAACTCTCCGACCACTATGGTGAACTATCCGACCACTATGGTGAACTATCCGACCACTACGGTGAACTATCCGACCACTACGGTGAACTATCCGACCACTACGGTGAACTATCCGACCACTATGGTGAACTACCCGACCACTACGGTGAACTATCCGACCACTACGGTGAACTATGCGAAGCAAAGATCGCGTCGGTAAGGGAGAACCGCGACTATGCGATCATCAAAATGAGTAAACAACAACCGATTTAAAGACTACAAAGATCGAAAACGAAACCGTAAGTACACCGACATGCATAACGGCTCACCGAAAAACTCGCCACGATGACACGCCCAAGCGCGGTGAAGTTGCTGACCTCGAGGAAGAAAAAACGTGGGACGCGAGTTCTCGGCAATTTCAAAGCGATCAAGGCTAGTGGGCCGGATTCGCAAGGAAAAGACGGAACTAGGACGGCCTTTACCGAGATGGCAACAGCGCTTAGGGAGACGATCTGCGAGCTTGTTGGAGCGATGACAACGACGGTGGTGAAAACAAAGGAAGAAAAACGACGATGACGACGTCTTGGTACTTATAGCGCGCGCAGAAGCTCAAGGAAGCCACGACGGAGCTATTTCCGTGCTGGTAGCGACATCAAAGACGGCCACGACACACGCTGGAACACCGAAGAAGGAACGACGGCAATGTAGCTTAGGCGGTGAACACTGCTCACAAAATTTACAAAATTGCCATACGCCAAAAATTCACAATTTACTCTCAAATTTTTCATAACAACTCAAAAATCTCCAAAACAAAAGTTGTTCAAAATTGAAAGTTCTACCACTTTGCTTCTATAACCATCTCCTAATTACATCTAGATTTTGAAATGGATTTTCGTGGTAGGATTTAAATGTTTGGCGGGGTTTTCTCGAAAAATTCAAAATTCGCACAAACTTTGAATTTAAGTCAAACAATACAATTCAACACATACCACATGAATATAAACTTGTTTTAGTGTATGCATCTCAAAGTTTTCACCAAATGCCAAATGCTTTGCAATGCATATGATGACATGTCGTTTTAGTATTTTAAACACCGAGGTGTTACAATCCTTCCTCCTAAAAGAAATCTCTTGAGATTCAAAGCCATAGAGTAAGTAATGGAAAAGGAAATGTGTTAATCCAAAACATCCCGAACTCTTCCATAAAACAAGTGAGGTTTCTTTACAAAACACTATTTGTAGCAACCGAGCTCAACTAACATTATCTATTCTATATTGACGCTAGAAACTCGGAAATTTTTCTAACAAGTAATCTTCTCGATTCCCGTGTAGCTTCCTCTTCTTGAATGTTGATTCCATTGTATTTTATAGAACTTTATTGTCCTCCTTCGAGTAACACGATCTTTCCGAGCCAACACTTTGGATAGGATATTCGAATAAGTCAAATCGATTCAAGTCCTACCCTTCAATCTCAACATTCTCGCTTTCGTGCACTCGGAGACACTTCTTCAATTGAGAAACATGGAATACATCATGCAATCGCTTTGATAGATGTTCGGTAATTTCAAGCGATAGGCCACTTTTCCATACCTCTCCAAAATTTGAAATGGTCCAATATATCTAGGTGCTAACTTGCCTTTAACACCAAAACGAGTAACTCCCTTCATTGGTGATACTTTAAGATACACAAAGTCCCCTTTGTTAAACGTCAATGGTCGACGCCGCTTATCTCGCATAACTCTTTTGTCGGGATCGAGCTATCTTCAAATTACTTTGTATTTGCCTAACCTTGTCTTCTGCTTTCTTTCACAAGATCAACTCCAAAGAATCTTCTTTCTCCTGCTCGCACCAACTCAACGATGTTCTCGCATCTCACGACCATAGAGTGCTTCAAATGGAGCCATTCTAATGCTTTCCTCGATAACTATTGTTATATGAGAACTCAGCCAAAGGCAAACACTCATCCCACTTCTTGGAATAGTTAAGGACACAACACCTTAACATATCTTCAAGTACTTGATTGACTCTTTCGATCATCCATCATCTGTGGGTGATAGGTCAGTACTAAATGTAAGCTTGGTTCCCAACGAAGAATGTAATTGTTTCCAAAAATGGAGACAAACTGTAACCCCTATCCGACACTATGGTCTTTGGTACTCCATGTAGGCTCATAATTCTTGCTAAATATATCTTGGCATATTGAATAAGAGAATATGTATTCCTGACCGGAATAAAATGTGTTGACTTGGTTAGTCGATCCACAATCACCCATACCGAGTCAAATCCTTTGATGTCTTGGGTAGACCAACAATAAAGTCCATACTTATATCCTCCCACTTCCAAGTCGGAATAGGTAATGGTTGTAATTCTCCAAAGAGACCTCAAATGTATAGCTTTCACTTTCCGACAAGTATCACACTTTGCTATATACCTTGCAATTTCTATCTTCATTTTGGTCCACCAAAACCTTTGTTTTAAGTCATGGTACATCTTGTTGCTTCCGGATGGATAGATAACCTAGTAGCATGTGCCTCATCTAGAATTGATCACCAGAACTCAGAACTTTTGGTACCACCAAAGCGATCCTTGAACCATAACACATCTTCATCATCTATGTTAAAGCATTCCGCTTTTCCATTCTTGACTTTTTCCTTGATATGGGCTATACCCTTATTTTCCTTCCGAGCAAGCAATAACTTGATCTCGAATAGTGGCTTCAACAATTATGTTGGTCAAATTGCCCTGTTGAATTACATCTACATTCAACTTCTCCATCTCTTGACATAAGGTCAAACCCATTGTTCTTACTTTCGTGCAATTGCAATAACTTTTATGACTTAGGGCATCTGCAACCACATTTGCTTTTCCAGGATGATAATGCACTTCTAAGTTATAATCTTTAATCAGCTCTAACCATCTTCTTTGCCGCATATTCAATTCTCGATCGAGTAAAGATATACTTTAAGCTCTTATGGTCTCAGATATATATATGGCATGTATTACCAAGTAGGTAATGCCGCCAAATCTTCAAAGAATGGACCACAGCTGCTAACTCCAAATCATGAGTCGGATAGTGCTCTTCATGTTGCTTAAGTTGCCTAGATGCATAAGCAATGACTCGGCCTTCTTGCATCAACACACATCCAATACCAATACCCGACGATCACAATAGACGCCAAATGACTTCTCGATGTCGTTGGGCTAATCTTTGGTCGCGCAAAGGTCAACAATCTCTTCAAAGTCCGAAAAGCCTTTTCACAATCAGACGACCAAACAAACTTGACTTGGTTCTTCAACAACTCAAGAATGGACTTTGACACTTTAGAGAAATCTGAATAAACCGACGGTAATACCCCGCCAATCCCGTAAAACTCCTAACTTCATGAACTGTGGTTGGCGGTTTCCAATCAAGAACATCCTTCACTTTGCTTGGATCAATGAAACTCCTTCCTACCGACAAGACATGTCCAAGAAATTGTACTTCCTTAAGCCAAAACTCACACTTGCTTAACTTTGCATATAGTTGATGTTCTCTCAAACGAGTCGTAACAATTCTCGAGATGTTCCGCATGTTCTTCCTTGCTCTTGGAATATACTAGAATGTCATCAATAAACACCACTACTTAATTTGTCTAGCTCGTGCATGAATACGAATTCATCAAATACATGAAATGAGTCGGAGCATTGGTCAAACCAAAAGACATGACCAAATATTCATATAATCCATATCTTGTGGTAAATGCCGCTTTTGGGAATATCTTCAGTGCTTTATCTTGATTTGGTGATATCCTGACCTCAAATCTATCTTGGAGAAAACTTTGGCTCCGCCGATTGATCAAAAAGCAAATCTATCCGAGGTAATGGATACTTATTCTTGATGGTCACTTCATTCAACGGACGGTAGTCGACACATAACCTCAAGGTCTCATCTTTCTTTTCACAAAATTGCCGGACATCCCCAAGGTGATGAACTAGGTTGGATAAATCCTTTATCAATCAATTCTTGCAACCGAGTCTTCAACTCGCTAACTCCTTAGGTGGCATCCTATAAGCTCTCCGAGAAATAGGAGCTGTTCGTGTTTCAATTCTATGTTAAACCGGACATCTCTATCCGGTGGTAGACCGGGTAATTCTTTAGGAAACACATCGGAAATTCACATACTACCGGATATCTCTAATCTCTTTGACGACAGTTGCACAAACTTTGCCCACCGATCTTCTTAAGGTTGGAAGTTGGATAAGAAGTTGAGAAGCACTAGTCAGCAAACTTACCCTTATAGTTCTATTCAAAGCATTTATAACAGCCTTATCTTTGATACATCCAATTCATTCCCAAAATTACATCTATATCCTGGTCCTTTAGGATAATCATGGTAGTGGGAAAAATATGCCCACCTGTGTTTATGGGTACCGGTATACCATTTCCTTAGTACACAGACGTCCCCCGGGTGACTGTATAAAGAAATTTTCCTTTGTTGTCCCAATTAAAATTTCATACTTCACAACAAATGCTCTATTGATGAAGGAATGCGATGCGCCGTAATCAAAAAGTATAATCTGCAGGATGATTGGCAACAGAAACATACCCATCATCACCGGCTCTCCTTCGTGAATTTCCCGGCTTGAATATAGAAAACCCTTCCTGCCTTCCTCTCATCTTTGCCCTTCCGAGCATTCTCGATTGTGGTTCTTGTTTGGTGCTTGACCTCATTGTTGATTGGCGGGGGCCTTCCGATAATTTTGATTAGCTCGCTTAGGATATGGACATTCCCTAGAGAAATGACCAGTCCCTCCCACAATTGTAACACTTGGATAGTTGTGACCTCGTGATGTTGGAGCATTACCACTAGGAACATTGGTTGACTGTGAGTTCGGATAGGTTATAGCAGATTTTACATTTGATCTGCTGTTCTTGGCTTGGAATCACAAGCGGACGATAAGGAGGACGATAATGGTTTCTTCGGATGATAAATCACTCTCTGCCTCTTTTGGGTTCCACCAAAAGGTCCAGACGGCACATTCTTTTTCTTCTTGAGCTCCTTATGCTACCCGATACTTTGCCTCTGAAGCAAGTGCAATATTTATGCCTCATGATAAGTGATATTGGTACAGTTTGTCATCAATGTCTCGCAGCTTGGTATTCGGACCTCTCATGAACCATTTCTTTTTCTTGGCATCCGTATTGACATGTTCTGGTGCATATTGTGACAGGTGATTGAATCTTCCTACATACTGCATCACAGTTTGATCTCCTTGCTTCAAGGCAAGGAACTCTTCTAACTTCATAGCCATCACTCCTTCGTGGATATAATAGGCCCTAAAAGCAAGATCTGAAACTCTATCCAAGTTAATGGAACACTGCAAGGGTTGCATGGCCATAAGGTTTGCATACCAAGCACCGGCCGCACCTCTAAGTTGTCAAGCGGCAAACACCGGCTTCAAAACTCCGTGCAATGAATAAGATCAAATTTACATTCTCCATGGTCCTAAGCCGGTCATCATCACCTCCAATGGTTCATCACCCTTAGTGAACACCGGGGTTTTGTATCTGTGAAGTCAACATATGTAGCCTCATGCCCGTTAGGATTAAGTCCCATGATTTCTATGCATCCGATTTTGATTACTTTGAGCCATCTCATGAAGCAAACGAGAATTTTCCATAAACATTGACTAATGCAAATGATAGCATCACCAAATTGGTCGGCATTGGTGGCGGGTTGGGGATATCATCATCATCTTGTGAAGTACCGTGAATATGCGATCCTCACAGTGTTTACGCATCTCGCTCATAACAAACCAAACTTTATTCACAAGCCTTTATTCAAAGATCCTAAAGCTTACTACAACGCATTACATCGGTGCCACCTATTTAAACACAAGACCACATCTAAACAAGACTACTTAACTTAACTAGAAGTAATTATTTCACAACTCTACTCCTTTTTATGCGATTACATCAAACTTCAGTGCTCGGTATCCATTCCGAATTATTACCGCCTTCATTATCACTTTCATCAATCATTACTAATTCTTGGGATCTTCTTCTTCTTCTCGATTCACTTTCATCGGCAAGGATGACACCGGATCCAATGCATCAACTTGGGGTTCATGATTTGGATCTAGGAGATTGCTTAGCCTATGAACTTCCTCATGCAGATATGTATTATGCTCTTCTAAGTCTTCTACATAAAATTCTAACTCATGAGTTCTAACTTTAGCTACATTTTCCCTATGCCAAGCTTCATTCCTTCCTTCCACTGCACGAACTAACATATACGTTCAGCAGTTCTCGTGAGTCGTGGTAAGACGCCTTAATTGTTCCTGTAATCACCCACCCGAATGGCGTCCATAGCCCTATCTCTAGTAGCTTGGGCTAACTCTGCAGAAATCCTCTGTATCTCCGCTTTGAGGATCGTGGCCTAAGCGCCTTATCGCTAGCACCATCATTCCTAGGGGCAAGTTGGTGACGAGGAACTCCTTTGGGTCCAAAGACTTACTTGGGCGTCATCTTGGCACGAGCCATACTCAAGGAAACCAATTTAATCCAAGTAAGACCACTTGATCAAAGTCTAAAGAGCAGCTATGATGGATTACATTCCTCAAATCGGACTCATTACTCAACTCCGCACTAAGAGGTGAAGGAAGTAACGAGTGAATTATTCATGATGCATGAATCGTTCTTACGAACAACATCAAAGTTTATAATGCACATAAACAACATTTATTTTTATATAGGGCATAGTAAGATTACTACTCCACCACACAAGACCCTTTTAATCAAATAAGGAATGGTGAGAAAGAAATAAGATAAGTCGAAGCAATTTGGACCAAACTATCAAGTTAAATTTAGTCATCCAAATCATTTTGAAGTTTTTGTAAAACAATACAACAAAAACCTTGTAACGATCGCTCCGATACCATTCGTGGCGTAACCTCCTAAATTATAGGGCCCACATGCACTGCCAACGTCCAACGACCTTTGACATTTATGCATATGTTACCGATAACTTAAGAAGATCTGTCGGGTGTCCTCGGAGAACCCCGAATCATCCACGATTTCCGAAAGGATCACATTACGTAGTCATTGCAAGATTACAACATTTATCCAAATATCAACACAGTAGTAAAACAATGGAAGTCTTACAATAACTTAGTTTACAAAACATTTATTTCAAACCTTACAAACTAAGTTCGATTATTATTACAAAAACGTAGTAGTGGAGTGGCATTATAATATATCTACAAAACACACAAATATCACGCCTCGCCTAAGGGCCACACATTACTTATCATCAACGCCTTTGAACAACAAATATGCAAAGACGATCCAAAACAGATCTGCTCATGAGCCTCACCTCGCAACAAGGGTCAACAAACCCCGAGTAATGAAAAGTACTCAACAAGACTTAACCGAAATAAAAACCGATAAGACTCGTGAATGCAGCTCTCGTGGATTCAAGGTATGGCTTTAGCAATAATCAAAGTTCTTTTGCTTAAAAGCATTTTAACAAAATTCTTTGTATCAATATTTAAAATCTCATCGGATCATAAACAAAGTCGACACGATCCGTATTAAGATCATGAAACTTCATATCCAACACTTTCTCTAACCATTCTCGAGTTCCGAGTTATTAATACTACGATGATGAACGAGAGAAGCGAGTCTCCATAACCGAGGAGCAACGACGATTCTCAATCGATTATTAACCCAAATGGGGACTTCCAGACCACGACATATATATGGGTCCCCGACCTACATATACCAACCTACCCTTGGATCCTCTAAACAAGAACGGGTCCATGCACCCGAGAGCACAAAGACACCTCAAATCCGGCCACATTCCAGCCACGAGGGTACACGCTACTCCGCCATCTCTCCACTCCCAAAGTCGCGAGTAGCCATTCTCGTAATAGAATAGCCAAGTTAAGGCTTACCGGAGTATGTGGTTAGTACTACAAAGTCTCACCGCAAGCGGTTCACCAACGGTACGGACCTTAATCGACATTAAAGTGAAAGAACCCGCTCACAAGACATTACCAGTCTTGTGGCTCACACACACCGAGTCCGCCCGGTCTAGATTTATTACTCCACATTGCCATATCACATGATAACATAAGTAACCAAAGTTCCATTTAAAACTCGCAGTGACAGTAATCACCCAACTCGATCGGTCTAAGCGAGCTAAGCATAACTAGGCATATACGATTTTAAACGGGTAACAAGGTAGATATGGAACAACAAGGTTGATAATGCAACAATTAGGTTTCCACTTGACTTCTAATCACTTAATGCAAGTATTGAAAAGCAAAAGCGAAATCAATTTGTAAAATACAAGGTAGGGTTATATGCATCCGGGCTTGCCTTCGTTGACGGAAAAAATGCCGGCTCTCGCGACGTTTCACAAGTCTTCGATCCGACCTCAACAGACAGATCAACCTCCTCCGCAACTTGATTAACTACCACGTGCTCACCTTCGTTTACTACGTAGTAACATTGCCATGCTTAACATGATGTGGAATATGAAACATGATGCTCGATGATGGATACAAAATAAATAAATTGGATACAATTTTTTTCTTCGCAAAGACACGATTACAAACCAAATTAACCAAACCATATTCAGAATCGATGAGACCACGCTAGCACCGATCACTTTGGTGAACTCTCCGACCACTATGGTGAACTATCCGACCACTATGGTGAACTATCCGACCACTACGGTGAACTATCCGACCACTACGGTGAACTATCCGACCACTACGGTGAACTATCCGACCACTATGGTGAACTACCCGACCACTACGGTGAACTATCCGACCACTACGGTGAACTATGCGAAGCAAAGATCGCGTCGGTAAGGGAGAACCGCGGCTAACGCAGCGATCAAAATGAGTAAACAACAATCGGCGAAAGACTACAAGATCGAAACGAAACCGTAAGTACACGATTATGCACAACGGCTCACCGAAAAACTCGCCACGATGACACGCCCGCGGCGGTGAAGTTCTTGACCTCGAGGAAGAAAAAAAAACGTGGACAAATGAGTTCTCGGCAATTTCAGGCGATCAAGGCTAGCTGGCTGGATTCGCAAGGAAAAGACGGAACTAGGACGGCCTTTACCGAGATGGCAACAGCGCTAGGGAGACGATGCGAGCTTGTTGGAGCGATGACAACGACGGTGGTGAAAACAAAGGAAGAAAAACGACGATGACGACGCGTTTGGTACTTATAGCGCGCGCGCAGAAGCTCAAGGAAGCCACGACGGAGCTATTTCGTGCAAATAGCGACATCAAAGACGGCCACGACACGCCTGGAACACCGAAGAAGGAACGACGGCAATGTAGCTTAGGCGGTGAACACTGTTCACAAAATTTACAAAATTGCCATACGCCAAAAATTCACAATTTACTCTCAAATTTTTCATAACAACTCAAAAATCTCCAAAAACAAAAGTTGTTCAAAATTGAAAGTTCTACCACTTTGCTTCTATAACCATCTCCTAATTCTGTCTAGATTTTGAAATGGATTTTCAGGGTAGGATTTAAATGCTGAAAAGCGGGGTTTTCTCGAAAAATTCAAAATCCAGACAAACTTTGAATTTAAGTCAAACAATACAATTCAACACATACCACATGAATATAAACTTGTTTTAGTGTATGCATCTCAAAGTTTTCACCAAATGCCAAATGCTTTGCAATGCATATGATGACATGTCAGGTTTTAGTATTTTAAACACCCGAGGTGTTACAGGGAGGCAAGAGGCACTACTTTTTATATATGTGAACTTCAATTATGTTCACTTTAATAATACTCCCTCCTCCTAAATAAAAAGAATAGAAGTATTGGTTTAACCAAATATACAAAAAAACAACTACTTCCTCTGTCCCAAATTATAAGACGCTTTGACATTTCTAGATTCATAGCTTTTGTTATGTATCTAGACATTATATATATATATATAGCAAAAGGTATGAATCTAAAAAAGACAAAACGTCTTATAGTTTGGGACGGAGGGAGTAATAATAGCAGATTAGTTATGGAGTGTATTTTTATAAACGAGGGGCTTATAAACGAGGGGCAAGCGCGGAGAGCAATTACTCAAACATGGAATGTATTTTTATAATAAATCTATCTAAAGATATAAATATTGATACAATTTTCTATAAATTTAGTCAAATTTTAAGAAGCTATTTTCCTTTTAAGACGAATGGGATATTAAAAGTATAATTCGCAGTAGAATGTTCTGCAGGACTAAACACTACGATGGATGAAGATGGTGACAACCATTGCAGTGGCACGGTCAACTTTAATAAACGGAAAAGAATCTGCTGCTTGATCTTTAGAAAGACAACTGAAAGGAATCTGCTGCACACAAGAGAACAAAGGTAATTCATCCTTGTGGCAGTTGAACGGTTTGGTGTGGGCACACTCCACACATGAACAAACTCCATTTATCTTCTTCTCACTATCAAATTAAAAAGAATATTTTTAGAGATGATTAAAATTGACTTTAGGGGTAGTTTTTAAAAACCGTTAGTACATTTTTTAGAAATAGTTAAAATCGATTTTAGGGAAGCAGTGACGTTCTACGTCACCAACCGTAGAAATTGTAAAACAAAAATCATTTAGAGGTGGTTAAATTGATTTTAGGGACAGTTTTGAAACCATTTTAGATCTCATTCAATTCTACAATTTTAATAATAAAATATGTCTTCAATCAGACTGCATTTGAAAAAAAAGCGGCAGCTATTTCAAGAACGGTTGACTTAGTTATTAACAACCTATTAAAATTGTTTTTAGTGGTAATCGACATAGGAAACCACCATTAAAAATGTGATTTTTTTGGGGATTGTTGTTTTTATGTCAACCACCCTTGAAATAGATAGATTTTCAGTGATGATTTTCTTAAACCAGCCGCCTCTAAAAATCGGGTTTTCTAGAGACTTTTGTAAGTTGTATTGCTTCGTCACAACATTTATAGAGGCCGCCTCTTAGAAAGACAAGAGGCGATTATAGAAATCACCCATCTAGTGGTGGTATTTTAATATAACGGGCACAATCCTCCTGTATATTGAATTCAAGGAAACTACACAGATAGTTATATCTTTCATTTTAAATTATAAGACATTTTATATTTTCTGGATACATAAGTTTTGCTATACACTTTGGCAAAAGCAATGTATATAGAAAAGACAAAACGTTTTGTAATTTAGAACGAAGAAAGTATAATTTACAATGGATGAAGTATATCATTGAAAACAAGGACATAATATCTAGAGCGAAATTCACCGCCACTCCCTGAACTTGGTTGGAGGTGCCATTCATGTCCCTAAAAATCTAAAGTGATATCTGTGGGTCCCTAAATTTGACAGACGGTGTGATCCAGGTCCCTAAACTTTCAAGATGATCACTGTAGGTCCCTAAACTTGGCTGGTGGTGCCATCCCGATCCCTGAATTTTCAAGGTGATTACCGCAGGTCCCTAAACTTTGGCAAGAGGTATCATCCCTGTCTAATACGGCACAAACACGGCAAGAGGCACTACTTTTTTTTTGCGAAGAGCCTTGCATTTATTCAATACGCCACAAATACGACATGGAGTATGCTACCAATGAAAACAAGAGGGGGATACTGATTCCGTACATGGAATCCCATAGAGAAAAAAGAGGGGGATATGGAGTATTGTCTTGACTCTTGTCTCACCAAGATAAGATTCAACGAGAATTTAATAAGGAATGCATCTAGTCGCGGCCGCCGTATATCCATGCAATGCAATGCAAATATGACGAAAAAACCCTTGCGGCCCGGTCGGCACGTTACGTACGTACGTTCATTGGTACGCGTACGTATACGTACGTACTTGGTGGCCTTCACGAGTGTACGCGCGTACTGTACGGTGGGTCAGTTTAGGACTACCTACCGTCGACGCCACTGGCGGTGGCCGGCCGGACGGACCCGGTACCGGTACCGTACGGTGGATGATGACGTCGGTCATCGGCCGCCACGTGTACGGATCGGATCCACCCAGCAGAGATAGGCCCTGTCTGGCTGCTCATATAAGCTGGCTGGGCTTATCAACCATAGTATATGATTTTTCTCTCTCAACAAATTAGCCGTACAAATAAGCACAAGCGGCTTATAGCTAGTAGTAGTACTGTAGTATTGCTGGCAATGGGACACCTGGCCGGGGGTCGGGCCCACCAGGCGCGTGCGTGATTCCAGGCGCGGTCGTTGTGGTTCCAACCAACGGCCACGACGACGAGGCCGCCGCCGCGCCGCGCGATGGGTCGCCGTGACGACGGATGCGCTGCGGCCGCTACCTGCGACCGACACAGCAGCACTCCCTCCGTCATATATAAAAAAATAAAATAATTGCTATTCTCGCTTTTGGATGAGCCAATCAATAGTTTTACCAAATACAAAAAAATATATTGATATTTATAAGCATCATAAATATATTAGATTAATTATAGGATATATT
The DNA here is from genome assembly GCA_904845875.1 of Miscanthus lutarioriparius. Classification (NCBI taxonomy): domain Eukaryota; kingdom Viridiplantae; phylum Streptophyta; class Magnoliopsida; order Poales; family Poaceae; genus Miscanthus; species Miscanthus lutarioriparius. The sequence continues at coordinate 3,592,956 of CAJGYO010000019.1, read as the reverse complement.
CTTCCTCTTTTAAAAAGGTAGAATTCTAGAACATTGCTAGGTCAAATGATTTGGAGTTTAACGACGTTTATATAAAGATACTGATTTTATCATATTGAATAATCAGAAAATATATATTTACACTACACATCTATTTGAAGTTGTATATGTTGATAGTGTTTTCTGTAAACTAAGTCGAACTTAAGATTATTTGACTTTGACTTTGACCAGATCTAGAATTGAGTATTTTTTTTTGAGGGAGGTAGTATTTTGTAATAAACCTATTTGGATACACTTATATTAATACTATATTATATACATATAGTCAAACTTAAAAAGTTTTGACTTATTAACCATGACAAGTTGCGTCCCCGAGACCCGAGTACCAGCCGCCAGCACCATGAGCACCATCCGTCCGTGCGGCCACACGTCCGTATGGGTGAACCTGCCACGCCATGCCACACCCTCGTTGGCGGCAGTGATGGATGGAAGGGGAAAAGGGTATAAGGGAGAGAGGGAAAGAAAGTGAATGGTAGGAATTAATATGAATCCACACAAAGAAATTGTGAATCATATCAAATATAATCTATTAGTGGTTTCTTGCTGACATAAATTTTATACAGTTAGATTTTTTTATCAAATGTGTTATACAATAATTATAAGTTTATAATCATAAACGAATAGTCAAAGTGTAATAATTTTACGACCGTATTGTATCAAACTGGACGGAATGGATCGAGTAATACATGACGGTTACATATACGTATACATATGTACGTGCATGTGCTACAAACTCGGTGTCGTAGGTGACAGTTGATCCAGGTACGATAGCACCAAAAGACCACTGGAGAGGAAGCATATCTTGTTGCACACCACATCTTGATCTTCCCTATACTAATGTCTTTTGGTCGACCAATAATTGACGATAAACAAACTGATTAGAAGAGCAAGAGCCCATTCTTTGTTTCTTTTTTTTTAAGCCGCGCGCATGACGTCTGCTAGTGCCTAGTGGTGGTAGACATTCGGAAAGAAAGAGACATAGAAACTGCGGATTTTGGAAGCAATGGGAGAGGAAACTCTACGGCATGATTGACACGAGGAAGAAAGGACACACAGAGGATCAGAGAAATACGTATGCGAGACATGCAAATGTTTTGGCACCATTGGTTTTTCTTCATTTTTGGTCTGCGTGCGCCAAGGTACCAACCACCCCATCATTGACTTGTGAACCACCCACCTGCGTCTGTGTGTGCCTAAACATTTCCATAGCTTTGGACCTTTTTGTCATAGAGCCAGGCGGTCTGTTCGCTTATTGGTTTCAACCAGGGCTTATCAGTAAGTCAATAATGTTTTTTTCTCACAACAAACCAGCACCAGCCGGGCTTATCAGCCTAGAAACCAACCAACGAACATGCCGAGTAGAGAGACAATAATAGGCACTATATATCTTTTTTTTTTGCGAAAAATAGGCACTATATATCTGAACGTTCAATTATGTTCACTTTGGATAATATAATAATTTGCAGTAGAATGTTCCGCAGGACTAGACACACACTATGGATGGGTGAACATGAACCGGCTCTGTGTCTGTGACCACACCGTTGCAGTGGCACGGTCAACTTTAGACTGAAAAGAATCTGCTAGCTGCTACTGCTAGCTCGGTCTTTAGAAAGAAAGAAAACGGAAGAAGAATCTGCTGCATGCACACAAGAGAACAAAGGGTAATTCATCACTGTGGTAGTTGAAAGGTTTGGTGTGGGCACTCCCCACACGTGAACAAACTCAATTTTTAGAGATGGCCAAAATCAATTTGAAAGACGGGTTTCGAAACTGTTACTACATCACCGATCACCAAAACTATATATGTGCCCAAAAGGCACAAATTTGCAACGTTGTAAGCTTCACTACTTTATTTTTTTTTCATGGAAATTCAAACACGTAAACTCTTCCCTCGCACATCTCCCTCCTGTCACCACATCAAACATTATATGTAGGATGCTATTTTTTTATATCAAACTTTATAAATCTTGTACAGAATTTCTGACTCCTAATAAATGATTTACAAAGTTTTAGATCATGTTGGGTGTTACAATTTTTGTGTATAGGGCGTCTCTCCACCTGAGGTGTAAAATTCAGAAATCTGATTTTTAAAATATGAGAACTTAAAACGTATATTTGAGCCCAGAAATGATCCTACATAAAAAGTCATCAACTATAAAGTTTTAGATCTTGTCAAGCTCCAAATTTTGATACAGAATTTGTTTTCAATCAAACTTTATTTAAAAAAGTTATAAATTTAATTGTTCAACGGCTATTTCAAGAGCGGGTGACTTAATTAATCGCCCATAAAAATTGATTTTTAAGGGTAGTTGAAATCATCACTTTTATAAGGAACTGTCTCTAAAAATATATGATTTTTAGGGATAGTTTTATTTTTTTAACCACCTTCGAAATCGTTTTTAGAGATGTTTTTGTATGCTACAGTGCTGCATAGTATCATTTATAAAGGCGGTTGGTTAAGTCAACCGAAAAGCACGAAATGTTTATAAAAAATCATCTATCTAATAGTGATAATATAAATATAGTGAGAGGAAAAGCATCAGGATGTTCAATGCGGAGACCCCCAACCCCGCCGCCGCCGACGGCGCCGGCGCCCCTCTCCCTCGCCCCCTCCCCCTCCTCCACCACCACCCTCCCCTCCCCCAACCTCCCCGCTGAAGCCTCCTCGCAGGATGCGCCGACTGGAGAGACCAACCTTAGCCTGAGCTCACCAATGCCGCCGCCGGCGGCAGCGCCGTTGCCGCTCCCTCCCTTCCCCTCCATCTCCCCCACCCCCACCACCAATGCTACCTCGCGGACTCCCTCCCCGTCCCCGTCAGAGCCGCCGCCGCGGCCACCACGCCCAGGTCCGCAGCCGTGGTAGCCCCAGGGACGCGCGTGGACTCTGGATCTAATGGCCATGAGTCCTCCACGGTCCCATCGATGCAGCGGCCAACGAGCCCATCTCGGCCATCTCCGGCACCACCTGTTGCAGCCGCCCCACCGCCGAGAGCAAACGACGCAGGCGCGACCAGATCTGCCGCGTCCACGCCACCCCTGCGGCCGCGGGCGGATGATGCCGCCGCCGCCGTCGTAGCACAATGCATGGAGGCCAGAACAGGGGAGTGCGCTGCCTCCGACCTCGACGCCTTCCTCATTCACCCGCCCGTCCCCGCTCCGAGCTCGTCGTCCACCCTTTCCTCTTAAGCCGCCCCCTTCCATCCTGGGGGTAGCGCGGCGGTACACTCCAAGGCCCGTCGTTTGGCAGACGACGACCTCGTTGACGACTCTGATGCGGAAGAGATGCCAACAACCTCCACGACCCCCTACCTGGATGTGGTTCATCAGGAGCCGTAGCCACCGAGGATGTCGACGCTGCCTGCGATGTCCCTGCCGCGCACCCAACCTCTGGCGTCGGGCCGTGGCGGTGCGACGGTGGGTCGCCAGGGTGCTGGGCAAGCCGGGGGAACGTAGTCGGCCGCGCCCACAGCTGCTGTACGACATGCCGGCTCGGCCAGTGGAGGGCCGCATCCCGGCACGCCACTGGCTCGGACGCCGTGGACGGGTCTTCGCCCCCAACGCCAATGGGTGGCGGGAGATCCTCCACCGGCAGGAGACGCGACCTGCGGTCGCCTTGGTTGAGCCACGAGGGCCAGCAAGCGAAGGCCGGCCGGCGAGTCATCGACCACCGAGGCACATCCCGGCAGATCTTCACGGCAAATGCCTCAATTGCCTCTCCTCCGCATCGGGTGGCAACCTACAAGCTGCCCCAGCGATGTCTGCAGTGCAGGGGATTTCGACACATTGCGCGCGACTGCAAGCAGCTAAGGCGCTTGGGCTCTCGGACCTTAGGCAATGCAATAGCCATGGGTCGCCAGTCGTAGCGCCCTCTTCGTGGCACCCGTAACTTTGGCTCCACTGGGCCGACGGACCATAGTGGTTCGCTAGACTCTGGTGGGGTCAAGTCGTGCAACGTCGTTCCTGCCACCAGTGGTCGCCGGCGCCGGAGGCGGAGGCGTCACGGGCGGTCGGCAGGGGCCGCACAGACAACTCTGGCCTTCACCTCGGGTGCTGCTGAAGCTCAGCCTAGGCACGGTGAGCTGTCTAGTGAGCCTGACCCATTGATGCTGACGTCGTGCCCGGACGCCACGCATGGTCACGACATCATGGAGGACCCGATGTTGGAGGAGTTTGTAGCCTCGCTCGCCAGCAATCGGATCGTCGCGTGGCCTTGTTGTCACCTCCGGTGGCCCCCAACTAGAGGCCCCGGCAGTGATGGCCCCCCAGCTGGAGGATGAGGACCCAGCGGCAGTGGTCTCCAGTGCGTTGTGGACACCACCTCCGAGCCCCATTCACTGGGCAGTGGATTCACCGAACCTCACGGTGGATGCTGGCCCTCCCAGTTCACCGCCGGTGGATACCCACCCAACCGAGGACAATGACGACTCTGCCAAACGCCACCTCGATAGCTTCATCAACGAAGTGACGCGTAAGAGGGACTCTCCACTAATTCGTGAGCCTCCAAAGCAGCCTCCTGCTAAGCCAGTGATGCCGTGGCGGAGCAGGCGGTTGGCAGCTCAACCCCTCTCCCGAGTACCTGCTTTCAAGCGAGGTGAGGTGCTGATCATGCAGCGTATGGGCTTCACCAAGGGTCCATCAGCGCCATCCGCGTCGGAGCTGGAGGCTTATGACAGGCTCTTCGGCAGCGACCTGACTGCGTCCGAAGCCGAAGCGCTGGACGAGCTCTTCCTGGGTGTTCGGTCCAGGCAGCCGCGAGGACACAAGGCCACCCCTAGGTCGCGTCGTTGCGTCGGTATTGGTTGTTTTCCTTTAATGTAATATCGAATCTAGAGGTCTCTTGCTAGGATGGTCCAGCTACGGCTGTGTTAGGTTGACCTCCTTCGGCGCTCAATACAAGCGTGTTGAATGTTGTTCCAAACTCTTCTACTTAATACAATGATACGCAAAGCTTTTGCATATTCGAGAAAAAAATAAATATAGTGAGAGCCACAATCCTTATGCTTATTCAATTCCAGAGAACCACACTGGTAGTTATACTGCATCATCAAAAAATCAGCAAAGCAAAGATCAAACAATATCTCAGCAGAGGAAAATGTTTTCGCAAAGTCATCGAACCAAATCTATGCGCATTATATAATTTTGGATCAGCCGCGTTGACAAATAAATAAATTCCATGAGACTGAAGAAACTCCTAGGAATGCACTGGAGTAGTGGAGTTCCATGAAGGAGGAGGAAACGGTTCCTAGACTCCACTGCCAGGCAAAGTGTAGGTTGTGTGGGGTTCACACACAAGTGCTTTGCCTCCAATAATTCGGGCAAAGCAACGTCGTGAGGTAGCTATGCTGCAGCGAAAGGGTTTTTGGTTGGTGGGTGGAGGTCAAACGTCCAAAGTCTAGCTAGCTCAGTGTAGCTCCTCCATTATTATTATTATTATAGTAAAGTCCGAGAGGGGAGGGCCCCTGAAAAATACTTTGACAACAGAGAGAAGGTATTCCCTTCCATTCAGATGGGGACATTGGAGCTGTCGTATATAGTGCAATGGAAAGGTGAGCACTCAGTCACCAAGAGTGAGCGTGTGTGTGTGTGGAATTTGCCAACGTCCACCTCATTCGGCCCTTGTTTAGTTCCAACCTAAAATCTCAAAAAGTGCAACAGTAGCCATCACATCGAATGTTTGCGGCCCGTGTATGGAGCATTAAATGTAGACGAAAAAAAACTAATTGCACAGTTTGGTGGGAAATTGCGAGACGAACGTTTTGAGCCTAATTAGTCCATGTTTGAACACTAATTGCCAAATAAAAACGAAAGTGTTACAGTAGCTTCAAATTCCAACTTCCTGAAACGAGACACAGGCTCGGTTGCGAAATTTTGTCAGGTACATAGAGTACGGTACTATGGTTTTTGTCATAGACATACCGGAAGAAGATGTGCAGATCAGTCTGTGGCTAGAAGGTGCATAGAGTACGGTACTTTCTCCTTTGCGTTGCTTCTTTCTTAATTTTCCTTCTCTGTTCTTGCTGTTCTCTATCTAAACTCTGATTCTACTCCACAAATCCGTCAGGTTCTTGACCCGGAGCCTGAGACAGTTTTAGTCATGGGTAAGGTAACCAGTGGTGGACACAGACTAAGATTCAAAGGGCTGAGAGTCATTTGTAGAGAGAAAAAAATGTTTTGATATGTGACGACTGACAATTGTTCACGGGCTCGATCAGGGACGGAGCTATATGTAGAGAGACCATGCAAGCCAAAATTTAGTGATTATATAATTGAATTTTTACCACATATACACGTCCTATATGGTAAAAGTCTCTACATTCACAAGGCAAACGTACTCATGCCAAAATTTAGAAGAAAAAAAAAATAGTGGTTGTTCATCAGTGGCGGGGCTATATAGGATATTGTGGGTGTGGATGCACCCACGGGAAAAAAAAAAGAATACCATTGAGCAGATCAATTTTTCACCATATTTACGGGTCAAGTCTAAACATATATAAGACAGGCGCACCATCCTCCGATTTATTCTTGTTCATCTCTATTCTCTACCCTCCAAACAAAGAACTGGGAGGGGGAGAGAGAAAACCTGGGTGGGGATCGGATACATACCAAAAAAAAAGGGAGGCTGTATGCAGAAAAGCAGAGACAGAGAAGTCACAGTGAGACCGATCGGTGACAAAAAGTAGACGAATCCAATCCAATAATTCCGAAAGGAAGGACGAATGAAGCAGGGTCGGGTCGCGACCACGACGAGCATGATGCAGGCAGGACTAAGCATGGAATGGAACGGGGCCTGGGCAGTGGCCACCACGCCTCGCCGTCGCTGCCATCGGCGTCCTCCTTTGCCCTGCACTGCACGGAGATCGTACGTGAGCGAGCCTTCCAGCCATCCGTCTTGCAGTAGCTAGCTAGGGACACTAATAAGCTAGCTGAAAGCAAGCAAAATCTGCATCATGAGATATTGGGATACATGGCTGTCGGACGAAAACCACGAGCCTCCAATCATGGACGGAGGCCCCCGATCGATCTGGTGGATGGTGAGAATAATAATGGAGAAAAAAAGCTCAGGCTTTGACGACGTTCCTCTTTTCGATCCTCCGGTGGATAGGATAGGAGTGCGGACAGCTAGGGTCAGATACCCAGATGTCTGTCGATCTGGTGGTGGGCAAATGCATGATTAAAGGCGGATCGAGTCATTATTGGTTGTGGAGCAGATAGGCTCACTGCTGTGGCTGTGGGTGATCGTAGGTTTCAGAATTCACTCAGTGGAAGGATCGGAGCAGTCCCTAGCTGTTCCCTAGCTACCAAGGTGAACCAAAGTGTCATCAGCTGCCAAAGTTCAGTCATCGCTCATCAGTAGTGTGATGGGATTACATTGCAGTGCTATTACAGTGCGCGATATGATTCCTGTCGAGTCATTCATTCATTCATTACGCAGGTGCTAGAAAAGGCATGGAAGATTGTTGTTAGCCTCTTTTTGTTTTGGTATAATTTTGGGGTTTCTTGGTTGGTTGGTTGGGATCAGGAAGTGAAGGCATGCACATGAGGATGCCTTCAGAAATGAAACAATTCTGAACCCATGTTAATGCTATTATGAGCCTCCAATCCGCCAGTGAACATCATGCATTATTGCATCAAGTGTTTCCTGTTGGTTGCAAGTTCAAGCTTGGTAGCTTAGATCCACCTTTGGTCGTCGCCACACTCCTGAATTACGCAGGTAACGAACTGGTGGGACTGACTGAAGCAAGGACAGCAGCAGCAGGTCCAGAGAACAATGCAAAGAGGAGGCAGTGTCATGTGTTGGGCCGCTCTGTGGGCCGAGCCCATGATGACAACGGCCCACACATGTCGTCCCGAGAAGATGCAATTGGACGCCCAATTCAATCGTGTTCTGAAAACAAACAAAAAAGCGAACCCGTTGGCCCAAGTTAGGTTTTGCGGCCCGCTCGGTGGCTTTGGGCTTCGAGTTTCTTTGGCCCGTTTGCTCGCCACCGGATCGGATCAGCGTCTTGTTGGGGGCTGGGCTGCCTTCTTCTCCCTGACCCTCCTCCATGCGGATGGTTCTGTTTCAGTTCATCAAAGGCAGTCAAAGCCGCCTGATGATCATCTTCTAGCTTAATTAGCACTGGACCGCCATTGCTACCTGCACTGCACTGGACGCCAACACGGATCACGGATGCAGAGACGACACAGCCACACGCTGATGGCCGTCCGGCAGCGGCAGCGGCAGCCGATTCGATCGAATCGGCATGCGTGGATATGGAAGCTGCCACACCTCTCCACTACTCCACACTGCTAGCCAGTACAGGACTCCTAGCTTGCTGCTTGCTTGCTTCTGAATCTGACACGGCGGCATCTGCATCTGCATCTCAGCATCTGCATGAGCCCTCACGTCAAGAGAAAAAAAGAAAGAAAGAAAGAAAGAAAGAAGCTACTACTGCTCCAGTAGCTAGCAGCAGCTGTAACTGTGGAGCGAGCTGAGGAGAGCCTGAAAGCCCCTGCCTGGCCTGCAGCTAGCTGCTGCTGATGCCCTGGCCCTGCCCGTGTGGTCTGGTCAGTGGTCACCGTCTCTCACTCAGCTCATGCACGACGACGACGACGACGCACGGCTGCACGCCTCGATACGGTACCAGTACCAGTAGCAGTACCACTCGCTCATGCATGCATGTCTCATGTACAGGTACATACACGGATGCGTGTAAAAAGGGCTCTGTCTCTCTGTCAGTGTGATATGGAACGGCGGATGCATGGTCTCCTCTGTTGCTCGTGTACCGCGCGGCATGGCTTCCTGCTAGCTGCCAGTGTGTATGTTCACTCCACTCCACCTCGTCGTCACGTCACTGACTAGTTATATGAACGTGGACGTGCAGATGTACCACTACATGTACTAGAAATATGCTCTCTCCCCGTAGAGAAGACAAATATTTTTAAGTTTCATTAGATTTATAAAAAGATAGTGGCCCTGTTCGTTTGAGCTACTTTTCAGTCATTGAACAATGTTTTTCTCTCACAACATTTCAGCATAAGCATCAGCATAAGCTAAATTTCAGCATAATCGAATAGGACCAATATTGGCATTTTTATTTCTAGATAAATTTATTATGAGAATGTTGTCGGATACCAGAAAATGGGGTACCCCAAGCAAAGATCGAAAAACTGCTCAGAACCTAAGAACAGAGCCAACGGAATAAACAAACGAGGTCTCGGCCGACATCTCCGATTCGCCCGAGACCCCGTCGCCGAGCCCCAGCGGAAGCGAACGATTCTCCGACTCGCTCGAGAACGCCTCGCCGAGGCCCCCTCGTCGAGGCCCCCTCGCCCGGGGCCTCGAAAGAAGTGTCGATTCTCCGATTCGCGCGAGGCCGGCTCGGCACCAGCCCCGTGACCGCCTCTTCGACCAAACTCGCTCGACCGAACGTCGCATCCAAGCGCCCAACCACTCCGACAGTACGCACGCACGATGGCACAAGATAAATAAGTGACCGACTACACGCCAACATCGCGTCAACCTCCGCCATCTCAAGCGACAAGCACAGAGCAGGGTTACCACCACCGTGTTGCCTAACTCCCCGCACTAAGGACATCGCAACGTGGGGAGTCGAACGGGTTCTCAGAGCCTCGAATCAGCGGACCGACCGCTCCGGCTCGCCCGAGCCCCCTCGATAGGGCCTCGGATTCACCGATCTTACTCCGCCTCGCCATTCCGCCTCGCCCGAGACCCCTCGGAAGGGCCTCGGACGAATTGGTCTGCGCTTCCGCGCCTTGCCCGAGGCCGGTTCGTCCCCACAACCTCGCCGCCTCCTCCTCAAAAGTCTCTCCGGCAGTCATCACATCCGACACGCGCCACCGCACCCGCTTACGTAAGCCACGATCGGCAAGCGCCGCAACAGAGCGACGGACAACGGTCGATCACCTTTTTACCATCCCTCATCGACAATACAGTACCAGATCCTCGTAGGCGCGCACGTCTCGCACTATTCCGCTCGACGGCCGCCGAGACCCGCATCCGCACTGGTCACTTCTCGTCCTCGCAGACGGCAGCCTCGGCACAACAGTTCCCTCGCACGACCGCCACGATGGCCGCCGAGCCTCTCGCAAATCCACCAAGTCAACAAATGCACAAAGATGTTACTTGCAAAGGAGACCATACCGATTAGACATCTACGGAACTCCCACGACAACGCCATGCCGCTTCCGTGAGTAAATACGCCATCGAATAGTCCGCTCCACGTGTAGCTCTCTTATGTACTCCTGGTTTCCTCCCTATGGCTATAAAAAGGAGGCGGCCAGACTGCTTTCTAGGACGGGGCGGATAGAGTCACGGAACACTCGCACGAACAACACACCGCATTCTCAGTAATTCATATCACCTCCCTCACGTAGACTTGGGACGAACTCCTCTCTCGCCTAGCTTGTAACCCCCTACTACGAGCACCCCCGGTGCAAGGAATACAAGAACATCTTCTCAGATCGGACGTAGGGCATCCATTGCCCAAACCAAGATAAACCTTGTGTCTCTTTGCATCACCATCCGAAATTGGGAGCACGCAAAGACAAATTCACTAGTCGGTTAAGGACCCCGGTTCAAACACCGGCAGCTGGCGCGCCAGTAGGGGCCTCTCGAGTGTCGCCTTAGTCATCCCACCAGATTCCGGGATGGCGATCCTGTGTGATCGCTATGCCTCGGACGATCGTCTGTTCGGGGGAGCCTAGAATTCATGTCTCTAGGGCACGAGTACGACATGGTACTCCTCTCACCCAGAGCGCCATCAACCGACGACGACGCCATGCACCGCAGCACCATGCGCAGACGGGCGCCCGCCGCCGCCGCCCCCGCTCAAGCTTCGCCAAGCGCCACGCGGGGCGAGTCCACCCTAACACCGCGCAAGTACTGTAACGCCGATCTGCAGGCTCCACCGAAATCCCATACCCCATTGCGCGCATAGGGTCCTCAAGACGGGACCTGTCCCGCTTTAAGCCTCGACAGGGAAAAGGGCCGGTGGCGCACACAATGACGCCCCATCATCAAGCTTTGTCCCGCCTCCTCCCGAGGAGCCAGCTCAAGCGAGCCGAGCTCGGCGACGGCGCCCATCCCCTGCACTTTCGGGGCTGACCAATGTCGCCGCCTCCCCACGCCACCGCCTCGCTCCATTCATCAACGCCACGCCCATAACCCCATAGTCACAACTCCAATCCACCCCCACTCGACTCCTCGAGGAGGACGAGGCGGGGGTTGGAGCAGCATTTCTCCGGATTCACGACCCTGAGGCGATGCGCCGCTTCATGATCGCGAGCGACTACTGCTTCGGCTACTCTGATTCCGACGGCGAGGACGCTTGCGGCCCGACTCGTGAGTGTTTCCACATCGGACTCGGAATGCCGAGCACGGGCAACGATGGAGGAAGGGCAGCCAACGCCACACCACCACGCACGGGATCCCCGCGCCAACCAAGCGGCATGTGTCCCCACCCCGAGCAACTTCGACGATAGACCTAGAGCAGCCCGTGAGCTTCAAACCAAGGTCGAGCAAGATCGACTCTCCTTGCAGCAGCTCCGAGCCACCCTCGAGCAAGAGCAGCGGGGGCGCGGCGATGGCGGAACGGCCCGGCTGGGGGCTCGCGACGTCAACCGCCGCATTAACGATGATGAGGGGGGCGAGCAACCTCCCGCCTTCAATCACGCTTAGCGTAACGTCATCTGCGGGCGGCGATATCGGGTCCGAAGCGATGCCCGAGCCTCTACCACGGAGGGGCGACGGTCCACGGCGAACTCCGGGCCTTCTCGAGACTGCCATGGTGCAAAGAAAGTCGAAAGCTCCGCTGTCTCGACGACGCGGGACGCCTCGAACAGCCCTCGGCACGCACGCACCAGGGCCCCTCGGTGCACGACATCGCCTCAGTAGGCCTCGGTGCACGACCACCTCGACGACCAACGCGAGGCGCAAAACGGCCACCACATGGGCAGCAGATTTACGACGGGCGCCACGACCACGATGGGGCCGCCTGGGCTACCAATTGCACCGAGGCGGTCGCTATGATGATGGGGGGAGGACCGCAGTCCTTCTCCCCCGCCGCTTGCCCTAGAGTTTTCAAGAAGGCCGTCCGCAGCTACCGCTTCCCGCCCGGTTTCACAACCAAATGAATCTCTCAAAGTACAAATGAGACCAACCTCGAGCTATGGTTGGCCGACACCGTCTGGCTTGTCACTTAGGGCGGTGCGGACGATGACCTGCTCATCATCCGCAACCTCCCCTATTTCTGCTGACTCAACATGAGCCCTGGCTCAACACCTTCCCCTATGCAAATCCACGACATGCGCGACTTGGTAAAGGTCTTCGTCGGAATTTCTAGGGCACCTACGCTACCCCCAAGAACTCCCCGGGACCTCAAGAGTTGCCGCTGGGGTCGGACGAGTCTCTCCGAGACTTCATCCGACGCTTTCTCCAAGCAATGCACCGAGTTGCCCAAATATCGGCGACTCGTAAATCGTCCAGCATTCCTCTCCGCACCACCACCGCCGAGACCTGTCCGAGAGTTAGGCCGAGCGCATCCGACCACGGCGTCCGCACTCCTCGACATCGCCACTCACCTTTCGCCTCTCTGGCGAAGAGGCCGTCGGGCCATCTTCCCCAACAACGACTCCAAGGGGAAGAGGCGGGATGAGACCCCCGGGGCCTCGACGTCTCGCCCCCCCCCCCAAAAAAAGAAGAAGGGACGCCAGGGGAAACAGGAGGTTCTCGAGGCCGGGCTCGTCGCGGCCGTGGACCGCAAGAATCCCCGAGGCCCAGGGCTCTTCGACAACATGCTTAAAAGACCCTGCCCATACCATCGTGGCCCGGTAAAAAGCACACCCTCGAGGAGTGCACCATGCTCCGGCGATACTACGCCAAGCTCGGGCTCCCCAACGACGATGCCAAGAAGAGGGGCCAGGACGACGGAGACAACGACAAGGACGACGGGTTCCCCGAGGTACACAATGCCTTCATGATCTTCGGTGGGCCCTCGACGTGCCTCACGGCGCGACAGCGAAAAAGGGAACGCCGAGAGGTCTTCTCGGTTAAGGTGGCCACTCCCAAGACTGACCGTCTTCTGGAGGCGATCACCTTCGATCGGGATGACCACCCCGATCATGTCCCAAACCCCGGCCAAGACTACCGTCGTTGACCTGATCATCGGGAACACCCGACTCACCAAGGTGTTGATGGATGGAGGCAAATGGCCTCAACATCCTCAGACGCCAACACGCTGGGCTCCTAGGGCTCGACCGTCACAACTCCGAGGCGACGCCCACGCCTTCCACGACATCATGCCGGGATGCGCTGCACACCCCTCAAGCATAGACTTACCCGTCGCTTCGCACCCCCTCCAACTACCGCAGAAGGAGACCCTCACCTTCGAGGTGGTGGGGTTCAAGGGGACTTATCACGCCATCCTCGACGGCCGTGCATATATGCCAAGTTCATGGCGGTCCCAAACTACACCTACCTCAAGCTCAAGATGCCGGGCCCCAATGGTGTCATCACTATTTACTCACGTCACGAGCATGCATACGATCGCGACGCCGAGTGCATCGAGTACGCCGAGGCTATAGTGGAGTCCGAGGCCTCATCGCCAACCTCGACCAGCTCGGCAAAATGAGGTGCCCGATTCAAGCATTGTGCCGGACGCTCGAGCCACGGAGGCCGCTGCTTCGCCCCGTCGACCCCACATGCTCAAACGACCGAAAGTGCCGAGGGTCACACGACCTCGGCAGCAAATAGGGGCCGTGCTCATCGACTTTCTTCGCAAGCGAACGCCGATATATTCACGTGGAGTCCCTCGGACATGCCGGCATACCGAGGAGGTCACCGAGCACGCCCTCGACATCCGTGCCGGCCTGCACTGGTGAAGCAACGCCTGCGCCGATTCGACGAAGAGAAGCGCAGGCCATCGGCGAGGAGGCATGTAAGCTTTTGGCGGCCGGATTCATCAAGGAAGTGTCCCATCCGGAGTGGTTAGCTAATCTTGTATTAGTTAAGAAGAAAATGGAAAATGGAGAATGTGTGTGACTACACCGGTCCGAACAAAGCATGCCCAAAAGTCCTGCTTTCCATTACCTCGAATCGATCAAATCGTTGACTCCATCAAGGGATGCGAGACCGTCCTTCCTTGATGCATATTCCGCTACCATCAAATCAAAATGAAGGAGTCCGACCAGCTCGCAACTTCTTTCATCACCCCATTTGGCCTATATCGCTATACGACTATGCCGCTTGGCCTCGTAAACGCGGGGCCACGTATCACGGTGTATGACCTGTGTCTTTGGCGAGCACATCGGGCAAACCATCGAGGCCTACGTGGACGACGCCGTTGTCAAATCCAAGCGGGCCAATGACCTCGCCAATGACCTGGAGGTAGCCTTCAAATGCCTCGTGGAGAAGGGCGCCAAGCTCAACCCCGAAAAGTGTGTGTTCGGGTCCCCGAGGCATGCTCCTGGGATTCATAGTCTCGAGAGCGCGCATCGAGGCCAACCCAGAGAAGGTCTCTCGCCAGACCAATATGGGGCCGATCCGAGACCTCAAGGGAGTATGTATGGTTATGGATGCCTAGCGCCCCGAGCCGCTTCATCTCACGCCTCGGCGAAAAAGGCTTACCTCTCTCGTACTGCCTCTCTGAGAGAAAAAATCTGAGCGCTTTTCCCCGACCCCGAGGCCGAGGAAGCACTCACCAAACTCAAAGCGCCGCTCTCCAACCCCCCCTGCTCGGGTACCACCGATCGAAGACGAGGCCCTCTTGTTTTCTCACGCCGCCAGAACGACCCAAGTGGTCAGCGCGTGGCAGAGTGGTCGAGAGGCGTGAAGAGGGGCACGCTCTACCCGGCCCAACGACACTGCCTACTTCATCAAGAGGTGCTTTCCGATACCAAGACGCGCTACCCCCACGCCCGTAAAAACTAATCTACGCCATATATCTTGGCTCGACGCAAGTCAAGGCACTACTTTGAGTCCCACCCAAAGGACTGTGGTGTCATCTTTCCCTTGGGAGAGATAATCCATAACCGGAGGCCTCGGAAGGATTTCCAAATGGGCCGTGGAACTCATGGGGAAGCCCCGTCTTTCGCACCCCGAAAAGCCATTAAGTCTCAGGTCTTGGCCGATTTTGTGGCAGAATGGACCGATACCCAACTACCACCTATTCATGTCCAGGCGGAGTACTGGACCATGTACTTCGACGGGTCTCTGATGAAGACCGGGGCAGGCGCGGGTCTGCTCTTCATCTCACCCCTCGGAGTCCATATGCGCTACGTAATCCGACTCTACTTCGCCGCCTCCAACAATGTGGCCAAATACGAGGCCCTCGTCAACGGCCTGCAGATCGCCATTGAACTTGGGGTACGGCGTCTCGACGTTCGAGGCGATTCATAGCTTGTCATCAACCAAGTGATGAAAGAATCAAACTGCCATGACCTCAAGATGGAGGCGTACTGCACGATGGTACGCCGCCTAGAGGACAAGTTCGATGGCCTCGAACTCAATCACATCACGTGAAAGTTCAACGAGGCCATGGACGAATCGGGCAAAGATGGCGCGCAAGACGGACCCCGTCCCCCCGAACGCCTTCGCCAGAGACCTCCACAAGCCATCCGTCGACTATGACTCGGCGATGGTAGAGGGCCCATCGGCCGAGCCCACCACAGGCCCGAGGCCCCTTTGCCACCGAGACCCCGCCGCCGAGCCCGAGGCCATGGCACTGACACAGAGCCTCCCGAGGCCGACCGAGGAACGGATCGGCGAGTCCTTTTTCTTGATCGCCTCGCGCGAGGAGAGCTTCCCGACAGACAGACCCGAGGCCCGACGGCTTGCGCGACGAGCCAAGACTTACGCCCTCTCGCAACGAACGGCGAGTTGTATAGGCGTAGCCTGTCTGGTATTCTCCAACGGTGCATCACCACCGAGGCTGGCCAATCACTACTCCGGGACTTGCATGCGGAGCTCATGCGGCACCACGCAGCCACGGGCGCTAGTGGGAAACGCCTTCCGCCAAGGTTTCTATCGCCAACAAATGTGGTCGATGCCACGGGCTAGTACGCCCCTACTGAAGGATGCCAAGATTACGCCGACAGACGCACCTCCCGCCCAAGCCCTCCAAACCATCCCTATCACATGGCCATTCGCCGTGGGGGGGCCGGACATGGTTGGGCCTCTCGCAGAAGGCACCCGGGCTATACCCATCCGCCAGAGCCATCGACAAATTCTCCAAATGGATCGAGGCTCGTCCCAATCACCCAAATCAAATCCGAGCAAGCAAAGGTTGTTCTTTACGGATATCATCCATGTGTTCGAATCCCAAATACCATCATCACCGACAACGGGACGCAATTCACCGCCACAAGTTCCTCGACGTTCATGACACAACCACCACATCCGTGGTGGTCCGGTCGGCCGTAGGACACCCTAGGACAAACGGCCAAGTAGAACGTGCCAACGGCATGATCCTACAAGGCCTCAAGCCAAGAATCTACAACCGGTTGAAAAAGTTTGGCAAGAAATGGCTTGCCAACTCCCCTCGGTCATTTGGAGCCCGAGGAATACACCGAGCCGAGCCACGGGATTCACACCGCTCTTCCCGGTCTATGGGGCCGAGGCCATCCTCCCCACCGACTTGGAGTACGGCTCCCCGAGACTACAGGCCTACAACGAGCAAAGCAACCGCCTTCGCCCATGAGGACGCCTCGACCAACTTGAGGAAGCCCGAGACGCTGCCCGCTACACTCGCCAAATACCAAAGAAGCCCTACGACGCTACTACAAGCCCGCACATTCGGAGCCGAGACCAAGGTGGGCGACCTAGTGCCGAGGTCCGAGGCAGAGCAAAGAAGGGCCGCCACAAGTCGACCCCGCCATGGAAGGGCCGCATCGTCGCCGCCAAGCATCAAGCCCGAACCTACAAGTCAAGCCAACGAGAAGGGCGAAATCTTCACCAACGCTTGGAACATAGAACAACTACGCTGCTTTCTACCCTTAAGTTTCCAAACGTTGTTTACATTGTTTCTCGAATACAATAAAGAAGCGTTCTTTAGTTGTTACAATCTTTCGAGGCCCCCCCTTAATAGGCAACTCGATTGTATGGAACCTAAGGACCAAAAGTTCATCTCAAAGGCAAAAGACCGGCTGAGCCGTGAGAACGACCTACGCCTCTGGGCTATGGCAGCTCCCTCGCCACCTTTTCGCCCAAGAGACAGCTTAGGCTCCGAGGAAGTTCTTTGCAAAGAGCTTGTCTCATCGATAGGGGCTCGACGTCACAATAACGCTTATTAGAGAGACTCGGCTCTACCTCAGAGAGCCGAGCCTCCCTCGGGGCTAAAAAGGGGAACCCCCTAAGTCCTGGACGCTGCTTTCTTAACCGCCTTTCAAAAATTTCCACGCCAAACTCTCTCGCGCCCCAGAGACTGCACGCAAGAAACCTAAGGACCAAAAGCATGTCCCGAGGCCAAAGGGCCGGCCGAGTCGGAGAATGTTTTACGCCCCAAGTTACGGCAACTCCTCGCCACCCTTCGCCAAGGGACGGCTTAGGGCTCGAGGAAGTTCTCTCTGGGGTATCCAAGAACGAGACAGGGGCACAGTGCTCGAAAATGGAATAAGAAAGCGTTAAAAACGCACATACGCAAGTATTTTAAAAAAAGCCTCGACGGCCACAAAACGTCACGATGTGACAATTAAACTAATCCATTTACATGGCCCCTGCTGGCCTGTGTCAAAGCTCGTGGATCGGCGTCGGGCGCGCGGAGGGACCACCTCTTCTTCAAACAGTCAAGCAAACACACAGTGCCAGCGCCCACCGCCTCCATCACCTTTCATGACCTCCGCTCGGCCTCCTCGTCATCTTCCTCGCAAGACGAGCTGTCACGACAAGCCTCGAGGTTGATGGCGAGAGTGAGGAGACGACGGCCGTGGCGCGCTTGACACCCATGTGCAACGCCTCCCGAGCCTCTCGTGGACGCGGCCACTCAACGCAATCAAAGCGGTTCCCCAAGGAGTCAGCTGATTGACCCCCGACCTCCGTCCAGAGCTCAGAGAGCGGTACGGGCGGCGGCAAGCAGAGCCTCGTGCTCCTCGACCTCAACGTCCAGCGCCATTATACCGCGACGGAGGCCTCAAATTACGCCTAGGAGGCCTCTTTCTCCGCACCTACACCACGATAAAGAGTCGGGGTCGAACGCAAAACCAGAGCAAACGGAACAAGGAGCGCGGTTCAATGAACTTACCCTCGGCTTTGTTCTTCCAGTGCTAAAGCCTCGACTCGAGAGGCCTCGGCCGCCTTTGGTAGCCTCTCGCCAAAGCGACTTTCGTCACCGATGTTCACTCTTCTCACGCCTACCACCTGGGCGGTGGCCTCGGCAGAGGCCATTGCTTCTGGGCCCGGGACTTGAGGGAATCCCGCCCCTCCTCCAGCTCCTTGATCTTCGCCACCAAAGGGGCAGACTGCTTCTTAGCTAGCCATGGCCACCTCGGCCTTTAGTCGACACACACAACAAGGCGGAGGTCCTCCACTTCAAAGACTCCACACCGACAAGAGCTCCCGGCGCGGCAAGCAGTGCCCTTTGTCACGGAGTCGCTCCCAGACGCCTCTCCTTCAGAGGAACAACGATTTCCCAAGGGACCGGGTCTCGAGCTCCTAAACAGCAAAGGTGTACGCCAAACACCGCAAGGGGGGCTCGAGAGAAAAAACAACGCGACACGAGAAAGGGAAATGCGACTGGGTAACACCGGCAGTGTCCCTTTGCATAATGTATATCATTGTCAGATCGATCGCACCGCCAGCTTCACGGTATTGCTCGAGGGTGTCCCAAATACCTCGACGACGTCCTCAAGGGCAAACACAGCCCCCCCTCGTGGTCGGCCCGGTTTCCCCATACAACACGCTGGCTATCCCACCCATGGGGCTCGGGTCGACCTTTGACAAGGACCAAACTCCCTCGGCAGGAGTCGGGACCGCCCGCCCTCCGGTGTTGGCCGCCTCGGCGGCCCGCCGCCTCCTTCCCCGGAAGAATCCTCGACGAGATCGTCTCAACCAGGGGCGGTGCCGCCTCGCCTGCCCGCCGCCCCCGACCGCCTCGGACTCAACGAAACCGGGGCTCGCCTCGCCATCTCTACCTCGGGGCCTGGCCCACCGCCTGGGGGGCTCTCGGGCCTCGGGGCTCTGCCCCAAGACCCACGACCTCAAGGGCGTGGACTCATCCTCCCTCTCCCCGCTTGCCTGCGTGGCCACCTCGGCGCCTCTTCCTTCAAGAATGGGCCTCCGGCCGACCTTCGCGACGCCGCCACGCCATGTCAAGACGGCAGCCTGGCCGCCCTCACCGCCGATGAGCGGTGGAGCTGGTGCTCACCTTGAGCGCTTTACGGGCGCCAAGGCAGTTCCTCCACCCGCGCTTCGGGCCGAAACGAAGACGCCTTAAAGGTCAAGATACGACCAGGGGGCAAGCAGGAAATACTACAAACTCCGCCAAAAAATACACTTACCGCGAACGAGGACACAACCGCTTCGATAGCAGCCTCCCTCCTCTCGCAACGGCGGCGGTGGCGGCGGTGGCACGGCTTCTTCAGATCCACCGGTACCGGCTGGTTCTCCGCCGGACCCCGCACCCCTCGACCGTCCATGGAGACGGTTGAGCTGCCCCGCCGCCGCTTGCTCCACCTCCTCCGCCGAGCCCACCGGGTCGATAAAGACGCTGCCTCGGGCGTGTCGCCTCGACAACGAGACGGACGCCTACCGAGACACCCGGCCGCCACCTCCCTAACGCCGGGAGGGGTCCAGGTACCTTTCCTTCCTCGACCGCGCCAACGCGCCCGAGGAACCCGACACCGATAATGAGGGAGACGACTCCAACGGGAGACCGTCGAGCCTCTGCTGCCGGGCGGCGTATGCCCAAATTTTTTTCACGCAAGGATCCTCTTCTTCGTGCGCCTTTGCCACCTTGGCGCTCTTTCTTCTTCTTCGCTTCCTCGGCAGACGCCCTATTCATGGCTCGCCATCAAGGCGCCCTCGTGAACGGGCGGCGGGGAGCTTCGCAGACGCCCCTTATCCCCTCGCAGAAACGATGAAATAAGGCAACGGCTAAAAAAGCAATGAGCAAGAAGGCCAAAGGCCTCGGCAACACCCAACTTACTGTGGAAATGTACCCCACGACGGGCGATCGAACGGCATCAAGCCATCAATCTTCGGTTTCCCATCCACCGCCTCCCTTACCCGACGAGGATCTCCTCATCAAGAAGGGCAAAGGCGGACATCTTGATGCCTTCGATCGGATCGCCGGGGTCATCTCGAACAGCGCCACCGCCGAGCCATCACCGCAACACCTCCGGCGGTGAAAAGCCACCACGACCACGGCCGCCAGTGAAGGCCGCGATCACGCAGCTTCCCCAGGGCCCTCAGAGCGGTTCCACTGGGCTGATCGGGCTTGATGACGCCAGACTTCACTTCTCCTACCGACTTCCACAACCCGCCCAGATATAGGGGGAAGCCCACCGTCGCCGTTATGAAGGTAGAACCACCGTCATACCAACGACGGTTGGATGATGCCACCGGCTGGGATGTAGAGGTGTTGCCGGTCTTGGCGCACCTGGGGTGCAGCCACCGCCCTCAACGCCTTCCGAGCCCCCCTTCGCTCTCGCCGACTTGGTGGTAAAACCGCCCAAACAAATGGAGCCACAGCCCCCAAAGGGGGAGCGATCCCAGTGTACCCTTTCAAACGGCGGTGAAGATGGCCACTGTGGCGATGGAGTTAGGCTGAAGTTGTGGAGCTCCACGCCAGTAGTAGTGCGGAGCGCCTGCATGAATCGGTCCACCGGCAAGCCGAGGCCTCGCCGGGGAAGACGACGAAGCTCACCACGTAGCCATCACGTGGCCTCGGTTCCGACTCATTCCCCGAGCAATCCACTCCGCTCGTCAGATCGGTGATCGGGCGGAGGAGACCGCGCCCACCAAATGATCGCAGCTTTCTCCACGGTGACGCTGCATCGCTTCCTGTGGATCCGCCGAGGATGACAGACCGCCACCATTGCGCTGGTGGAGGACGCCACGGCGGTAAAATCTCTCTCTCTTTCAATCGATCTCTCTCGCTTCTTCTTCTCCCCGGCGCTTTATGCTCTCAAAGAACGGCTTGAGGCGGCGAAAAGCAAATGCAGGTAAGGTAAGGAGGGAGGGCGAGGCTCTTTACGATTTATGCAGGGTAAGACGAAACCACTGGGCGATGAAATCGGGAAGTTTCCCTCGATCCGGCGATATAATCCAGATCCGATATCTCCGCCCACGCGCCCACCTTCTCCACATTTAATCGCTAGAGACGTTATGTCCCATCCATCGACACCACGTCACAGCAAGAACGGCAGCCCCGAGAAGACCGCCTCAAAAGACGCGCCGTTGTCACCGATGGAAGGAAATACCCCCAGCCGATTCCTTCCGAAGCTAAGGAACCGCGCGCCGAGCCCGCCACGGTCCAGAGGTTCAAGGTCAGGCCATTTATGGTCTCGACAAATTACTCGTGACGATAGAGTCAGGGGACAACTATGGGCGAGCCCAGACATGGCCGAGGCCTGTGCAAGCGATTGCTTGGGATGCCCTAAGTCGTGTCCGAGACCAAAGAGGAGTTCTCTAAAGGGGATCCCACCGTAGGGAGGCACCGAGCCCCTAGGGCCAATCGAACGCCCCGCACCCGCTAGAGAAGCCTTCTGGTACTTTTTTTTTGGAGCGCTGCTCTCGACCACTAGCCGACCCCTATCGAATGGGGCACGGGCCTCCACTCGGACTTACCCGATAAAAGCTCACCGAAATGTCACCGCCGCGCCACCGAGGGTAGCCTGCATGTTCCACCCTCCTTCCGAGCGCGAAAAGGATGCGCGAGGGTCGCATACAAAAGCCAGGGGAACTCCCCGATCGCCTCTCACTCACGCGGAGGCTCGGGGGCTCTTCCTCGCAACCTTGCCGAGACCCAATGACCTAGGCTCGCACGCCAAGGGCTCGCAAACAACCCTCCTTCCGAGCGGGAAAAAGGATGCGCGAGGGTCGCACAAAAGCTGGGGAACTCCCGATCGCCTCTCGCCACGCAAGGAGGCTCGGGGCTCTTCCCCGCAACCTTGCCGAGACCCAGCGAACTAGGCTCGCACGCCAAGGGCTCGGCAAACAACCCTCCTTCCGAGCAAAAAGGATGCGCGAGGGTCGCATAAAAAGCCGGGGAACTCCCGACGCCCTCTCGCTACATGCGGAGGCTCGGGGGCTCTTCCCGCAACCTTGCCGAGACCCAATGAACTAGGCTCACACGCCAAGGGCTCGGCAAACAACCCTCCTTCCGAGCGAAAAAGGATGCGCGAGGGTCGCATAAAAAGCCGGGGGAACTCCTAATCGCCTCTCTCGCCACGCATGGAGGCTCGGGGCTCTTCCCGCAACCTCTCACACCCCGAGGGTCGGAAAAACTTGACGAAAAAAAGGGCACCAAGCCCATTACGATCCAGGGTACGAAGGCTCAGCCATCCAGGGGCCTCGACAAATTACTCTGTGACAATAGAGTCGTGGGACAACTTTGGGTGAGCCCAGACACGGCCGAGGCCAGTGCAAGCGATTGCTTGGGATGCCCTAAGTCATGTCCGAGACCAGCAGGAGTTCTCTAAAGGGGATCCCACCGTAGGGAGGCACCGAGCCCCTAGGGCCAATCGAACGGCCCTGGCACCCGCTAGAGAAGCCTTCTGGTACTTTTTTGGAGCGCATCTCTGGACCACTAGCCGACCCCTATCGAATGGGGCACGGGCCTCCACTCGGACTTACCCGATAAAAGCTCACCGGAAATGTCACCGCCACGCTTCACCGAGGGTAGCCTCGGCATGTTCCACCCTCCTTCCGAACGAAAAGGATGCGCGAGGGTCGCACAAAAAGCCAAGGAACTCCCGATCGCCTCTCTCGCTATGTGCGGAGGCTCGGGGCTCTTCCCGCAACCTTGCCGAGACCCAGGCTGGCCTAGGCTCGCACACACGAAGGGCTCGGCAAACAACCCCCTTCCAAACGAAAAGGATGCGCGAGGGTCGCATAAAAAGCCGGGGAACTCCCGATCGCCTCTCGCTACGCAAGGAGGCTCGGGGCTCTTCCCAACCTTGCCGAGACTCAAATGCCCTAGGCTCACACACGGGGCTCGGCAAACAACCCCTCCTTCCGAACGAAAAGGATGCGCGAGGGTCGCACAAAAAGCCAGGGAACTCCCGATCGCCTCTCGCTACGCATGAGGCTCGGGGCTCTTCCTTCAACCTTGCCGAGACCCAGCCGCCTAGGGCTCGCACACGAAGGGCTCGGCAAACAACCCCTTCTTCCAAACGAAAAAGGATGCACGAGGGTCGATAAAAAGCCGGGGAACTCCCGATCACCCTCTCGCTACGTGTGGAGGCTCGGGGCTCTTCCCGCAACCTTGCCGAGACTCAGCTGCCTAGGCTCGCACACGAAGGGCTCTGGCAAACAACCCTCCTTCCGAACGAAAAGGATGCGCGAGGGTCATACAAAAGCCGGGGAACTCCCGATCGCCTCTCTCGCTACGCATGGAGGCTCGGGGGCTCTTCCCGCAACTTTGCCGAGACCCAGCCGCCTAGGCTCGCATACACGAAGGGCTCGCAAACAACCCTCCTTCCGAACGAAAAAAGGATGCACGAGGGTCGTACAAGAAGCCGAGAACTCCCGACCGCCTCTCTCGCCTGCAAGCGGAGGCTCGGGGGCTCTTCCTGCAAACCTTGCCGAGACCCAAATGACCTAGGATCGCACGCGAGGGCTCGGCAGTGCTCGGGGCCTCCTCCCAGCACCCCAAACAAAAACAAGCGACCCGAGCTCGCTCTCATGGGTCTAGCGAATGCGATAGAGCGCCTTACTCAACGAAGAAAAAGCCCCTAAAGGAGTAAACTCACCTCTCTAAGGCCTCAAGGGCTACACTGGCGGGGCGCCACAAGCACCCACCGAATCATGAGTATAAAACAAACCCGACAAGAGCCACTGAGAAACAAAAGTCTCGAAAAAACCTCGGGGAGAGTATCCCACACTCCCGCCCGAGGCTCGGGGGCTACTGTCGGATACCAGAAAATGGGTTACCCCAAGCAAAGATCGAAAAAATGCTTAGACCCTAAGAACAGAACCAACGGAATAAACAAATGAGGTCTCGGCCGAAATCTCCGATTCGCCCGAGACCCCACACGCCGAGCCCCAAATGAAGCGAACGATTCTCCGACTTGCCGAGACCGCCGAGGCCTCTCGCCGAGGCCCCTCGCCCGGGGCCTCGGAAGAAGTGCCGATTCTCCGATTCACGGCGAGGCCGGCTCGGCACCAGCCGTGGACCGCCTCTTCGACCAAACCGCTCTCGACCAACGTCGCATCCAAGCGCCTAACCACTCCGGCTGCAGACGCACGATGGCACAAGATAAAATAAGTGACCGACTACACGCCAACACGTCAACCTCCCCGCCATCTCGCGACGGCACAGCAGCAGGGGGTTACCGACCACCGTGGCCGCTTAACTCCCCGCACTAAGGACATCGCAACGTGGGGAGTCGAACGGGTTCCTCAGAGCCTCGGAATCAGCCGGACCGACCGCTTCTGCTCGCCCCGAGCCCCTCGACAGGCCTCGATTCACCGATCTTACTCCGCCGCCTCGCCCGTCCGCCTCGCCCGAGACCCCCTCGGAAGGGCCTCGGACGAATTGGCCACAGCTTCCACCTCGCCCGAGGCCGGGCTCGTCCCACAACCTCGTCGCCTCCGCCTCAAAGTCTCTCTCCGGCAGTCGTCACATCCGACACGCGCCACCGCACCCGCCACGTAGTTAGCCACGATCGGTAAGGCGGCCGCAACAGAGCGACGGACAACGGTCGATCACCTTTTTACCATCCCTCATCGACAATACAGTACCAGATCCTCAGAGGCGCATCGCTCAAGACTATTCCGCTCGACGGTCACCGAGACCCGCATTCCGCACTGGTCACTTCTTCGCCCTCAAGACGGCAGCTCTCGGCACACAGCAACAGACCTTGACGACGACCGGCCACGATGGCCGCCGAGCCTCTCGCAATCCACTAAGTCAACAAATGCACAAAGATGTTACTTGCAAGGAGACCATACCGATTAGACATCTACGGAACTCCCACGACAACGCCATGCTTTGCTCCAGGAGTAAATACGCCATCGAATAGTCCGCTCCACGTAGTAGCTCTCTTATGTACTCCTGGTTTCCTCCCGCGGCTATAAAAAGGAGGCGGCCAGACCGCTTTCTAGGAGGGTGGATAGAGTCACGAACACTGCATCGAACAACACGCCGCATTCTCAGAATTCATATCACCTCCCTCACAGAGACTTGGGACGAACTCCTCTCTCGCCTAGCTTGTAACCCCTACTACGAAAGCACCCCGATGCAAGGAATACAAGAACATCTTCTCAGATCGGACGAGGGCATCCATTGCCCAACCAAGATAAACCTTGTGTCTCTTTGCATCACCATCCGAATTGGGAGCACGCAAAGACAAATAATGTATTCCACATTTAATCCTACCGATACTCAATAAACATCATAGATACTCCATCCCACTTCGTCTCAAAAAGAATGTATTTTCTAGCGTTAGGATGAGTCAAAGTTTTTTAATTAAGTTTGACCAAATTTATAGAAAATAGTATCAACATATATGTCTGCAAATAGTTTGACCCGATTTATAGAAAATAGTATCAACATATATAATGATATTTATTTGGTATCATAAATATTAGTACGTTTTGCAATGATTTAATTAGTTAAACTTGAATTTGCTTGACTTCTTGAGAAGTGGTAATTGCATTTTTTTTCGATAGCAAGAGTATTAGCATTTTTTGTATATGGTTGATCAAACTTAAAAGTGTTTGAATTCTTGAAAATGAGATATATATTTCTTTTGAATGAAGGGAGTATTATAATTAAATTCATGATGTGTACCTGGTCCATCATTATTATTAGTAGCATTTAGTTTGGCAGCTACTACTTGCATTGCTTGTGAAGGAGCAAGACTGGATGACTGATATCTCATGCATGCTTCCTGCGTTCTTATGGCAACTAGAGTTCTACTGGGTGAGGAACTACAAGAGTACACTGCGCACTGATGTTTGTAAGTCACCACGAATTTCCTGGATTATTCTAATGAATTGCCATATAATAATTGCACCACCATATATCCATGGAGCCAAAGCATCATATTTATCCTAACAAGTTCCTTATTATCATATATTTCATCCATCCCAAAAACTTGACATTATAGAATTTTTAAGACATCAACATATATAGAGCTGAAAATGAACCATGTGCCTATACTTATTAGGGATGGTTCCTATAAAAAGGTCAGTTGTAATTTGTTAACACCTTAGTTAATTGCCACAATTAAGATCCTGGCAACAAAAAAAAAAATCAGCACACAGCTCTGGCAAATGTGGAAGAGAATCAATTATCTTGATATCAGAAGGAGCGGATCTAGCAGCGGGGCGAGCGAGGTTCAAGCCCCTCCTACCGCCGACTCGGCGAGACCCTACTAAATTTTCTAAACATGAAAGAGATAAAGGATAAGCTCTAGAATTTAATGATGATTTGAACACCCTGTTTTGTAGATTTCCAGATCCTCACTGCCTTTCCAAATGCTATTTAAAGCGACGTGTTTTCTGGGAAAAACGAGATCAGCAACGAGTTTGGCAAAATGCAAATGAGATGAAATCCTATTGCCAAGACAATAATGTGTGCAACATACAGCAAGAGAATCTTAGGGATTTGGAGGCATTGGAAACACCATTCGTCTAGCTCCAGCACGCGCTAACATATTTCCAAGTCTCCAAATTAAAGGTGTAAAGCATCTTCTCGACACAAAAAAACAATAAGCATGGTACCGCACGCACGCGTATGTATGGGGAAGCTCGTATATATGCTAGCTAGAATTTTCGTGCAAGGCTAGGTAGGTTGAAACAGCAAGCAGGTCAGAGCTAATAGCTGGTTATTCAATATAGCAACAAGGTTACACCAAAATCAATGCATCGATCGGTGTCAAGGCCTGAACAATATACTAATCTAACTTATACATGTATGTATCCAGTATCCTAGTCTCTTCTAGGTTCTGACATGATAGTGTAGACTGTAGTATATTGTATACCAATGCAAGATTATAAAAGAAAGGATTAAGTCCACTTTTGGCTCATCAACTATTATGTTGGGTCTAATTTTAACCATCAACTACAAAACCGTCTAATACCGGTACCCCAACTGTCAAAACCGTTCACTTTTAGCACCTAGGCGGGGGCAAAGCTGTTTTGACCGACGTTGAACGGTTTTGACCACGCCTCCCTCTCCACGCTGCATAGCCTGACAAACTGATGTTGGGGCCTCTGTTCTTCCCTGCCAGTTGCTCGAAACCAGGAAGTGCCTGAATAAAGGTTGTAGTTCTAAGTGCAAGCTTGCGGCTAGTAACTTGAACGGGGTAGAGTGCCACAATGAAATCTAAGAAACACACACGCCAAAAATCGTGCAGCACTTTTGTTTCGGGCGATGTCCGCGGTCACCGCGTCCGGTCGTCGAGGGCCGAGCGCCTGCTCGCCCTGCACCGTGCTGCCTCGCCGCGCTATCATAGCAGTTCGCCTGGCCGACCCGTTGTCGCGCCCATGCCCTGGCTGAGCCGCTCTAGCCTCGCCCTGTCGTCGCCGCTTCTCCGTCGCCGCTTCGCCGTTCCTCTTCGACTTTCTTCGCGCCACGCTTCCCTAACTTCGCTACCTCGCTACCGCACCCTACCGTGCCCTTATCGTCGCAACGCTTCGATGGTCGGTGGTGTCCATTGTCGTGCGTGCCTCTCTGCTGACGCCGGCTTTGCCACGCCGAAGTTGTGTGTGTCTGCCAAGCGTCCGCGCCATGGTGGTCGAGAGCCCTACACGCCATCGCTGCGTGCTGGTTGGGCACACAGTATTACGCCCGTCTCGCCCATGCCAAGCCATCATCTGCGCGTGCACGCGACGCCGCTGTCGTGGTTCCACCGCGTCAGATAGCCAGGGCGAGCTCTCTGGTGCACGAAAGCCGGTGCGACCGCATCCACATGGTAGCTAGGAACCTCGGGAGGCTACGTGTAAGAGGAATTGAAGAGAGGTCGAGTGTAGGTGGCGAATTTTGGAGACGGAACTGGCGAGCTCGGCTGCGGCGCAGGGAGGCGGCAACCGCGCAAAGCTTGCTCAGCGCTTGTTGTCGTCTTTGCTTTCGGTGCCGCCACCGCCACTTGCTCGAAGGCCACTGCTTTCGCAGCGCGCCACACTGACTTGCTTCAGCATCTGTCGCCATCTTTGCTTCTTGCGCGCCGCCTTTACTAACACCACAGAAGCCGCCGTGCGGTGACGGGAGGAAAGAGAAGGGCCAGCGTGGCACAGTCAACGCCGAGGCCAGCGCCGCCGCATCGGAGGGAGTAGCGCCCGCGAGGGAGCAGCCCCCGCCCCGCCTCGCGCGGAGAGAGGAGGCGTCGGGGAGTGGCCGTGAGGATGGAGAGGAAAGGGTTGAGTCGATGACGCGTGGGCCCCACGTAGGACAAAATAGCCTCACCCGCGCCCAGGTGCTTAAAGTGAACGGTTTTGACAGTTGGGATACTAGTATTAGATTGTTTTGTAGTTGATGATCAAAATTAGACGAACCCAATAGTTGAGGGCAAAAATGAACTTAATCTAAAGGAACGAAGCTTCACTTATTCTATGGTTGGCAGCTTGACATTGGCACTGCTACAACCTACTGCATGCTATGTAGCTGCTAATAATACTGTGCTCTTTACTATGTGAATATGTAAAAAGCTCAATCTACAGCAGAGCTTGTCATCATGCATGATTTATATATTTTATTATGAAACAATATAAAACACTAGTATCAAACTGTTGACACGTTACTCCTTAGTATGTAATAGCTAGAGATGCTTGCAGATCTTGTCCACTTCTTGGGAACATGAATGAAGTATAGTGGCTCCATTCGCTTCGCTAAAAAAATAAGCCGAAACACTGTTCTGGCTGATTTGTTGTGAGAGAAAAATATTGTTCCGGCTAAAAAAAATAGGCCCCGTTCGCTTCGCTGGAAAAACAAGCCGAAACACTGTTCCAGCTGATTTGTTGTGAGAGAAAAATACTATTCCGGCTGAAAAAACAAGCTGTTTTTTCAGTCGGAATAGTGTTTTTCTCTCACACCAAATCAGCCAGAATAATGTTTCAACTTGTTTTTTCAGCGAAGCGAACGGGGCCACTATACTTCATTCATGTTCCCAAGAATTGGACAAGATCTGCGAGCATCTCTAGCTATTACATACTGAGGAGTAACGTGTCAACAGTTTGATACTAGTGTTTTATATTGTTTCATAATAAAATATATAAATCATGCACGATGACAAGCTCTGCAGTAGATTGGGCTTTTTACATATTCACAGAGTAAAGAGCACAGTATTATTAGCAGCTAGATAGCATGCAGTAGGTTGTAGCAGTGCCAATGCCAAGCTGCCAACCATAGTATCAACAAATTTTGATCATTTTCTCAAGAAAGCAGAGCAAAAAAAGCATATATAAGCAATTTCTTGCACACATCCTCTTCAGATCAACTTATTAATTTCATTGGTTCTCCCAAATTAAATGCAGCAAGAAACAGTTTTTGCTAATGAAAGGAAGAAGAATAAAAATGTACATGCCACCATTCCCATAAACTGAAACCTATATATGTAGGAGTAGGACCAATTATTGCATCGTTTGGAGAGCAAGGAGCAATACAAACCTACTTGAACACTGCACAGTGTAATTGGATTCCTTTTGCTAGATGTACATGTGTGTGTGTGTGTGGTGTGTGCGTGTCCGTGTGGCAACAATTAATTATACATGGCATTCATTTCTTTCATGCATATGGTGGTTTATATGATGGTTATTTGATACTGAAAATTTCATTGGTCTGCACTCTACAGAGAGAGAACATAGTTAATAGAGAATCTGGTTGCTAAACTAGGAATAAATATAATGAAACCTGTTGTGATGCATGCTCTTATTCTTGTAAAAGCTAAAGCCATATGGAGTACATATATACATAAACTAGAGAAAACATGGTGATGTGTACACAGAGCACAGAAGGCGGTTTTAGTTAGAGCATGCACACAATGCAAGTAAACAAACAAAAAGAAATTAAACAGCGGTTGGGTAATATTAAGTATCTCAGAACATTGTGTTGCATGAAGCAAAAGGAGGGAGATGTAAGAAGAAATGAAGCAAATTAAGGACTGGATTATTCAGAGGGATTGAAGGATTTGCATGGATGGGATGACTGGATGAGAGGGGAGCAGATCGAGATGCATGCCCTTTAATGATGGCAACTTTTTCCCTAGAGCTCACACATGCACCATCTTGTTTCATCAGTCAGCTCATCACAGGGTAATTATTGCGAGGGAAAGACAGAGGGGACTAGGGAGAGAAGAAGAATCAGAAAGATCCCCCTACCATACATGAGCCATGGGTATGTGTGTGCAGCTGCAGCTGCCCACTGGTCAGTAGCTGCCCACCCATCATTACACCAATCTGCATCTCATGCAGGATGCAGCTAGCTAGAGCTACTCTCTTCAGTTTTCTTCACCATGGCAGCCACACCCACAAGATCTATCTATCTCCCCATATACGCCCAAGAAACTGAAACTGCAGAAGGAGGAACGAAGGAAAACAACAAAGCAAAAGTAAAAGGCGTATGTATATATTCAGCAGATGAGGTTACCCAGTTCAGATTTGCATGTACCCCAGCAAGCTAGCGGATGGAGCTCATCTGATGGAGGCGCGCGGCAAATCAAGATCATGGGGAGCCCTTCCTTTTGGGGGGAATGAAGCCTGGTCCGAGATCTACACCACCCGTGTCCGTTCTCTTGGTCTCCAAGAGAGGGAGAAAGAAGAAGATAAGAAGAAGAGAGAGATGGAGATGGAGATGGAGATGGCGAAGACCAGAGGAGGAAGGAGCCGAGCGGCGGCGCCCCCGAGCCAGACAACATTCCCCTCAAAGACGAAAAGGCTCCCTGATCTATACATGGAGTATGGAGTATCTCTCTAGCTAGCTTTTCTGCCTTGACCTCGCTAGTTTAGTTCTCTCTCACTCTGTCTTCCATCTTGATGATTCTATACCACCTCCTGTCCTTCACTCTTGCATCTCCGTGCCTCACAGTCACAGCTCGCTCCCAGCCTACCTCTCAGCTTTTTGGGCTATGAGATGAGGTGCAGGGAGGAGAGGACAGGAAGGTAGAAGGGCCGGTATGTATATATGGAAGAGGAGGAGAGGGAGCTGCAAGCAAGCTAGGAATGGATGGGGGCCGGCGAGTTGAATGGGCACAGGAGGACGACGAAGGGGAATTGAAGGGCGGCCCCGGCCCCCCACGAGGCACGGCTGGTTCCAAGGGGGAGCTGTCCCGGTCCCGGCAGTGTGCGCTAGTTGTGCTGCTGCTGGTGCAATGGGGACGGGAGGAAGAGATGAGGAAGAGGAGGAGGGGGAGGAGGAGGTCTTGATTATTAGGGGACGCATCCGAGTTATGTTGGACCTCTGCCGTCTGCCCAGCACAAGAATTGCTACCTTCACCTACCCAACCTTTTCCCTGCCTTTTCTTCTTCAGCTGCAGTGTGTGTGACAACCTAGATGTGCCAAACTTTCTGTACCTGCTTGTAGCACCACCACCACTATGCCGTTTCCATTATATTCTTGCATTGCTTGCCT
Organism: Miscanthus lutarioriparius; assembly: GCA_904845875.1. NCBI lineage: Eukaryota > Viridiplantae > Streptophyta > Magnoliopsida > Poales > Poaceae > Miscanthus > Miscanthus lutarioriparius. Next base: position 3,561,190 of record CAJGYO010000019.1, on the reverse strand, counting down.
GCTTGGTGTGTACTGATGCATACTACCTCCCCGCTTGTTTTAGTAGCCGTATTAGGAATTTAATTAGGATTCGGAAAGCTTCGACTTTGACGGCCAAGAATGCTTATCAATGCCTAATAAAATTAATGTTTCACCATAGGAATATTGAAATATTGATACACCGGAGTACTATATAACATACATACGATTTGACTAGTTATTTTATTGGCCAAACTATATGAAGTTTGACCTTTTAAAATCCTGATATGCATACTAAAAATTAATAAACAGAGGGAGTAATTGTAAGACTTTGATGTTTATATACAAGCAAGTATATATGTAAAAATAATTCTTCAACTAATTTTCTAGATATATACACCGGTGAAAACAAATAAAAATGATATGGTATCTATGTAAGATCTTTTAGAGGATTCTCATGTTATATATTTTGATTTATGATCTCAATATTTTGTTTGAGGACAAGCCCAAGTTAATGTGTTTAAACCGAGTGTATAGTCCCTTCGACTGGTAATCTCTGGAGATGCACCTCGTACACTCCACACTGACACAAAATACATGATCAGTTTGTATTATAATGACACATGTGAACACAACATAATTTAAGAGTTCACTCACGGGCACACGGGAAAAAAAATTAAAAGTTATGTTATACAAGAGAACTCATTTATTTGAAACTTTAACTCGCATAGTAGGTAGAACTAACACTTGTTCCCAAACTCTATTGTCTCTCCTTCTCCCTTGACTACTTGCTTAACTCACTCTCCGTTGACAGCTGAAAAGGGATCGAAGAAGAGTTGAATACCAGATCGGTGCCAACACTCTCCTTTATTAGGCGAGTGGGAAAGGATGTGTGCCCAAATCATCCACTTATTATGCCACCACTCGTACTTCTCAACTAGTTCATTTAGCCTCCACACGGTCTCCAATAACCTACAAAACAATGACGGTACCATGAGTACAATGGTACACTTGGAGGATTTATCCACAATTATTATATCTTTTGTGGATAGAAAGGTATACAACATAGGTAAATGAAATTGCATAAAATCCTAGCATGGTCTCACAACATAACATGATAAGAGAACATGGCATGCAAGTGTGTCAGAGCTGCACGTCTAATTAAGCATGCGAGTAATAACAACATATCAAAGCTTAATAGTATTCCACGAGCCAACGATGCAACGTTATTCTGAGGCTAAAAATCAATGACTTACTCTCAATCAAGAGTGTGACATTTCGAAATGATTAATAATCTTATAGGGATGTGTACAACCTTTTTCGCGTGGAACGTAAGACCAGATTAAACCACCATACTCGTACTTGAGTATGGGAAGATTCATGCCTCTAACTTGCGATCTCCACGTTTCGCCAAGTCGTACGTCCCACGAATGACTGAGGTGTGCAAGAGTGGTGGCTTATCTAAGTAACCCCTCACCCCAAACCACGCTGAATCTATGAGACAAAAGTCATGTTGGCTTGAACTTATTTAGAACTACTTTTCAGCTATGAAACAAGATTTTTTCTCTCACAACATTTCAAAGATAAGCATTAGCATAAGCCAAATTTCAGCATAATCGAACAGGGTGAAAGGTTATATGAAGCCGACTATTGACTTGGTCCTTTTTCAAGTAAAAATTTGTTTCCATATGGCATGTCCTGATGACGCCCGAGTCATTGTTGTAGGTGATCAAATAGACTTAGACTGCTGCCCTACATCCCCACCCACTAGTCCAGATTCAAAAGGCCTTCTTTTTATAAATAAAACAAAGTAAGGTCCTTCAAAAAGGGTACCTCCATCCATACCATACCGCACTGATAATGTACACCTTTTCTCTAATAAGCCCTTGTGTAGTTCCCATCTCAAAACTTTACATCCCGTCATATCGAATGTTTGGACACATGTATGGAGTATTAAATATAGACTAAAAATAACTAATTGCACAGTTTGCGACTAATTTGAGAGACGGATCTTTTAAGTCTAATTAGTCCATAATTTGACAATAAAGTGCCACAGTAACACATGTACTAATGACGGATTAATTAGGCTTAATAAATTCGTCTCGTGGTTTACTGATTCTGTAATTTGTTTTTTATTAGTATCCGAACACTCTATGCGACACCCCATATAAATTGGGATGTGACACCGAAAACTTTTACAGATTGGATCTAAACAAGTCCTGAGCCTTAAAAAAAAAGGGACTCTAGTCCTACCGCATTTCTTTCAACACCCATGCATGGTAGCTGCCGCGGGCCCCACATGTCATGCTCCCAGTTCCAGAGCGAGGCAGGGAGCATGCGCCCACGACAGCCGGAACGCCCTCCTGTTCAGACACGAGCTTAAATGAAGAGTTTATGATGGACGACATGATTGCGATCGATCGGAGAAGAAGTGGGCCGGGGCCCGCGCCGTGTGTGGGCCCGCCCGGCCCCGGCGGGCTGCTGTGCTGGCCCTCCTGCCACCTGGACTGGACGCCTGGTTGGCAAGAAGACGAGAGCTAGGAGCTACGAGAAATAAAGACATGACGGATCAGAGCAGGAGCCAGGAGAGACGACGACGCCATGGCCATGGCCACCATGACCAGGACCGGCCTCCCTCTCCTCGGGCCCCGTGCCTGCGCCGATCGGGAGCCGGGTCCGGAGAGAAGAAAGACACGTAAAGAAGCAAAGAGCAATCCATGGCGATGGCGGAGCACTGCTATATATCTTGCGCTCTCTCACTGCATGCACTTTCTCTGGCAGATGATGGATCATGGATGCATGCATGCAGCGCGAACGCAATGAATTGGCAGCATCCTCCGGTCCGGCCAGCTAGCGCTCGCTCCGTTGTCTGGCCGGCCGACCGATGTGACCACGACGCAGTCCTCCTCCTCGGCTCCTCCAGTCGTCGTCGTCCATGCATGCATGCCCGGCCGGCCGGCCGGCTGGCTCCGCCTCGCCGGGCCCCGTTGCCATTGCCAAGATCATGTTGGTTCCTCCACGGCTCCACGCAAAAGCAAAGCAAGCCTGCACGCATACGCGTCCCCTGGCGACCGGCCGGGCAGGGCTGGCTGACGCGCGTATCTACCCCTCCTCAGCTCTCTCGATGGTCTGTCGCGCCGCGCGCGGACTGGCAGTGGCATGCAGTGCAGGTGCAGGTCGAGCTCCGTCCATGTCCATGCACAGCACGCATCAGACGACGACCATTTCAGATGCTGCCATGCATGCGTGGCCCAAAATATAATGGCGATCCAGGCCAGCTGCTGAGACTGATCGATGTGGGCATGCTACGTGTGAGGTGTGACCCCTGCCTGCTGCACGCATGTCCCTAGCTGGACCTTGGTGACTGTCTGACTGAGTTGACAATTCACTCCTCCTCTCTTGCAGTTATCGGCGCCGTTCGCGTGTCCTTAAACCCGCCTTGATCCGCTTCCTTTTTCATCCAGAACAGTGTTTTCCTTTCACAGATTCCTCCAAGCGAACAGGGCCATCTTTGCTTGCATTGCGATTCTGCGGAGAGAACAGCACTGCATCCCCCTTCTAAATTGTACCTTCTAAATTTTAGCCACTGGATCTAAACACCACCTTAGTAAGGGAGGTGACGTGAGATCTAATAGTAGTATACTACGTACGCTATAGAAGACTACTCCATGCATCCCCTCTCAAAAAGATACAATTCTAAACGGGTGCTAAGTCAAACTATTCAAAATTTGAGCAGATTTATATAGTTTAAAATTGTACTTTTTTTTTGGACGTAGTTTGTACTCACGGGCACATGTTGTCTGGTTGCAGAAGAGGCTAGAAGTTGGCAGAGGCCCATACCGGAGGATTAATTATTAAATTGTGATGTCCAGGTTACATCGCTCTCGAGCCTGTCAAAGCAAAGGTTACATATATATATATACTCCTATATAGCCTAGCTAATGCATGCATATGGTTTCTTTCGGTGCTAGCTAGTGTCTGGCACATGTTGTGAAACGCCCTTTTCAGAATGTCGTAGGGTCGTGCTGTCTCATCGCCTTCCCATTTGTATACATCTTCTCTTGGCCAAGTTCAGTTCGTTCGATCAGTCCGGTCTCTTTTGGGGTGTGTGTGTGTGTCAGTGTATCAATGATCTTTTCTCTAGCTACCAATCAATAAGTTAGGCTGCATTTTTGTTGCTTTGTCCAAGTACCCATGTGGATGGGAATCTATCACGTCGACAGAAAAAAAAACAACCAATCCAAGAAGGCACCTCTCGAGATAGAAAGAATATGCAGTGCAATAAACCCATGCACATGTCACTTTGATTTTGAGTTTCCTTGAGTGATTTTATTGTAAAAGCCAACATGCTATATTTCATATGGGGTTGGTGTGGTCCTCTTTCGTAGGATATATAAGAGCCTAGAGATGCAGATAAGAATGCATGAGACAATGGTGAAGGGTCTGCTTGAGTGGGCTAAAGAGAGAGAGATTAATTGAGGTCTTGCCTAAAATTAACATTGCCTATCTAAACTGGCGATGGCTATTTTTTCACACACACAATCTAGCCATTAACCCTGACCAAACGGGGATAATTTGTGCTAACTTTAGCTAGCTAGTTATTATCCAATCTCCTTTTATTTGGAGGAATTGAAATCTACTTAACAAATTAGGCTATTTGGCTTGAAATTTGATATTTCACCATTTTCCAAAGTTCACATTAGCCTATCTCAAATTCAAAGGGTGGAAGATGGAAATTGATTCTATAGATCACCATTCTATGTTTCTACTTTGCAAATTATAACATAGTTCTTCAACTCGCTCCGCTTCACGGTAGAAATGCAACATACAAGTATCTCTCTTGTATAGCCAACAATAATATACAAATATAATCCATATACAACCATATTAGCTTAATTAATATATGTGTAAATTATAATTATTAAAATAAATTCAATTCCAAGAATCCAAACAGGACCTAAGTGATTTTGTGTGCAAAAACCACCTGCTATTTTGGCATGGTTTGTTTTTCCTTACATACTTACTGTTGTACTTAATAAGCTTTGTTTACACATTAATAATTGTATACAGCCATATATGCCATACATGGTATGGTATGCCTTAGAGTTGTGAGTCTAAACATGTAGATCAAAACCACGATGCAAAAAAAGACAACTGCGAATGAGTATACCGCAAAAGGCAACGAGATGAAACCAAACAATGGAGAATATTACTTTTGCAAAACTATGGTGGAGAAATAGCAGGCGTGTCCTGCATAGATTTTGTAATAACCCTCTTACAAGATGAAAAATTAAATTTAGTTGTTTGTTCTGTATTTTTCTCTATTTTTAATAGTTCTAGAGAGAACTCGTCCTGGACTATTTGCCTTGTATCAAGATGAACAGGTCTGGTTTTACATCCCGAATGAAGTACACAAGGGCATGCTTGGTTTTTTTACCAATCTTATCTCACCTTGCTCACTTTACCTTGCCTAGCCTTGCCAGGACAGGCAAGCCATTTTGCTTCTCAAACCTTGCATGCACATGCCCCAGAGGCAATCTGGCTGGAGATCCAAACGAGCAACTTTCATCTATATATCCTCCTTGGCGACCATGAAACCTATTGCGAGCAAGTTATAGGTCAACTAGTTGGACCTCTAGTGATGGAAACTTGTTCACCTGAATTTACATGTACTTTCGTCACTACGCCAGATTTGCACATCACTGCCAGACATCATCACCGCCGGGATTTATGAAAACCGGCGGTGATGTACCTTCTTGCCGGTTATGAGCTTGAAAATGAAAAAATGATTGGGGCTTTGGGCTAAAACCGGCGTTGAAGGACCATATCACTGCCGGTTTGTGGCTTGAACCGGCAGTGTTTTAAGCGGCACTCATCACTTTGCCGGTTTAAGCCAAGCCGAAACGATGATTGGGCTCTATCAACGCTTGTAGTTCTAGCCAAGAACCGACGTGTGATAAACCTACAACATAAAAAAGGCTGCAAGCTGTCCCTCTTCTTCATCCTCTCTTCCATCCCGAGAACAGAGGCGCGTTTGACCCTTCCTCTATTGTTGCGGGTGCTCTTCACTATGAAGCTAGTGCTTGGATTTTGAAGAATGGCTTGATCTTTTGTTTTAAGGTTAGTAACAAACATTCACTCCTTTGATTTTGTTGCTTAATTAGCTTCATTTTGATGGCTACATTGCTTGATTCTCATTCTAGTTCTTTCTCCATTCTAGAGAGCACTTTTTTTCAATTGGACATTTGTGCAAGGCTCAAATTATGGTGAATCCATCATTCAAAAGGTTGGTGTCTATGAATACATTTAAATTCCTACCTAATTATTCCATGGTGGTCAAGATCATCATTGTTAGTATGTGATGCTATAATTAGTTCTTAGAAGTAGAGTAGAATAGTTGTTCTTCAATATTGTGTAATAATTGTTTTTACTATTTTTTCAATTTACAAAGGGCGAGGCTACTAATTTCAATTTTTCCAATAATTAGTGTACAATAATATTTTCCAAAAATAGTACTTTTCGAGCTACAATTGTTGTTCATGAAGCTCAATTTCTTATTAATTCTTTGTAATTCTTGTCAAAGTATTTTTTGTGCGAGAGATAGATCGAGTGGATGCATCATCACGAGCGGACAAAGCGGTACATGTATGGCGTCGGCCCGATTTATCACCGATGCCAAAGCCCATCTTTGAATCGAACCTGTCTTACACTTCATGCAAAGATTGCAAGAATCATAGAAACTTTCGTCAAATTGAGTCTATCTGATCGCACTTGATTATCAAGGGTTCATGCCAAACTATACGATATGGACTATGTATGGCGAGGTTGGTGTGAATGTTGCGGGAAAACGATGATGATGTGGACATGCACGACGTAGCCATCCACGATGTTGACAAGGAACCCGGTGTCAACCACGGAACCTATAGCCACAATTAATAATGTGTTTAGGAATACGCTAGTTTGACGACAGGGATAACGATAGCATTTCTCAAGCTGCTATGTAATGTAGAGAGCCGGATGTCTTAGTGAAAGATAAATGAGAAATTTAGAGAAAATAAGACAAAATGACAAAACACCATTGTATAGGAATTGTCCAATGAGCAAACCTGAAGCCAAACATCATCTTTGTTAGAGTTCAAATCGACAAGCGAATAGAAGCGATAAAGGCTTGATCGATTCGATAGGTACAATAAGAAAAATGCTTCCAGAAAAAGCGAGTTGCCGGAAAAGACATACTTGGCCAAGCAAATGATATGCCCCATCGGCCTCAAGGTTGAAAAAAAATCCACGCGTGTTCCAATGATTGCATATTGTACCGTTGAGAAAAATACAAAGACTTGGACAAGTTGCCCCAAAATGTGAAGCTCCACGGTACAAGGAAGGGCCATCAAATGAGGTACCAAGACCGGAGGAGGTCCGTAAAGGTCGTTTGGAATTTTCCTATAGCTCTCGGGTGAATAGAGTTGTTTACATGTGCAAAGTCAAGTCAATAGTCATTTAATGCTGGCATGGCGTAAGAGCGTAAGAAAGATACAATGATGAGGCACCCGGCCGATGGGCATGACTTGAAGATTTATCAATACTATGTTCTATAAGGACATCGGTGGAGAGGTAAAGAGCACATTTGGTTTGCTTTGAGCACGATGGGATGAATCCTTTCGACCCGGGTTAGAAGCAATCATAGCTTTTGGCCCGGTGGCGCTCTCTGTATATACAACCTTTCACATTGGGTGCAGCCCTGAAGCGGTCGTACATCGGATACCACTCTTGATCAAGCTCCAAGACAACACAGGAATGACATCGATGTGTTTTACGGAACGGTGATCGATGAACTA